>PVIH01000163.1:230019-456510 GCA_004025045.1 Sigmodon hispidus | reverse complement strand
TGTATGTTAATGAGGCATTGTGTTGCGCACCAATCACGCGCCAGGCTCCCCTATATAAGCAGGCTGAATTTCAGGCTCTGCGTCTTCTTTCCACCACTTCACAACTGAGCTGTAACTCCAATAAAGTGTGATCCGAGAAGAATCGTGCGGTGTGGTGACTCGTCGTTCTGCAGGACAGAGGCGGCTCGCCGCACCTGTGAATAAATCTCTTTCTAACTGAAGGCGAGAATATCAAAAGATGTCTTTACAATAACACTTTCTACTCATTTACATTTAGATATGAGTGGAAGAAAATGGAGTGGGTTGAAATGCACACATGTTGGTCATCTTGCTGAAAACTTATGCTAGTTAGAAATAGTTGTAGTAAACATATCATTCATATTCTTGAAATCTAGGTATATCTTGGGTGGAGTAGCCTGCCACCTGTCATATAACTGTGACTGAAAGAGTCATTGTAATTGGCACACATAGAAACCCAGGTGTCGGGTCTCCTTACCTTGGTTACCTACAAGTCCCAAGCTCCCTGTACTTCTATTTACACCTGAGGGAGAGAAATGATCAGACATCTAGCCTACCTCTCCAGCTTCTGGCAACGATTACAGCAGAGAGGCCCTGGCTTGCCAAGTTCAAATAGTGAGTTTCCAAATGCATCAACAAAGCTGTCTGCAGAGCAAACGCCTCAAGATGAGCTGACACCAACAGGTAACAGGGCTAGAGTCACCTGCACAGAAGGCAGAAGAAGCTAGCAAGAGCCTTCGAGGTCACCTCTGTTGGCCAGCTCATGAAGTCAGGGCACCTTTAGGCTGGGAGGATATGACACACTGTCAAGGCACTTGCTGCAGCATTTGGTCATTTCTGCTGTTCTGGACCATGGGAACTGGGGAGAAGGAGGACATGTGTTCAGGTGATGTCTGTTGTGGAGTAATTGCAAATGACATCTCTTTTCCTCATGTTCTGTTTTGTGAGGTGAGATCTGGTCTTGCTACCCACTGAGATTCAATATTCACTTTAGGGTCAGCCTCTTGTACCAAGCTGTGCTTTGCTGTCGTCTCCATAAGAAACTTCCATTCCTGCTTCCTCCATCAAAGACATTGATAAACTTGGAGCAGCTGCTTATATAAAATGGAGGCTTCCTCTGAGAATCATCTGAAAAAGATTCACAGGGATTAAAATAATTTTCTTCTTACTGAAATGAAATGTTGTTTAGTAATGCATATGTGACAATTAGAATAACCTCATCTAAATGTGTCATGTTTTTTAGAAAGATCCTCTTACTTAATCTTTCCCGGACTAGGATTGTTATGATAATCTCAGTTCTGAAGATAACTAGTTATTATGATTAGTGGAAGACCCTGTTGATGAGGAAAAGAGCGGGGATTGGGATCCAGGGAGCCTGGGTCAAGCCCAGTGTTTATGAATTGTCTCTTCTAAGGGGATAGAGGGACAGTGACTGTCCCTGGTAACATTTGCTGGTCACTAGCCTGACCCAGAGTCCCAGTGCTTCTTAGTTCACATCCTTCAGTGGCTGTCTCTACCTCTAGACAGATACATGGCATTTACTCATTTAAAAATGAAGAAAATTTATCTCAAATGATGCAAAAGTGAATCTTTGAACTCAAATAACATTTAAGCTAACATGCACCATTATTTTATGTCACTGAAATGTTGCCAATTAAATTATATTAAGCTATCAATCATGATACACTCAATTTCAGGAATGACTTAAATATATAAAAGAGGGTGTTAGTTTAAAAAATACAAAAAAAAATCATGTTGGTAAAGCCAGGCTTCTGTCTGTTCTTGGGAACAATAGTGAGAAGCTAAACCAAAGCCTCTTCAGCCTCTGGGGATTAAATGGAGCCTACAGCTCCTTAGAAGGTTTCCTGAGGAAATACAGTTGAATTCATGAAGGACAATAGGCTCCATGGCATTCACCTCGTCCCAATCACTTCCCACTATCTATCCCCTCAGCACTCTTGAAAAACAAAGAGTATATTTCAGTCCCAGGCTGGCAACCACCCGAGAGAGCAGAGTAGCCATTGTCCTAGTAAGCTTTGTGCAGCTGTAACAGAATGCTTGAGTCTGGACAATTTATAAAGAACAGGAATGCATTTCTCATTCTTCTGGAAGCTTAAAAGTACAAGATAAAGGTGTGAGTGTGTGGTAAGTGAATTGTAATGGTGTCCTTTCTCGGTATAAGGCAGAAGGACAAGAGAGACTGAACAGCTTCCAGAAGCCTTTTTGGTCCATCATGCAGCTCTCATGACTTAAACATCCCCTAACACCACTGAATTAGCCATCAAGTTTCTAACAGGTGATTCAGAGGGTACACATGCATGCAGACCACAGCAGGGATGTCTCTTATTTAAGTTCTTATCCAATCATGTTCTGGAATTTTGAAAGACCTCACTTTGGACAGTCTGGATTTTACTTGGTTTGGTATTTTTCCAGTGTTAAAGCCCTTTTTGCCCAGAGTGTTTGGTTGAAAACAATTCCAGGCAGGAACTTAACTTTGTAGCTGCCCAAGGCAGGAAATAACAGTTGAGCATAAAGGTAACTAGCTAAACAGATTAATACAATGGCAGATCTTTAGCTAAATGAAAGGAAGAAGGGAAGGAAGGAGGGATGGGGAGGAAGAGAAGAGAGAAAGAAAGAGAAAGAAGATAAGGAAAAGAGGAAGCAAGAAGGTAAGAAGATGAGCAAAAAAGAAGAGAAAAGTCTCCAGTCACAATATTAAGAATGAAAAAAAGAGGCTTCCTGAGGTACAATCTCTGGAGAACTCCATCACAAGAGAACCTTCACCCAGCAACTGATGGAAGCAGATTCAGAGATCTACAGCTAAGCCCTGGGTCACTCCTAGTCTAGGCTGGAGGAGGAGAGAGACACTATATGCACAAAGGGATCAAGATCATGCTGAGGAAACCCATACAGACACCTGACCTGACCTATTAGGAACTCACTAACTCTGAGCTGACAGCCGGGGGACCTGCATCGGACTGAACTAGGCCCTCTGAATGTGGATGACAGTCAAATGGTATGGGCAGTTTGTGGGACCTTAGAATTTATTCCTAGTGCATGAACTGACTTCTTGGAGCCTATTTCTTACAGAGGACCACCTTACTCAGCCTGGATACTGGGGGAGGGGTACCTTAACTGGTTATGCCAGCCTGCATTGATTCACCCTGGAAGTTCTTACCCTCTCTGAGGGATGGATGGAGAAGCGGGGAGTGGGATGGGGAAAGCTGATGGAGGACTGGGAAGAGGGAGAGCTGGCAGCTGACCAGCCCTGAAACTACCTGGGCCCAGAACCAGGGTTATATGTTAGCCCACCTCAACATGCACCCCATCTGTGAGCTGCTGGAATACAAGGGTAGGGTCAATCTTGTGGAGCCAGGGCTGCAGAATCTCCAGGACACAGGGTAGCAATGAGGTGTCCAGGAAGAGTTCCAGTGAGGGCCCAGTGTTGATGGGCCTCTAGCAGAGCAACCATTCTTTATGATAAACGCCTGCGTGTAAAAATGTATGGATAAAGTTACTTCGGGACTTACTGTGTCACACCGAAGCTTCCATGATGAGATTTTCACTGTCTTTCCTCTTTTTCCCTTAAATTTTATCTTTCTTTCTTTCTATATCTATTTATTTTTTAGAGGCGAAGGAGATGGGTGGGGTGGAGAAGCATGATGTGAAAGACACAAAGAATAAGTAAATAAATTAATGCTTAAAAAAAAAAGAAACAAAGGCAAGCTTTCACAAATATTTCCAAAAACAGAAAAAGTTGGAACACTTCTCAGTGCATCTTCAGGGACTAGTATGAAGAAAACTACTAACTGATACATTTTATGCATTTGAATATGAACTCTTAAACAACAGACATTTAGCAAATTGGATCCAGCAACATGTAATAGAATTATGTACCATGACTAAGTTCAATTTATTCTGGAAATTCAAAGTTGGTTTAGCATATAAGAAACCAAACAAAAACAGATGAATTGAATTCCAACGAGACTAAGAGGCATTATTAAGTGGGTGAAAAGATGTCACAGAATGGGCGGAAACTTTGCAAACCAATTACAATGTAATATTATTTCATACCCCATAATCGGATTATAACAAAAGAGAGAATAACAAGGTTTGAGAATGTGAAAGAAAAAAACTGCAATTCTCATGCACTAGTGGGTAAAAGATGTCAAGGTGTAATCTGTTTTAGAAAAGAATCTGACAAGTCAGTCTTTGAAACCTTCACCTAGAAGGTAAAAGCAGCTGCCATGTAAGTCTGAGAATCTGAGTTCAATCACTGAGATCCACGATGGAAGAAGAGAACAGATTCCTAAAAGTTATCCTCTGACCTCCATAAGCACCATGGCAGATACACACCTGTGTGCACATGTTTATACACTGATAAATAAAAGCCCTTCACAAATTAAAAGGATAGACAGAAAAGCAAGATGTGGTATTGCCGTTCAGTGCATTGCCATTTGGACACAAAAGATAAATGGAGTATTGACATACGCTATGTGGATAAATCTTCACAAACATGCTCAATAAAAGAAGCCAACCACAGAAGCCACACACTGTGTGAGACCCTGTCGGGTACAGGCAGATCCAAGCAGATTAGTGTTTGCAAAGGGCAAGTGGAAACAGGGATGCTAGGGAGTCCAGGGTTTCCTTATGCTGTTAGAACTTCAGAACTTAGCTAGTGTGGGATATTGTGCAGGTTTGCAAAAATATCAAAAAAAAACCCTCACTGGAATTGTTTTATTTTCTTAATGTGACAAGTCCATGGTAATGTTTAGAAATGACTGAGTGAAACTTCAATAATATCATGAGGCCAAACCTGTCTCCGCCGGTAGCTCGCCTCTGAGGTGACCACCTTTAGGCTGCCTTTTCTACCAGGCTTACATTCATCCAGCTTTGAGAAAAGCCCAAAAGACAGCCTTTTAGACCTTTCAGTTAACCTTCAGCTTGACTGTCTGTGGCCATGCTGAGTAGCCAGTAGCCAGGGTCAGTGGGTCTTCCCACTCCACTTTATAGACAACCTCTCCCAGGTCCACCAGAGGAGTGTCTCCAAGTGGTTCTAGAGCCTGTCTTGTCAACACTCTGCACAGACCCTCACTAGCCTCGCTCTGAGTCACCCGTCCACTCCTGGAAGCCTCTAAGTGGGAGGCAGAGGGATGACGCTTCAAGAAAACGGGGATATCCAGTCCCGGAGCTAGGGATAAGCAGTTCCCTTGAGATACAAGAGGTGTTCTTACCAAATGTAGACCAGGACACTCACTAGGCCAAAAGACAACTGAGGTCGCACAACCAGCCATGTGACCTGGAGTAGCTTCTGTGTCTCAGTTTCCTCACCTTTAAAGGAAGAAGAGGAGGATTTGTCTTTTCAGGTGGTGAATGCTGAAATTAGTTATTATATAAACCACTCAGGACATAGCAAGGGCTGGGTGGTGTTAGATACCACGGTGGACAGCAGCATCTCCTCCTATACCTCTAGAATTCGCTTCTATTATGACTTTGGTTGCTTACTTCCTTACCGGAATGAATCTTTCTTTGGTTCTACGTCAGTAATTTTTGAATGCCTGTTATCAAGCTAGCTTGTGCTTTTCTACATAAAGTGACGCTGAAGCCTTCTGCAAATTCTTACACAAGAATTTGAAGCAATAACAACAGCAGCAATGCTTTCTCCAACGTTGCTAAGATGAAGCTATTATCCCACCCAGACTGGATATCTCCTAAGCATAAATTGCAGCCGTTCATGGTTCTAAACACAGAGTCCAGAACTGTGCTGAACGGGATGGGCCGTGTAAGAGCCTTATAAGGATGTTCAGTCTGCACCTGTGCGGTTCCTAGGACTCGCTGTCTCCAAGACACAGAAGCTGTCTTTAACTTGTAGGATCCCAGAGCCCTTTTTCTTTTTCTTGTCGTGGGTGCCCCAGGTCACTTTAGATCCCATAGCTTTACTGCTTGTATCTGCAGACAGAGGGCTGTGATAAACTTTGAAAATGCCCCCCACACACGCACACATACATAGTACAAAGCTGAAGCACAGATTGGAGCACAAATCCGCCTTCCCAATCCAGTCCTCAAAAGCTCTGTGCTGCTAATCTTTTTGTCAACTTGTCACAAGCTAGAGTCATCCGAGAAGAGGAAGTGTTGATGAAGAAATTGCCTTCACCAGATTGCCTATCAGCAAGTCTACAAGGAACTTTCTTGGTCCATCAATGATTGATGTGGGAGGGACCCGCCCCCACGCCCGCCCACTGTGGGTGGCGCCCCCCCCCATGGGCAGGCTGTCCTGGGTTGTACAAGAAAGCAGACTGAGTAAGCCTTGAAGAGGAAGCCAGGAAGCCTTGGCTTCCTTTAGTGATGGACTATGAAATGGACACGGAAGCCAAATAATGCCCTCTCCCGCCCCAGGTTGCTTTGGGTCACACTCTTCATCACAGTAAGAGAAAGCAAACAAACACAAATATTCTGGGTAATTTTTTTTTTTTGTATAAAGAGTTTCAGATCAGTATTATAAAATGTGGCTGCTTTGGGAGATGGGGAAATCGGAAGACAGGCTATTTTATCAAGACTGTCAGCTTTGCTGTAGGTGACATGAGAGAAATTAACAAACCTGTCAAGAGAATCAATACAATATTTTTCTCTTTGGCTTAGATTGGGTTAGACTGATAGGGGCAACGTAGAAATAAAAGAAAGCAGACAGGCATCTCCAGAAGCAGCATTGTTCTTTAATCAGAACGACTGAAGGGCTGCAGTCTTTCCTCGATATGGAGACTGTGCGGTGGGGTTAGAATGTGGATCGCCTCATCAGAAGCTCCAGGTGCTGTCAATCAAGTCAACTTCCCTGTCCACAGCTTCTCAGACTACCTGAGGCTTTAGGGCATCAACCCTTCACTATGGATCATGAGAATTCAATGAGCACACACACACACACACAATATACACAGGCATACATGTGAGGAATGCTAAGAGACTAGAGACTGGTCTGATCTCAGTTGTTTCCTAGTGTTTTAGTTGGTTTGATACCTGGTTACCTGGATCCCCATAGCAACCCCTAGCTTTGATCACCTAGGAGACAAATCTCTGAGTGTATCTGTGAAGACTTTTCTTGAGAGGTTTAATTGCGATGAGAACGCCCCCCCCCCACCCCATGTTGGGATTGCTATTCTAAGGACTGGAGTCCCAAGCAATACAAAAAGGAGAACAGGAGCTGAGAGCACCAGGGTGTGTCTCTCTGATCCTGAATTATGGAAGCCGTGTGATGATGCAATCCTCCTCATGCATTCCCCACCATGATACACTGTATCTCCTCAAACTATGAACCAAAACAAACCCGTCCTTGACTTACTTTTTCCTGGAAATTTTCCACAGTAATGAGAAAATTAACTAATATCCTAGGTCTACAGGATAGTTCAACCCCTACCCCTGTTTAATCCTGTGTCCCTTTCTCAATATTTCTGACAAATAGTTGGAATTCTCATCCCTAGCTCAGCATTCTTCAGGAAAACTCAAATCCAGCAAGTATTGAGGAAGAACTCCCAGGAGAACTCTTTCTTCGGACAAGCTCTGAGAGAATGAGAAGAATTTAGCAGACAGATAGGGGAGGAGTCTCAGTAAGGGATGATTAATAGAAATTCTAATGTGGTTTCACCTGAGGCTTCCACAGGTATATTGAAAGCAATTTCTTGCTAGCACATGGAAGAATATGGTCATCTGTTGATGACTCCTCAGATAATGCCAGAGGAGGTTCAGGAGAAAGGCATGTAGGCACCTGTGTGGTTGGCCTCAGAGTCTGAATCCTGAGACTCTTCATCAAGATACCAAACTGTGATAAATGCTTTCTATGACGGAGGCTGAGAAGGAGGTAAAAATCCTCAGGGTAAACCTCTTCTCTGAGCCAATCTAGACCTTGTCTGTGAAGCAGAGGCTATACATGAGCTGTATGACATAGATGGTCCCTCTTAAAGAGGATCATGGCAGCATTATATCTGGTTACCCAATTTGATCACACAACCAAACCAAAGTACCAGAGGGTTATAAGGATATATATATAACCAGACTCTTCCCATTGTGGTGGGCAGAAGTTCTCCCTCATAGAAATTGGCTTTCTTTTCTGGACTTGGCTTTGTTTTTCCTGCTTGTTCTGATTTTGCTGAGGTCAGGCTCAGTGACTTCTGGATGCACTACAGCAGCCCACACCTTACCTCTGTTCTAGGAACTTCCACCTGGTGGCAGTATAAAGAATGTCGGCATCAGGACTGGTCTTAGTAACCTAGTGTCCTACCCACTGCTCTGGACTTAATAGATGAGAGAAGATGGATTAGTTCTACTGTTGGGTAAAATCATGTACTAATAATAATGTTCAGGAGACAACTCTGAACAAATCCTGGGGAGTCCCTGTGATTTTCAGGGATAAAAGAAATGTCTGCTGCTCCTGGCACTGTTATAGCAGAATGGGTAGTGCCCAGGGTAATAGGTATTCCCTCATGCCTTAAAAATTGATGCTGCCTAATTATCACCACTACAAAACACCAAAGTTCACAGCAAGGCTCTTACTACCCCGTTATGGATTAATGAGCCCAAATCTGCAATCTCAATATCCTCTCATGTGAACAGGTTACCATCTGCTTAGAAAGGTTCAACAGAGCAGAGAAACAATGGATTCTTCAGCTATAGACAACATGAAAGATTTCAATAAGGGATGCTCTTTTGGACTGTTCTCCTGTGATTCTCTGCAGCGACCCACATCCCCTACCCAGAGCTGCCAGAGAACAGTCAGCTAGAAATGGCAGGGCTTAAAATGGAAATATTTGACAAATTACTGACATCTTACAAGTATGGCTAATTATTTGAGAAACTAAGACACTTTATATGAAGGCATGGTTTTTTGTATTTGTGATTTACACTTGTGATTTATGTTTTTACTCATATACTTTGTATTTGCAATTTATATTTTTGACTTTTTACTCACATACATAAAATACATAACATACATGTATAGTGCATAAAATATGTTGTTTATATGCAAACATAAAATAACAAGTGAAAATTTTTATTTATCACACTCTTCTCAATAGATAGTATTTTTATTTAAATCAGCAAGTTTTGTAGGTGCCCTTTCCTACCATGATGAAAGAATCTTGGTAGTTCCCCTTTAAAAAATTACAGAGGAGATTTATGCCTGATTACCATGGGGAATTAGTTTTACAACTACTCCATTCTTCTACAAATGTGTAAAATTAATTACTATTTTCATTACTAATTTCTACTGAAATGCTCTGAATTAATGAGACAAACATGAGGAACTTGGCTAGTGGCATATTCAGGTATTACTCCCTTGATTCATTTGGCTGGAAACTCCTGGGCTTCACCTCCAAAGAACTTCTTCAGTCAGAGCCAAGTCCTCAGTAATTGGTGCACTTGGCAGTCACCTGCCTCTGTGTTGTTTGTTAGCCAGACTCCGTGAGTCACTCAGATGTCAAGCTAAGTGATAGCAGTGAGGAACTAGAGAACACAGGGTGGGGTTGGAACAATAGGCAGACTAAAGGCTCCAAGATGTTGGGAGTAGGGTTTACATGAGAACCACACTCTAGGGAGGCTCACTGTGAGAACGGAGTTTGAAAGAAGACTGATAATGCCTCCAGGGCCTAGCTTCTGGCTCTGCTCCAGGTTGGAATTTCGAATGCCTCCAGGGCAGCCCTTTTTTCCTTTATTTCCTGTAATTGGCGCCTGTCTCACTGTCCAGTGTGTTATCACACAGAGCACTGTTAACTGGAGTGGTAGCCTGATCTTGAATCAGTGAAAGCCCCAGGTCTTCCCATTAAAAACATTTTATCTCTGCAATCCAAAAGGCAGAGCATAAATATGAAAAATAAAGAATGACTAAAAGTAATTTTACCAAATTACTAAAGCAAAAGATTAAAGTTGTTAAATATTACCTTGATTTCATAAAAGTCCTGTATGTGTATTTCTAAAGACAGACACTTTTTAAAAACTTTGTTTATTTATGCATTGCTAAGATGTCTATATTTTTCTATAATAAACATTTACTTTTAGAAAAATTTAACTATTAAAAAAAAGCTAGTTGTTGTCTATAGAGCTATAAGTCAGTGGGTAAGAGGATTAGATATTCTTGGGGGAGGGGTGTCACTTCTCAGCACCTACATGACAGCTCACAGCTCACAACTGTCTGTGACCCAGTTCCAGGGGATTTGATGCCATCTTCTGGGCCCCGAGGCCACTGCATGCACACATACACACAAAAATGAAATAAATCTTTAAAAATTATTAAATCATTCCAATGATGACTTATAATAAATATGATTATGAATAAATGTGGAGGAAAAAGATTAAAAAGATATATACATATTATATGTATACTATATCTTTATCTGTATAACAACTGGGAAAATATAAGTAATTATTATATAAATATGTGTCAAATGAAAATTATGGATGTATTTTTCCATTTTAAAACAACCTTTGGAGCGTAGAATGGTAGCTATAATCGTATCACTTGAGGGGCAGAGGCAGAAGGATAGTGAATTTCAGAGCAGCCTAGGCTGCAGAATGAGTTCCTGATCAAAAGAGATAGGAAAAAAAATCCTGGGGATATATGTTAGTTCAAGTAGAGCATTTGACTTACTTGTATGCAATGCTCTGGGTTCAATCCCCAGGAACACACACATGATATCACACACACACACACACACACACACACACACACACACACACACACACACACACACACACCTGAGCTGCTGTATATTCCTTATCTTTGAAAGGGTTGTCTGTATAGGCCAGGGCAGCCTAAGATCCAGCTCCAGTTCCACAATGGCCAGGAAACCTCTCCCTCCAGTCTTTTCAAAATGGAGTAGTTAAAGACAGACTTCATTGACAAGTCAGTCTTACTCTGGGTGCTGTGATGTGTAGAGATGTAAAAAGAGGTTAACATTGAATGTAGTAAAAAAATAAACTGGTGAGTATCGGTTGTGAGCTGCTGTGTGGGTGCTGAGAAGTGGACCCAGGTCCTCTGGAAGATCAGCCAGTCCTCTCAACCACTGACCCAGAGCGCTCCAGCCCACAGCTACCTTTTTTCTTTACAGTCAAATTTTTCTACATTGAAAATAAGGAAATGCCTGTTACAGAAACAGAAGTGTCTGGAGACAGAGATGAGGAAAGCAAGACTAGAGAGGACAGTTAAATCCTCCATGTGCCACTGGCTTTGTGGCTCATGTCAGCCACACAATGTGCCCTCCTGGTCCATCCATGCATCATCCTGACAAAAATCTCCCAGCACTGCAATACTTCACATGCAACAGCTCTCTATCCTGGACAGGGCCCTTTGAACTGGGAAGTCTTGGTTGGTTTCTCTCTGTTTGGGCTGGATATGAGACTTGGGAAAAATCCCTGGGCCCTCCTAAGGCAGAGTCCTTCATCTAGACAATGTTCTTGGTGGTTTGCACCACTTAGAAGACAGATTGTCTTAGAATCCAAGTGATATTTTACATAATTAGGGATCCACCTGTTTCAAACACCAACAGACAAAGGGGACCCACCTCATCACTACAAGAAATGACTGGGTGCATCTTGATCCTGGAGTATGGGGGCCAAGCACCAGGAAAAAGTTCTGAGTCCAGATAAGAAGTGCAGCTGAGCGAGGGCTAGGAAGAGACAGAGTCCACACTAAGCTGAATTTTACCCTAGTGATCCTTGACCTCACTCACCTCTCAGAGTTATTGCAGCCAGCATAAGAAAGCCCTCAGCAGCTCCTGCTGGAGTCAGCAGGGTATCACTGCCAGAGTGACCACCCCTGACCAGAGCTCCAGCAGGAACTTAGGTGGGACTTGCTGACAGTTCAACTTCTAGGCAGTATGTTCTTGCCTGTGTGAGCACAGGCTGATTTTTAGAAAAGGCCCTTTGCAAATGGGTATAGTGGTCATTGCTTGTAATCAATCCCAAAGCTTCAGCAGCAGGAAGACTAGCATAAGTTAGGGGCCAGCCTGGAGCTACATAATGAGTTTTGGGCCAGCAAGGGGGTGGAGGAGGAAGAAGAGGAGAAAGAGGAACATGAGAGAAGAAGAGAAATAATACCATTTGTTTCTTGTCAGCCAATGATTTCCTAAACACTCACTGCCTCTGAGATCCCTGTAAGAATCTGATAACCCTCAGTTATAGCTGGCTGCAAAGGTTTTGTTTTTCGGTAGCTCACAAGCAAATTTAACTCCATTTTTACCCAAATCTTATCAATTCTTCTCTTGCACACTATACTTTCACAAAGAAAGGTCTTTCTTCAAACTTAAAGGATACCTTACAGGGACCAATGCTGCCCCTGAAAACAGCAGGCCTTGTTTTATGTCTGTCAGTAAATAAATAAGGTATTATATTAGAGCATTTTCTATTCCTGTGATAAAACACCATGATCAAGGCAACTTATAGAAGAGAGAGTTTATTTGGGTGATGGTGTTTGCCTTCATACTTGGTGACTCAAGTTCCCCCTCTAGTACCTACATGGTGGAAAGAGACAAGTGATTTCTAAGGTTGTCCTCTGCCCTCCACACAAGCATCATGGCCTAAGAACACACACATTAAATTAAATAAAATGTAAAACTTTGAACACAGATGAAGATCTACAAGATGAAGATAGGTTGATACTTTACCACTGAGCACTCACAATCAGCTAATCATGATTATAACCCTGTATCTATCATGTAATATGCTCACATCACAAAACTTTTATCACAGGATTTTTGTATATGACAAAATCACGGTCAAAAGTCTATTCAGGGATAGAACTTGAGTTATCAGGTTTGGTGGCAAGCACCCTCACCCAGTGGGTCATCTCATTGTCACACGTTCAAACCTTTTAAAATGAATATTGTCTGTGATCTTTGAAATCTGACTGAAATTATTAAGGTATATGTTTTTCCTTCTTCACCACTTTCTTCTGCTTCCTATGTACCCACAGTAGATATTAGAAATCTACATAATATTTCCCACCAATCATAAAAAAATGAGAAAAAGTTTCCTGCTCTGTGGATAGGGATAATTTAGCAGTGGCAGGATGCCCCAAATCCACACCATCAGGCTTAGGAGCTCATCATATTACGTCATTAGCCAGGATCATAGTTATGTCCCATTAAAGAGACTGAGTGTCCAGTATGTTCAATATTCTATCTTCCTCAAGGTCCAAGGAAAAACTATGAGCATACATAATTGCATGATCATGTGCTGTCCCGACTCCAGCTGTTCCTTGTTATGAATTTTCATCATCCATATCCTCAAGATGGCTCAGAAATTGAAGTTAATTAATATATCTTCCTCCAAGGGCTACTGTCCTACCATGAGGACATGGGAGGTTTGAGTTCTCATTGCCCACCTCCTCTGTGAGCTTCTGGACTGTTCTTGACTGTTACCTTGTGCCTGTTCCACCTATCACCTAACAGATATCCATGACTTACAGAGGACCAGCTGGGTTCTAGACACTGCAGAGAAAGGAAATGGGAGCTATGAAGCTTGGTTCCTTTCTGAAGAGTCTTAAATCTACTGGAGTGTTTATCCCTCTGTGTTACAGTCATGCAAAAATGTACTGTTCTCATCTATGATGCAGACATGTCTGAAGACAATGGTGTGGGTATGAATACTAAAATGGTACAGAGTCATTACAGAAAGTAACTTTTCAGTGTTTACTACATAAACTTTTGCTTAGATTTTCATGGCTTGAGTTTTGTATCATGGTTTATTTTAGTTATATGGGAAATTGAAAGAAACACTCACTTAATGGACTGGCTTTATGTACAGATATACATTGTTGTTCTGTTCCTATGAAAAAGAATGTATTTGGGAGCCAATTAACAACTCACGTTCCAGAAGTACAAAAAAAATTTTTTTTTTTTTAAATAAGAGATCGAGACAAATTTAGATCTGCAGTTCTAGGTATCTCCAAGGACCCTGAAAGTATTAGCAGAAAAAAACACCAGCAAAAGGAAGCAGAGACAGAAGCAGTGACCAATCGCAAGAGAACAAATAAAAACCAAGGGTTTCACTGGCTTTACCAACTAAGATTGGTAACTGATAAAGTATTTTCCCAAGAATGATAAGGTAGGCACAATGACATCAACATATGCCCTAGGGTGGTATCTGAAGCCGATAACAGATTCCCTGCCTTGCTTTCACCCACCTATCTGATTTTTCCACCCATGCATTTGAAAAATAAAACAACTACAAAACCCCTACTTTAAAAACAAAATTGTTACCACCTTGAAAGATGGTATTGAGGGAACTAGAATTTGTGTTCCCTAGCAATGGCCATTCATATTTGGCTCCAGAATAAACTCTGACTCCCTTTGAGGTGAGAGCTGTACAGTAATTCTCCATACACTTATGAGAGAAAAGATACTGTGTCAGGGGAAGCTGAACTCCTTCCTCTCTTCCTCCCTCTGCCCAGTATTTCACTTCCTGAATCAACTTTCCTAGAGCTAGGATTAAAGGTGTCCGCCACAACCCCTTGGCTCTCTTAGGCCTTGAACTCACAGAGATGCAGACATCTCTGGCGTGCTTTGGCTCTGTGGGTAGCTCTGAACTCTGATGTTTCAGATTATTTTCATTAAATATATTACCACAGCACATCCCTGTATCTACAACAAACAGCGTCTGGTCACCGTAGTTGCACTAAATTAGCATATCAAAGGCAGAAAGGCAAACTGGGAAGAAACAGGTGCAACTGGCAGCAAAATCCTCCTTCCATGCGGTTGGTTCCAACTGGCACAATGCCTGGAACTCACTGGAGTCTCGGAACTCTGGAGAGGGAGGAACCTAGAAGACGGAGATACTAGAGAGAGGAGGGACTCTTAGAAGAAGGAACCTTGGCTCCCACGGAACCCGCCAGTGGCGCAGACGCGGCTACCCGGACTTTTGGAACGGAACAGCCGCGCGTGTCGCTTCCTGCCTGCCGGTGGGGAGGGCCGGAGTGCCGCCGCGATGTTACCCTACACCGTGAACTTCAAGGTGTCGGCGCGCACCCTCACCGGGGCGCTCAACGCGCACAACAAGGCGGCGGTAGACTGGTGAGGGCAGTGCTTCCGGCCGCCGGCCTCGGTCGCAGTTCCAGAGGGGACGGGGTAGAACACGGGGTTTCCGGTCTCCCCCCCCCCCCCCCGCCCAGACCCTGCCGGCCTCCCACAGCTCCCAGATTTCCTTATAGCCGAAACGTCTTTATTGTCATATAAATCGCAAATGTTCCGAGTGCAACTCGGTGCAAACACAGTTTCATTCCTCTGTTCTTTTCTCCGCTTCTTGTTTCTCTGCTCCTCCCATTTCCTCTTTTCCAACCTTGACTTGGGAGGGCTTCCCTCCCTCCACCCCGTCTCCTCATCTCTTCTTGGTCCTGAGTTTTTCTTACCCGCTCATACTCCTCTTTTTCATTTACATCCTTTTAACAGTGACCCAGACTCTGCCCTGTGCCCTGTTCCACCTTTATCTTTCCTGGCTCCTGTAAAGCACAGTCCTCTTCACTCCGAAGCTCCGAGAACTAATAATGCGAAGCAAAATTTCATAGCTGTGGTGCTGGGAATGTTGCTAAGGAGGCTGAAACTTCTTGTATTAATTAAAAAAAAAAATCTGTTTAGAAGGCCTAAGGCTAATCACTTATCCTAGGCACATTACGGATTCTATGTTATAAAAATAAACATTATTGGACGTTGAATAAGACAAGGCGTATGCATTTAAAAAAGCAGCACAGATTGGCCTACACATCAAAGCTCTGTGTACATATCTTTTAGAATTGTTCATTTAAGTGGAAAGGAGTTTTAAGTTATTTGTAAACTTAGCTAGGACCTTATATAAATGGAACGATATCACAAACCTTTGACTTTAATACTATTATTAACGATGGTACATATGAACTAGATTCATTTATGAAAGACAGGCGAAAAGTTGAGTTGCTTTGTTTTATATTTACATTTTAACACTGCTGTTTTACCAGGGGCTGGCAAGGTTTAATTGCTTATGGATGTCATTCACTTGTGGTAGTGATCGATTCCAATACTGCCCAAACTCTACAAGTTCTGGAAAAACATAAAGCTGATATAGTTAAGGTAAGTTAAATCGTACATAAATACCATAACAGTCTGCCTAAAAGTTAATACATCATCAGGTCCTCATTAATTCATAGGTATAAATGTCAAACAGTCTTTAAATTCATTTATTTATTGTTGCCTAGTATTTACATATATATGACTTAATGGCAATCCAGAATGCATTGTTAGTGCTAGTTCTAGAGTATTTTGAAGAGGTAAAAATACTAGTTCTGTCATGTACCATATCACTCACTCATCCATTTTGACCTACCATGTGCTGAGAATATAAACATGAACCTTCTTTGTGTGTGTGAGTCTCACTGTGTTTTTGATTAGTGTTTTCCTGGTGGATAATTGTGAGTATTTTTTCATAGACTTGTTGACTATTTGTGTGTCTTTATAAAATCATCTACTCAGTTATTTTGCCCATTTTGAAAAGTGTTGCCTTTTACTATTAAATTGTGAGCTTTAGGAATGTATTTTAAGTATGAGCCCCTTGTCAGACACATGATCCGAAGATAGCCTTTCTCATTATTTGATCTTCTTTTCACTTCTTTTGATGGTATCTTTTCAAAAACAAATGGTCTTAATTTTCATATATTGATTCTTTTTTTCACTTATGCATTTGCTTGTGCTATATCCAAGAAACCATGGCTTTCTCCAGCATCAAGATAATTTATATTTTTGCTTTTATCTATTTAGGTCCTTGAAACACTTTAATTTTTGTATATGGTATGAAGTTGAAGGAAAAAATATCAACTGAGTTTTGTATATCCACTTATGTCCTATGATCTTGCTAAACTCACCTCTTAGAATGAGTAATTTGGAGATGTATTTATGCATAGATATAATCATGACATCTGCTAAGGATAACAGTTTAATTTGATGGCCTAAACTTGCTTAATTTTTTTCTTTCTGTAATGCATTGGCCAGGACCTTTAATTTCTAATTGCATTGAATCTGGATGCTGAGTGGTACTTTCATGTCCTTCCTGAGCTGGGGAAGGCACCTGGTCTTTCATCATCAAGCTCTGTGTACAGTGGAAAGGTTTGGGGTCGAGTTCATCAGGATGGGACTGTTGTCACCACTCCCTCTTCCCATCCCTCTTTTGTCTTTTCTGGATTTTCATTTATGTGTAGAGTCAAGCTTCAATTTGATAAGTTTTGCCTGAAGAAATTATTGTAAATTCTTTTTTTTAATATTTATTTATTATGCATACAATATACAGAAGAGGGTACCAGATGTCATTATAGATGGTTGTGAGCCACCATGTGGTTGCTGGGAATTGAACTCAGGACCTCTGGAAGAACAGTGTTCTTAACCTCTGAGCCAAATCTCCAGCCTGAAATTATTGTAAATTCTTTAAGTGAATATCTCGGTTCATTCTCTCAGCTTTTGCTGGTCTGAGGGAATATTTTGTTTTTATTTTTTAAAAATTTCTCAAAGGGCGTAGGCTGCGGGGTTGGTAATTTTATTTTCTAGAGTTAATTTTAGCCTATCACTTCACTGTCCTTTAGCTCACATAATCACTGGTGAAAAATTTTTGTCTTGGTTTCTTTGCATGTGGTGTACCTTCCTATATTATCTGTTTTCAGTAGCTTGATGTCCATAGTGGAGTTTTCAAAAGTTTATAAACTTCCTAGAATTATGTAAATAGACTCTAGCACCACATCTACATCTGTTACGATGCACACACATTTTTTTGTTACTCAAAGTAATTATATTCCATATAGTCACTGCAGACAGTGAGTTAAGAACTACTAAAACCTTGTTTCTTCTACACAGTGAGCTTCTTGTGAGCGTCTGGGCACACATTGATCACCTCATCAGTACATACATAACCTTTGTGCACTTGTGTTTGTGTTTAAATTGAACTCATTACCAACAGCTGCATCTCTGAGCAAAGCTACGTCATGTTTTTTGTTCAGTTAGGCACATTGGAACTTTTTGCATTTAGGAACAGTAAGCAGCAGTGGGCTGGTGACCACTTTAAACAATAATATTGCCAAGAAAAAGCCAAAGTATGGAAAACATAGCAATAAATAGCTGTGAAATGGACACTTACTTGCTCTGTGAGGGCTGAAGTAAAGATGCCTTGTTTTTCATAGCTGATCACATGCATGTGTTGATCAACTCTGCCTAGTCACATGGCTGTCCTTCCTGCAAATGCCCTATAAGGATTGGCTGTGCATCATAAACGCACATTAGCAAGAAGAGAGCTCACATTTGCAAACTGCAGTAATGGAAGTCCACTAGATAGACCTGTGAATAGACATAATGCACAATACCTGTTCAAATGTTCAAATGAGAATGAATACATACATGCACAGACATACACACATTTATTAAAAAGAGTTTTACCTAAAGAATTTAAAGATTAGTAAAATTAATATTCAGAAAACTTTGTTCCTAACTTCTCCTTAAGATCTATTGTAATTTGTTACTTTACTACTGTGACATTCATTATATATGACTGTTTATGTGTGTACATACAGTACTTACCTATGTTTCTGTGTATTTGAAGATTTATGTTTATAAATTAAACACACTGAACAACAGATTTAGAATCTACACTGAAGTTAGAGAATAAAAGTGCAGGCCTCTATGGTCTACCCTGTGGGGCCGACAATCCATGGGCTGGTAACAGCACAGTAATGGAGGGCTGAGAGAGAGGACCAGGGAAGTACCAGGGAATGCTTTGGCTTATGGTGAGGACTATAAGATGTGCCTCTTTCACTGGGAATATTTAGTATTCAAGAATTAATCGGATTTACTTTGGAGTTCTGGTAGAATTTTATTTTTAAATTGTTTATTTTAAATTGCACATGCTCGCCATACACACTGCCACTGAGTTGCATATCCAGCCCTGATTTTACTTAGTTAAAATTTTGAGACAGGATGTTGCTGCACCGCCCAGCCTGACCTTGAGCAATAGTTCTTCTTTCTCAGCCTCCAGAATATCAGGAACTATTAATTTGCCAATAGGCCAAACTTTATATTTAATATACTTGGAATGTTTATGTGTGTTATATGTGCATGAGCATATCCATGTTTGCATGTGTGGGCACACACATTTATGGGGCTGTCTTAGGATTTGTGTTGTGATAAAACACAAGTAAAAGCAACTTGGGGAGGAAAGGATTTATTTCACTTTCCAGCTTGTTGTTCATCATGCGGGGAAGTCAGGACAGGGATGAAGGGCAGTGACCAGGTGATGGGAGCTGATGCAAAGTCCTTGGAAGAACACTGTTTCCTGGCTTGCTCCTTGTGGCTGGCTCAGCTGCTTTCTTATAGCCACAGGCCAGTCTGATGGGCATTTTATCAACTGAAGTTCCCTCTTCTGAAGTGACTCTTAGCCTATGTCAACTTGACATGATACTAGCCTGCACATGTGCTGGGTGTGCCTGTATATATGATGTCCAGAGGTTGACAGTAGGTGTCTTACTTAGTTCCTGTTTTTATCTTATGTATTGATGTATGGTCTGCTGCTGAACCCAATGGTCATCAATTAGAAAAGTCTAGCTAGCCAGCTTGCCCAAGAGAGATCCCCAGCCTCTTCCTGGGATTACAGAAAAGCCTCCAAATTTATGTCTCTAAGTTGTTTTTTTTCGAATTAGGATAATAGGATATAGAAAAATATTCTTCTCAGCTATTCATGATTTGAGAAGTTTTGCCATAGTTAGATTTTAGAAAAACTAAATTTCAAGCTTTTTACTGAGGCATTTGAGAAATTTTGTTTTGTTGTCATATCTGATGAAACATGTATGAAAAAAACAAGATATGACAAAAAATATTTAAGCTGTGCATCATTTTCACATGTCAAAGGCATTGTGATCTTTTAAAAAAATTAAACACACTATTTAAAAATAAATAATAAGAAGTCTTAATTTCAAAATTAATACTAGTTTCCTGCTTAATCATACCAAACTACTTTTATCATCGGAATGGTTAATGTTTTATGAGAATGGTGTCTGTTGTCCTCTGGTACAAGTGTGCTTGATCCGATTTCTCCTCACAACTAGGTTAAGTGGGCCAGGGAGAACTACCACCATAACATTGGCTCACCATATTGCCTGCGCCTGGCTTCTGCTGATGTCAATGGCAAGATCATAGTGTGGGATGTAGCAGCAGGTGTGGCTCAGTGTGAGATCCAAGAGCATGCCAAGCCCATCCAAGGTAAGGAGCCCTGCTCTGCGGACCTTGTTAATGCGCTCGCTCTTGTCTTTAGCTCTCTTTTTCCATTGGTTTGATTTTGTTATTTCCTAGCTAACTCCTGGGAGCTATTTGGCTTGTCTACTGATAGGAATTTAACATTCTTTTCCCTGTCAATACACTTTTGGCTATTATTTCCTTAAATTTTAACTGATTCATAGTAGAGTAAAACACATTCATTTCAGTGTTAGCCTCAGCTGCATTGATGAGACACTTGAGCTACCAAAGTACAAACTATCAAGTACACTTGTCTAAATGACTGCAGTGGAATATCTATCAGTGCTGCTGATAGAGTAATAGAGATTAGTGAACTTTTATTCTCATGCTCATAGCAGAGTTGCTTGGTTATTTTCTTTTAATGTTACTCTTCTAAAACTATTACAGTGTTCTTTAGACAAGTCTTTGAGGATGTCTTCTGCTTGGCTGAAACACACACACACATGTACACACATACACTCATGAGTGCATGTAAGGGATATGAGTAGGTGGGTTTGGGTACAGATGCACATCTGCAGTGTGGAGGACAGAGGACAATCTCGGGTATCAGTCCCCAGGTGCCTTCTTTCTTTTGTTTGAGACTGAGTCTCTGGTTGGCCTGGAACTTTATCATACAAGCCAGGCTAGCTGGCCAGTGGGCTTCTAGAAATCACCCTGTCTCTGCCCCCATCTAGCCCTAGCAGTGCTGCAATTATTGCAACTATCCCAGATTTTTACCAAACTCACTCAGGTCCACAGCATGCAGGACAAGCACCTCAACTACTGAACCATACCCCAGCCCTGCATCATTTTTTCTTTCTTTTTCTTTATTCTTCTCTCATAGAATATACTCTGACCATAGCCTCCCCTCTTCCCAGACCCCCCTTGCCAGGATATCAACCAAGCACAGCCTAACAAGTTACAATAAAAACTAGACGTAAACCCTCATATCAAGGCTGGATAAGACAACTCAGTAGGAAGAAAAGGGTCTCACGAGCAGGCAAAAGAGTCAGAGGTACCTCACTTCTATTTTTTAGGAGTCTCACAAAACCCCAAGCTAAACAACCATAGCTTGTATGCAGAGGGCTTAAGTCAGACCCATACAGGCTCCCTGATTGCCACTTCAGTCCTGGTGAGCTCCTATGAGCTCTGCTAAGTTGATTCCGTGAGCCATATTCTGGTGTCCTGACTCCTCAGGCTCCTCCAAACCTTCCTCCCCCTCTTCCTCAGGGTTCTCTGGTCTCTGCCTAATGTTTGGCTGTGAGTGTCTGTATTTGCTCATCAGTTGCTGGAGGAAGCCTCTCTGATAACTTTGATGGTATTTGGGCTAGGTACTGATTAATGAGTATAACACTAAACCATTGAATCATTTCATTGATGGGTGGTTTTGTTTTTGTTTTCTGTTAGTCAGTTGGGTTCTACCCTAGGTCTCTGAGCCATCCAGCTTCCAGATTTTGGCCATCCAGACAGTGTCAGGAATGGGCTTCCCCACGTGTCTTTGGCCTCAAGTTAGACCAGTTATTGTTTGATTATTCCTACATGCTCTGAGCCAGGGTTGCCCAGCACATCTTGCAGGAAGGACAGGTTGTGGGTCATACGTTTTGTGACTGGGTTCATGTTCATGTCCCAGTCTCACCAGCAGCAGGAATCTGGCCTGATTACAGAAGGCGGCCAGTTCAGGCTCTGTGTCCTCCATTACCAGGAGTCCTCACTAGGGCCACCCTCCTAGGTTCTGGGAGGTTCCCACTGCACCAAGTTTCCACATCGCCCCTTAATTGGCCCCCTGTTCCAGTCTTCTCTCCCTCTCCCCTAATCGCTCCTCCTGTTCCTGTCCCACCCATCCCCAGTCACCCACAAACTCTTATTTCCCCTTCCCAGGGAGAGATCCATGCATTCCTGCCCCCCAGACCTTTTCTGTTTATCTCATGTCTCTTGGCCTGTGGATTGTGGTGTGATTTTCCTTTACTCAGCAGCTAATAGCCGCTTACAGTGAGCACACATCATGTTGGTCTTGGGGTTGTCTGACTCAGAAAGGATTTTTCTGGTTTCATCTATTTGCCTGCAGATTTCAGGATGCCATCTTTTTCTAACAGCTGAGTAATATACTACTGTGTAAATATACCATATTTTCTTCATTCATTCTTTGGTTGAGGGACATCTAGGCTGTTTCTGGTTTCTGGCTAACATGAAATCTGGTATGAACATTCTTGTGATAGAATATAGCAATTTTTGGTATATAGTAATTTTGAAATGAAAGCCTTAAAATATTTATTGAGTACTTACTATGTACTAAGTACTAAGCAATATTCTTACTCTAAGGTATTTATTGTATTGAAGAATCACAAAAGGCTTCAGTGTTAACAGATAACTCCACAAAAGCATTAGTGAAGTATGGCATCTTAACCATGCCTACAGAATTCTCAAATCCTGAGTGTATAGTTTTAGGTAATGATTATTGCACAATTTCTAAAAGTAATGTCTTAGGTTAATTGAGATGTGAACCAGACAATTCATTGTAAAGTAAAATTCTGTGTAATTTTATATAAAATTATGTGAAATGTATTGCATTTGAAGGATTAGTATTGGATTTTAAAGCTTATATGCTTAGAAAAGTATCAAGGACAAGGTAGCCAGACATTTTATGGTTTTCCCCTCTTTTTTCTGGTCTTTACAGATGTGCAGTGGCTGTGGAATCAAGATGCCTCCCGAGACTTACTGCTTGCTATTCACCCACCAAATTACATTGTGCTCTGGAATGCAGACACTGGTACCAAACTGTGGAAGAAGAGCTATGCAGATAACATCCTTTCTTTTTCCTTTGACCCTTTTGATCCCTCACATTTAACTTGTAAGTAATAATTATTTGTAGAAAATTATTTATAGGAAATGCTAAAAACAAAATCAGTGTTATGTACAAAAAATACACGCATCATATGTCCTCACTAACCTTAAAGTGAACACTGGAGAAGCTTGTCTTCATATAACTGCAGGTCCTACTGTACATATTGAGTTCTAATCCACACTGTTTGCAGGCACTGTTACTGTTAAAAATGTATGCAGGCAAGCCTTACATGAAAGGAAACTGCACCACTGGAGGGGCTTCCTCCTGGGCCCTGGGTTAGGCACAAACCACACGCAAACACCTGTTTTCACAGAGATCTTTTATTAAGTGAGGAAGAAAAGTTTAACTGGCTGTTTTCTGACTCAGGCAGAAAAACAGCAGCAAATGATTTTGCAGGTATAATTTTTAAAAGGAGGAAATGGGGAGGTCTGTGTAAGATTGGGTTAGGATGTGGTGGTAAAGGAGATGGGGGATGAGGGAGCAGGTGACAGGGGGAAGAGGAAAGGGAGAAGGGTATTTGTCCTAGAGGGACAAAGGATTGTTTCTGTGTAGAGGGAGACATTTATCGCCCATAGACAAATGGAAGGTTATAAAGGGGAAATCCCTTGTTAGGATGGGGTGTTTCATTCTAATTGGGCATGTTAATTAGGTGAGCCAAGAGGGCTTCTGAATGCTGGATTTGGGTAGTCAGCCTCAGGAGGAAGAAGTGGCCAAATAAGGGAATTGACCTTGGTGGCTAGCTTTAGGAGTGTAATCTAATGGTTTTTAGAAGGGCAGGGTCTGCCAGAGCCACATGCTCAAGTGGGCTTGTGTTCCTTCAATACACATGTGGAATTCATGGCTGAATAGTATTAGACTATCTTGGAACAGAGAGCTACTATGATATTAGAAGACTTGTTTTAGGCAGATATTTGTGTAGTTTTATTATTTAAAAAATACTCTCTTCTGAGTGATTCAACAGATACTGCTTTAGCTAGAATTACTATTCTGGGAACCAAGATAGAGTTTCATAACTTTATGGAGTTTGTGTTCGAGGAAGAGAGAGTCAGACTATGAATTATGAACGGAGTGAGTTCATAAGTTTTAATATATTAAGAGATATTAAGTGGGGCTGGAGGAATGACTGGGCAGTCAAGAGGATGTAGCATTCTAGTATAGGACCTAGCTTGGTTCCTGGCACCCATGTCTGTGTATAAAATTAAATAGTTTATATTTAATGAAATCAGCCTGGAATATCAGAAGCCATGAGCGTCAGAGAGTGTTAATTCAAGCCTTTAATCCCAGCATGGGAAAGACAAAATGGTAACCTGCACCTTTAATCTCCTAACTCCAGAGACATATATTTCTGTGTTTCTATGAGTTTAAGGCCTAACTACCACATAGTAGTAGCTCACACCTATAATCTTAACTCTAGAATTATGATGCAGCGTTGAACTTGAAAGTGAAACAGCTGGGCAAAGATGATATTAAAGGCAGATGTAGGCAGACAGTCTGGTATTCTATAGAAGGGACCAGCCAGGCAGAGATGGTGCATGCTATTAGTCCCAGCACATGGGAGGAGTTCAAGGCCAATGTGGTCTACAAAGCAAGTTCCAGGACAGCCAGGGTTGTTGTTACCTGGAGAAATCCTGTCTCAAAACAAACAAACAAAGGCTAGAGAGATGGCTCTGTCCTCTGATATTCCAGGCTGATTTTATTAAATATAAACTCTATCACCACACATGTTGGATGGATCACAATTTCCTTTAAGTCCAGCATCATAGAATAATCTAGCAACTCCATGCATGTGACACACACACACACAGACAAAATAAGTCCTTAAAAGGTGGTAGGTGGTAAAAAGAAGATAAAATCAGATGAAGGAGATGAGGAGGAATGGGGGCTAAGGGCTGTCAAGCTACATTAGATTAATGGCCAGAATAAGCTTTATTTTAGCAATGATTAGAGACTTGAAGGAGGCAAAGGATTTGGCTGTGGTCTATAGTGTTTTCCCTGGGTTTCAGTGGTTCAAAATTCTGATTTTATCTATCAGAATTCATTGAGAGAGGCAGTGTGTGTGTGTCTTTGTTGAAAGAGAAAGAAAAGTTAACAGGAAAACTTGGTTATAAAAGTAACATTGCTTTCAGGCCTGTCTATGTATATACTTGTACACACACACTCACTGGTTTGCTGACAAATTCATTGCTATAGGAACACAGTCAGAGGCTGGTTCATTATAGTCAGTGGGGACCGTGGCATGAAAGAAGGAAGCCAGTGAGATCTAGGAGAAATTCTGGAACCTGAAAGGTGACAAGGGTTAGATTGGACTCGTGTTGACATTGGCTCTGATTTGACTTTTAGAGGCATTGTGTGAGTGTACATGTATGTGTGTGTTATTATTTTGAGAAAAGGTCTCTAGATTGGCCTCAAGCCCATGATCCCTGTGCCTTGGTTTCTTTCTTTTTTTTTTTAATATTTTTATTTTATGTGAATTGGTGTTTTGCCTGCATGTATAACTGTGTAAGGGTATCAGATCTTGGAATTACAGACAGTTGTTAGCTGCCATGTGGATGCTGGGAATAGAACTCAGGTCCTCCAGAAGAACAGTCAGTGCTCTTAACCGCTGAGCCATCTCTCCAGCCCAATGCCCAATGGTTTCTTGACTGCTGAATTTCAGGTGTTTCACTTGCATCTTGCCTTCATCTATTTTTCAAGTGTCAACTCTTGTTTTGTATTTAAAGTTGCTCTGGCTGTGCCTGACTTGTCATATCATTGCCTGGATACCCAAGGCCATAACAGTGCCACTAATGTCAGCACCTGGCATAGGTGTGGGTCCCTGCTGTCTACCCAGTAGTAGCCAGGGTGTGAGGAAGGTGATTTTTTTTTAAGTCATAAGAAGACTTAAGTTGTATCACTGAATGTTGAGGTGCTGAGATATTTTGTTTCATGGATAGGAAGCTTCCATTGGCATTCTGCTGTGTGTGTGTTTGTGTGTGTGTGTGTGTTGTATATAGAGACATACAGACACAATACCTTTATCCTAAGGTTCAGGTTGATATTTGAGAAGGAAAAAAGATACTTATTGGACTTAGTAGCTTAGTATAGTCATAACAGTTTAGTGTCATCAGATCAAATGTTTGAGCCTGGCTAAAGGTAATACAAGGTTTCTTACATGTGGTGGTCTTCTTCAACATGTGGCTTGTACATTCTAAAAAACACTTGAATTTTGAAATCATAAGATATAATGGAAATGAAAGTCTAAGCATAGATTTTTTTGAACAAACTGGTATTTGCTCTCTATGCCAAAAATTGTGCATATCTTTTTAATATAAAATGTAATTGAGAAGCTCAGATTGGAGGCTTCTGGTGAATTGTAGTGGACCACCTGTTTCTGTAGGATAGCATTCCGAGTGTTCAGAATATAGCATTGCCAGTTCAGACTGTTAAAGTGCTGTCATCTTGCTTTCATGGGTTTGGGTAGAGCTGTGTACTAATGTGGATTAGCTCATAATCAGAGTTTTGCTTCTCTCCATATAGTACTCACCAGCGAGGGCATTGTTTTTATCTCGGACTTCTCTCCATCCAAGCCTCCCTCAGGCCCTGGGAAAAAAGTGTACATATCCAGCCCGCACTCCAGCCCAGCTCATAACAAGCTGGCCACAGCCACTGGAGCCAAGAAAGCACTTCATAAAGTAAAGATTTTAATCACTCAGGAGAAACCTAGGTGAGTGCAAGAGAAAGACAGACTGGAACGCACAGCTCTTCCTCACCATTTTTGAGAACCTTGGCTTTGGATTTACATCAAGATAAACTTTCTCTTTCATCTCATCTTTTCTCCTCTACTGATTTTGAATTAGGCAGTCTGTCAGCCAGCAGTCACTAGGGGATGCTAGGGATAGGCACTCAGCTGAAGATACAGGGAGAAGATGGGAAAGTAAAGCTGGGGGGGACCCCGTGGTTCAGAACCATGAAGACCCCGAGTTTATTTCTGAAAGCACATATATACATTCAGGATTCAAGCCAAGCATAGTACAAGATATTCAAACATTATCCTGAGAAAACCTCTTGCTGTCCTTGAGTCAGGCTGCAGGTTTCAGTCTGCTTCATTAACATATCATGTGTGCCTCTTTTCTAGCTCTGGCAGTAAGATAATGAATTCTTTCCCAGGAGCTAATCAGACTAGTCTCATGGCCATCAAGGCTAAAGCAAGGAGCAAGCTGAACTCATTAGAACTCTAAAATAGCTGAGTCATTGTGACTCTTTTACTCTGCAAATTGGTATGGGAAACTGAGTCACCATAGGGGCTCCCACAGACTTGGCATTCATTGTCGTCTCTTCAGTCCACTAGTTGTGCTAGACATCCTCACTGATTTTATAGATTAAAATATATCACTTCCTAATTTTTTTTTTTTTTTTTTGTGAAACTGAGATAATTTTAAAGTCGTGGTCACTCAACACATGAATACTGGGGAAGCTGGATTTTCACATTGACGCACTTCCTCACTTACATGCTTCCTCACTTACACTTGTATGCAAGGAAGGCTGAGAGCTGGGTGCTGAGGAAGCTCTGAGTGAGCACATATTTAACCTTATTGGGATTTTACTCTACCAGTCTGTGCCTCTGGCTTTAAAGTACTTAGATGCTTCTTACAGAGGCGGACAGGCACAGTGTATGTGTTCAGTGTAGTGTCAGATGTGTTGCATGTATTCAGAAAGGCTGAGCTAGGACTATGTAAGAAATTACACCTGAGTGAAATTATAAGGAACTATTTGTGTGCATTACAAATAGATTATTGGTTTTTTGTTAAAACTACAATTTTATAATTTTTATATCTTTAGAAGTTTTCTTGGTATTTGTTTAAAAATCATCTTTAATGTGCTAAGATTATTCTGCTTAAGCAGTGATTAATTGAATTATATCTGCTAAAAGATTGTGCTGTAAGTACATTTTAAATTTGTTAATAAATGCTATTTTTGTATATTAAGCCATAGTCTGGTTAAATTTACTACTGGTTAATTTATCTCACATCCTATGCTGAGATGCTTTAAGATTGCTTTTTAAGTGCCTTAATAGAACTTTGCATTTTTGTGTATTCCTTGTCTCAAGCAAATAATGTAATCATTTAGCAATCTAAATAGTTTTGTTATGCTTGCTTTGTTTTTTTGTCATGTGATCTTGAGCATTGGAGAGCGCATCATTGTGCCTTTGGTGAACTGGGCTAATGCTTTCACATCTACCAACCCACAGTCTACTCCAGTCCTAGGCATTTGTGCCTTTCTCATTGGACAGCAGAAGAAAACTGAACCCCAGTGTTACTCACATTCACACAGCTGGGCTTGGAAGCCAGGGAGTTAATGCAGTACAGCCAGCGACATTAACTCTGTTATAAACGTCCAAAGCTTTCCATGTAATTATGTCAGATTATTAATGTTTAAGAAAAGATACTAAAATGAGTCTGAGTCTTAAGATTCCTTAGTAGCTTAGAAAAAACAAACAAGTTTTATATTCTGTCTACATAGAAGGAAATGGAAGAAAATAAACTGTTCAAGTTTGTTTAGGATGACATTAAAGTATGGGGACAGAGTAGAGGAGGTGCTTGCTCCAGACCACATGGACAGCACAGTACTCCAGATTCACTGGTACTTGTCACCCTGAATGTTTTATGTTTTAATCCCAAGTCTGTATTTCAGCTGTCTAGTACTTCTCATTGTAAAGGAAAAATAAAACTGTGAATGTCCGGGCTGCCACCATCTCATCATAATCAGAATTATGTACTGCTCACTTTATATGTCACTAAGATTTAAAAACACTGGTGTCTACCCATCCCATACAATATTTTTGGCATAATTTGAAATCTGGCAATTAGTAGAGGTCTGATTTTCAGCTGCTAATCCATTTTAGTCATTTCAGGAAATAGTTGTTCATTCTTGACGGTTTTTATATGGTAGAGTCTGATGCTAACATTGATGCTGTCCATCCTTAATCTTTTCTCAGTGCTGAATTTGTAGCTCTAAATGACTGTCTCCAGCTGGCCTATCTGCCTTCCAAAAGGAACCACATGCTGTTGCTCTACCCTCGGGAGATTTTAATCCTTGACCTTGAAGTGAATCAAACGGTGGGCGTGATTGCAATAGAAAGGACTGGAGTTCCCTTTCTTCAGGTATCTGCATGTATCAATTACATGCCCCACAATTACTAGGAATTTTATTTAGCAAGCCCATGACCTTGCAAATGCTGTCTGTACCCTTCTCTCTTCTATTGATGCAGTAATGGTATTACTTGGTATTCCTTATTTCCTGTACTAATTGGTTGGACTTACCTAAAAATGGTTCTCGTTGGTGTTGAAATATTTATTAATATTTCTTATCTATATAAGAGCCAAGCATGGTGGTATGTGCTTGTAATCTCATGTCTCAAGAGGGTCACCCTGAATTTAAGGTCAGTCTGGGCTCTACAGTGAGTTTCAGGCTAGCCAAGGCAACCTAGCCAGGCTCTGTCTCAAACACACACACATACACACACACACACACACACACACACACACAACTATAATTCAACTTACATAGATGTCAAGTACAAGTTAATTTTAGGTTTGCAAATGGATTTTTAAAATGTTTATTTCATTAAGTCTTGGATAATGTCATTGTGCATGTATGTTTCCTATTTGTTCATATTCTTTAAATATGAGTTGAGTTTCCTGTTATATATTTAATGTTCTGTTGGGTTTTAAAAACCAGCCCATCTCTGTTTAAAGGTAATACCCTGCTCTCAGCGTGATGGCCTGTTTTGCCTACACGAAAATGGCTGTATAACTTTACGTGTCAGGAGGTCTTATAGTAGTGTCTTTACTACTTCAAATGATGAACCAGGTGGGTGTACATATTACAGTGAAGTTAATATTATTTTTCTTCAAAATGGTCTTGTAAAGCTTCACATGGAATGGTGTTGATGACATCCTTTCCTTGAGAAAGTGTTTTTAAGATGTGATTACATGTATGACATAGAATAGTGCAAACGCTCAGCTGATCTCCTGTCAACACAACAGTTTGTCCTGTGTGCAGCAGAGAGACAGCACCTTGTCATTCCTTCTTGGTATGTGCACAGACCTAATAGATGTGACTTGTGTGACTCTGTCCTCCGTGTGCTCCCTTTAGGCTTGCACCATTTGACTTTTGCTCTGTGGTTGCTTCCACTGTAGAATGACAAAGGTTAGACAGTTTCCAAGGTGCCTAGCTGTCAGACCTTTTGGGAATGCAGGTAATGTTTTTGTGAAATGATATACTACACATAGGTGGAAGTAATTTTATGAAGCATAGGTGTTTCCAGACTTTAAAGGCTACTACAGGGTATAGTCTACAGTGCACACTATTCACTGATGCTTTTCAAAGCATTGTTTCAAATTTTTAAACACAAAGTATTGTGATCCTAGTTGTTGTTTAGAGGTTGTATAGGTCTCATATGAATTATCCTCATAATCTGAGGAAATTGGTAATAGTGGAACATGCCTCTGGTTGGGGCAGTTTGCAGTGGTGACTAATGACAGCCTTTTAGTTGAGGTTATAACACTGAAGCAGGTGGTTTTCCTGTGCTCCCCAGTGGCATCTGAAAGACACAATTTTCCCTTCAGATCCAGACCCCGTTCAGGAGCTTACCTATGACTTGAGAAGCCAGTGTGATGCCATCAGGGTGACGAAAACTGTCCGTCCCTTCAGTATGGTATGCTGTCCTGTTAATGAGAATGCAGCTGCCCTCATAGTGAGTGATGGCAGGGTCATGATATGGGAACTGAAGTCTGCTGTGTGCAGTCGAAATGCACGAAATAGGTGAGTGAATGCATAGGATTGTGACTTAGGGTTTGATTGTTGTTTTCTGTTTCTGGTTTTTAATTGACAGAATGATATAAAAAGGTTTTTTATAAAGCCATTTTAAAGGACACTAGGGAATTCTGTTCCTACAGTTGCCTCACCTAGATTAATAACTGCCACTGTAAAAGAAAAGTGCTGTGGCCTGGGGTTGATACCTGATGTGTATTGTTGGCTTTAGTTATGTGTAACTGTCTGATGCCGTGTCTTTGCAGTAGTTCCGGTGTGTCACCTTTATATTCACCAGTGTCTTTCTGTGGGATTCCTGTAGGAGTGCTACAGAATAAACTCCCAGACCTTTCCCTAGATAACATGATTGGTAAGCTTGTTTTATTCCTCTAATGTGCACAGAAAATATTCTTTTGAAGTGCAAAATTAATAGAGTAACTGACTTGGCAATTATTATAAAGTCAAAGTTAATATTCAGGAAAACTAAAATGTGGAGGTATTTTTTTTCCTAAGTAAATAGTGGAGTCTAAAATATTTAAGCATGTAGATATCTGAAGTGGCTTGGTTAGGCTCCGCAGTTGTTGGAATTAGAAAATTGCATCCTTGAGATATTCTGAACTAAATGAAAGAGACTGAAAGAGACGAGCACAGGTGCCTGGATTCTGGGTGGAGGGCCCCTGCTTTGCAATGCCTCTCTCAAGGCCTGCATGCTCCCTGACCCACAGCTTGACATTAGTTGCTGGCCTCTCTCTCCTTTTTTTGCTACTTGTAATTCAAAATTCAACCCAAGTGTTTTTCTTGATTTAGCTCCTTTAAGTACTTTTTCTTTATAGTCCCTAATAACGACCCACAATGCTGCCAACTATGCATTTATTTCTCTTTCTTCTAGTAGGTCTCTATCCTACAGGAATAGATCAATGATCCAGTTCTGTATTCCCAGTACTGTACTTTGTAGATGTGCAATAAAGATTCACTGAAGGAATAAATTAGCTGAGCAATAATTAAGAAACAAAAAAACAACGATAAAAAACCTTTTGTCAGGCATTTTCTCTTTTGGAGATTCTTTATTTTTAGCAGATACTTAGAGATAAAATATCCAGTCATTGCATGATCTTCTAGCTAGGATATGAAAGAAAGAATGAGACTTAACAGAGTCAAATGTTATGAAACTTGGAATTGTAAGACTTTATAATATGCCAAGCAATGTTGACATCTAATTCTTTTTAAATTATCAACATGGTTTATAAAAAATTTTCTGCATCAAATTTTCACATAATGTAATGAGAATGGATATTATCTAGTGAGTTGTTTTGTTTAAATGCTAGTAGCATACTATAAAGAACATTACCTTATTGATCACAGTAATCAACTCATGCTTTCTGTGTACTTAGAAATACACTTAGCGCTGTGCCAAATGCACAGTGCATCTTTCAGCCCTGCACCATAGTTAACATTTATGTAGAGAATGAGTACCACAGAGGTTTACAAACATGCCCTTAACCACACAGCAGTAGATGTAAACATCACATATAAACCCTATATTCCTGGCTCTGGAGAAGGCACTTAACAGAGGTCTCCAGTCCCATGTGTTCTGTGGTTGTCTGGGGCAAGACCTTAACTGTTGCATGATTCATCCAGCTGTAGAGTCCTTTGTTCAATTATACCATCATTTAATTCTATCTATTTTTCCAGACAAATCTTTATCAGGAATTTTGGACACACTGACAAGTTTTGCAGAATTATTTGATCATTAATTTTCTGAGTTAATTGAATTTGTCTATTTTTAGCATAAAATGCTAAAGTAAAAAGAATTATGAATGCAAATGAACAAAACTAATTAGCAACATGAAGCTTATACTCAGGTGAATTTTTATGTTGTTGAAGTGTCTAAGTGATACAAATTACAGTATTTAAAACAAAAGATAGAGACTGTCAAGCAGTTCTTGACAATGGTGTTTAAGTCTTAAATAAATGAAGCTTTGTCACTTGTAAGCATTTTAATTAAAACTTTTAATTAAACTTACAATTGAGACTCACTGTGTACTTGGCCATAATGAAAAGTAATTTTGTGAGATATGGAGAGTGGCTTACGTTTACTGAGTAAAAGCTGCTGCTTTTATCAAGGCCTAAGCTTACCTAGTCTGTAACTGCCTCTTAGAGAAAATTTGTGGTTCATATGACAGTTCCCAGAGGTCTGGTGTCCATCGTATACCTGTCAAATCTCCTTTTCCCCCAATATCTCACTGGTTGGTATCAATTGTATGACCAATTCCAAGAGATTGTTTTAATTGGATAAAATTAATGATTTTTTCCTATGATTTCTGTAGACTTCAGAATGTCATTGTTAAAATAAGTGCATAGTTTCAATGGTTTACACTTACCACCCTTAGTAATTTAATCTCATAGTGTACAGGTATGTTCCTTATTGTGTACTTTGGGCAAATTCGGTGTTCAGTAGTGGTTTACAGGAAGGAAGTTTGTGCATCTTTAGCAAAGTCTTGATTTTATTGTAGTTATTTTACTTATATTTTCTTAGGATAGTTTTTAATTGGAGTCATTGTTTAATTTGTATACATAATGCATATGCAAATAATACAACTTAATACTTAACTGTCAAGCCTGTAATCCAAGAACTGTATTGTAATGTCCCAGAGGTGGGGGCAAAGGTCATCCTGGGCTATATAGCAAGTTCCAGTCAGTCAGGCTATAGTTTCAAAAAAAAAAGATAATTATCTCTATCTACAGTGGTACTTTATATGTTTCATATGTTCTTTGTTAATATGTTTATATATTTTATATATTTAAGTATAAAGTATTTTGTGATAAACTACATTTCTGTAGTTATGATGATACATTACAGCTTCTTCTTAGAAATTATGAGTTCTTTGAGTATTTTTTGTGCTTACCAGTTTAGCATGTTTTTCAAAGTCCCTCCAACTGAAAAGTAGCCCTGCAGAAAATAAAGGTAGTAAGGTGGGGATGTACTACTGCATCTCACTGCAGTATTCTAAGTCGGGCTTCCCACTCTCTTCCTGAGGCCACTTCTCAGTGCCCTTCGCCCAGGAGCTCTGTCTGAAGCAGTATTTCTCAGAAGACACAGGACCTGGAATTCTGGGTAGCAAGACCCTGGAGTAATCTCTTTTTAAATCTACTAAAGTAACTCTTTAAGTTGTTAGCGATGCGGCTTAAGATCCGTGGGCAGCCCTAGAGCTGTTGTGAGCTTGCCAGCTACAGCCCCTAGAGCAGCGGCTCTCAACCTCCCTAATGCTGCGGCCCTTTAATACAAGCCCTCATGTTGTGGTGACCTCAACCATGAAATTAGTTTTGTTGCTATTTTGTCACTGTAATTTTGCTGCTGTTATAATATAAACATCTGAGTTCCAATTGTCTTAGGTGGCCTCTGCGAAAGGGTTGTTCAACCCCCCAGATGGGTTATGACTCACAGGTTGAGAACTGCTGCCCTAGAGAAACTTTTGTCTCTAGACCTGGAGGGCATATTTAGATTTTTAGTGTCTGCATATTTATAATTAATCATTTATGCTTTTTAATACATATCAGGGCAAAGTGCAATTGCTGGGGAAGACCACCCCAAAGGTTCCATTCTGCAGGAAGTGCACCTCAAATTTCTGCTGACAGGACTACTCTCTGGACTCCCTTCTCCTCAGTTTGCCATCCGGATGTGCCCACCACTCACCACAAAAAACATCAAGATGTATCAGCCCCTCCTTGCTGTTGGTGAGTACTTGGCCTGTTCTTTTGTTAAACTCATTTTATAAGATAATTAATTATGTTTTCAAATTTCTTGAAAGTCCTTTATTCTTTTTGGGAATATTTTAAAGGAGAAATAGGTTAGGGGAAATTGTATAAATAATTTCCTTGAAGTATTTTTTTTCTATCTTGTTTCCTGTTTTAATTTTAATTGCATTGATCTCATGTGCTTGAGATTATCTCTATCAACACATTTCTGAAATACCAGGGACACTCTGGGGCAGACAGAAAGCCTTAGGAATAGCAATGACTGTGGCTGTTGCTCTGTGCAGTGGTAGCAGACATGCTAATTACCCAAGTCAGTACCAGTGACCACGTTCTGTGCTCCATGCTTTCTTGCCTTTTCTCATCTAATCTCTAACAATTAGCTGTTCGGTTTTTCCTGGCTTAAAGAGGTAAAAATGTAGGTTTGGAGTTGGATAAGCAGCTCATCTAAGGTCTGAGCCAAAGTTTCTTTAACTTAAGAAATCACATTTGATCATCATAGTATATTATCTTGTCATGGCTTGTTTAAAAGGAGACAAAACACATTAGAATTCTGGTTAATGAGCTCAGGGTAGTTGTTTTTATAATAAACATACAGTCTCAAAAATATAAACTTTCATGTGCAGAAAAGTTTATAAATTATTATGTATATTGACTTATATTTTAAAATCTTTGAGAGGAAATATGTCCCTGAAATTAGGTAAGATTTCATAGTATATGAGACTAGACCACATTTTGATAAGAAAGGAAACATATTCCTTCCTATTTATTTTGCTTTTTCAATGTATAATTTTGATCATTTGGTAGAAGATAAGTTTAACAAAAGACTGGTTGGAATTGGCTCTCCTACTAAATTAGTACTTGTCTCTTCTGTCATTTTGATAGGTACAAGTAATGGTTCTGTCCTGGTGTACCACCTCACCAGTGGTCTGCTACACAAGGAGTTGAGTATTCACTCATGTGAAGTCAAGTAAGTATGGCTTTGTGACATTGAGATTACAAACATATGTGATATCAGAAACATTGTCTTCATTGAGTCTTGTAGGCTTTTCTGCATTGAGTGATCTGCTTTGGTATGTACAGGGGTTTGAATGACAAATGTCTATCTAATGGTTCATCTGAAATGGACACTCACTGTCTGCTTTGCTCAGGACATTGTGTTTGTGGGTCTCTATTTCCACATTTTCTTGCTGAAAATCACTATGTTGCCAGGTTTATGTAGTTTCTCAGTTTGATTAAGATCTGTCAAGACTGCTCATGACAAATATGAATAAAGTCATTTTTCAGTTGTTAGTTGACTATCAAACTGAGAAGCATTTGTTTGATTTTGAGATGCAGTCTGTATGTGAGTGCAGTATAGCAGAGGCTTAATGGGGACCAGAGACCGCCCCACAGCTGCTTTAGTGTTCTGCCTCAGAATGCTCCTACATCTGCTTCACTCCACAGCTTTATTTTGCTGAATACAGAACTGTTTGCTTTTTTGTCCATGAGTGATGCACCATGAAAATACATGTACATGTAACATGCCCAGCTCTTTAATGATCTTCTAATGAAAATAAAAGATAGGCTCTGTATTTGTATATTTTATAATTTAGGCTTATGTGTACATTGAAAGCCTTAGTGAATCTAATGATCATTCTTCATGTAAATCTGTTTTCTAGATGGAGCAAGGCTAATAGAAACCTCTTTCAAGAGCACTGCCTCTGGTGCACCCCATGCGGCTGTTTTCACTATCTTATGACATGCACTCCGGTGTCTGTCTCTGCAAACACATTTTCATAGAGTAGTGATATCTTCAAGACATTGAGCTTGAGCACAGCAGCACTATACCTCTGTGGCCTCAGGGTCTGCAGCTGACCCTTTTGACACTTCCTCCAGTAGTCCTATTGCCACTGTTCTTCCTGTCTTCCTTTCTCTTCCTTTCCTGTCTACCTTTTACCCTTTTGTGCTTAGTGGTTCTGTTTATGGCTGACACTGACTAATCAAGAACTCTTCAGTGCTGACTGACACTTGTTCTCAGATTATGGTTTGTGTCAGTTTGTCACAACCCCAAAGTGTAGGTTCTGTCCCCTTTCCAACTGACAGGTAGAGAAACTGAGTTATGCAGAACCTTGGGAAACAGTGAGTGGGATTCACGCCTGGCCTTTCAGTAATTGGAGCCCGAGCACTGTACTTGTAGCTATGTATGGTTTGTGTGCTAGTTCTGCTAAGAACATCTGTGGATTGGGACTAGTGATGCCAATAAAAGTAAAGGTCAGCTGAGCCAAGAATCATGCTGAGAATTTGACATGAGCTCAAGATCAAGCAAGTTGTCATTGGTTTCTGAATTCTGAAGTTCAGTAACCAGTTTATTGCATAATTGAGTTCTGACCTGGGTTAGTCAGGGTGTACATATTGCCACGTCCTTATACATACTGTGGTATTCTGTGGAGTCATTCTGAAACTGATGTCTGCACAGTGACTACTCTAGGGGATGTGTTGTTCACACAGGGGAGTGCTGGGAATGATCATATCCAGATGACTCACTTTTCACACAAATGTCCCTCTTCATTGGCATTTTGAAGGAAATTTACTTTATATTCAGAGATGTTTCCCAAGAGTATGCTAAAGTCCTGTTTTCTTTGTAATTCAGTTAATTCAGTTTAGTATTAAATTAAAACCATTATGAAAATTTCACAGATGTGCTAGAAGAAAATCTGAACCAATTGCAATAAACCCAATGTATTCTTGATTTTTCACGTGTAAATTAAGGTAACTTGTAGACGGCAGTTTTTCTTGTACTTGAATTTTAGACATGTGGCTAGGGATTGTATAATGACAGATAGTTGTGGAGGTGCAAAGTTGGAGTAGGGAACATGATGTTTCAATGTTTAATAAAGGGATGTTTCACAGATATCTATTGAACATTTTCCATGAAACTATAATTGGAGACTTTGAAAGTTGCTAGTGGCAAATACAGAAATTACAAAGTGGAATGGTTGACTCTGTTCTGAAGAATTTATGAGCAGTAGTTTATATAGACATGGATTGACCCAAACTGCTTTGATTACACTGAGTTATTTGTGGAAAGTGAATGATCTTTCTTGTTTACCTAGAAATTTACCTGGGACGTTTAGGTTAGGTCTTCAGAATTGTGTAGTCTCAACCCTTTTTGAGAAGTAGCTTCTGTGTTAGCCCTTATATTGATGCCCAGCATGTTCAGCTTGTGAACCCACAGCAGCCTGACGATAAACCTTAGGATTACAGTTGTTCAGTGGCTAGGGATTCTACCAAGAAAGATTAGAGAACTCCTGGATCAGGAATGAGCTGCACTTCTTAGTCCTCCAGATATTCAGAGTTAAGCCTGGACAACAATGTTCTAATCCCAGCGGCAGTGTGAAGCTCAGTGCCTGACAGGAGCTTAACCCCTTATCTAATCCACTTTGAAATCCAGCTTGATTTTATTTTACTTAAGAGGGTATAAGCAGCTGTTGTATTCTGTTCAAAGGTAACGTTGTCACACTGCCAGAGTATAAATGAGCAGCCTCTGCAGGTTCAGCAACAGCTCCTGGGCTGGGACATGAACAGAGAAACACTTCCATGAATCTCCTTCACTGAATATGTGTCAAACTGCTTAACGCTGTGCTAGGCAAGATGCATGGTGCTTCCCTTCAAAGGCAGTCCAGAGTGTTGGAAGTACAGGTCATTGGTAGAGTGCTTGCCTAGCATGTGAGGTCCTAGGTTCAATCCTTACCAACACACACAACTAGCTTATTGCTTGTTACACTGTCTCCTTGGTTGGTCAGGCTGAAATCAAATGGCACAGTTCCACAGTCCTCTTGGGAGACTTGCCTGGCCCCTGAGGTTAGAGTGTATGTGGTTCACACAGCTCCTCTTGAGCTCTGAATCTTTTCTTTTGTAATAGGTAATATTTTTGTAATATCTACTAGGATATAAGCTCCAGATGGACAGCAGGTATGTCTGTCTCATTCACAGCGCCTCACATAGCCACTGGCATGTATCGGATACTTAATGGATTCATTTTAAAAACAATGTATGAGCAATGGAGGGCAGGATGCCAGTGCCTGGAGCTACTGACCAAGTGTAATAATTAGTGAGTTGATATTGCCATCAGCAGGACTTGGAAATGCCCTTAGGGAATCTGTTGGGGAGCATCTGCTTGAACAAGGCCAGGCTTAATAGACAGTAGATCAAATGTGGTGATGTCTTCCTTTTACTCTAGAAAATTTGAAGATTTCCCTACTAGGAGGAAGCAAAGAGAAAGGAGAGACAAAGGGACTTTTCCAGTGATTAGCCCAGTTATATATATGATAATCACTGTGAGTATATCAATGATAAAGACATAGCTTTAGTTAGTTCCTGAGTAACAACGCTAACTATGAATGTGTTTTTTGTGCATACTCAGTAGTGTTTGTGTAACTAATGAAACTGGGATGCAGAGATCCAAGTGAGCTAAACTAAAGGCAGTTTATTCCAATTGTGTCTGAAAAAGGAGGAGAGAGTGTGCCCAGAGTACAAGTTCAAGCAACCATTAGTCTGAGTGTGTCAGTACAGCTTTATTTTGAAATGGTTGTAATCCTAGCTATCACAGCTATTACTACTGTTAGTTCCGAGAGCGTAAAAGCAAGCACACACTAGCAAGGCCACACGCTAGAGTTTATTTAAGAGAAAAGTCCCAGGCAGGTAAAGAGACAGAAGAGCAGAACAGAAGTCAGGGGACAGAGAAAAGGACTGAGCATGCGCTTGCAGCTGCTTTTAAGGGAAGGGGCGTGCACGGGTATGCGTCATGGGTCCAGGGAGGTGCTTCTGGGTCCAGCCATGGTCCATGGAGGTGCTTTCATACTCAGTGCTGCAGGGTTTACATAGCCATGCCCAGGGGCATGCCTCCGCGCAAGGTGCATCCCACCTGAGCCAGTAGGCTCGGCTACGGGGAATGCCAAAAATCCTTACAGCTACTGCTTCAACTGTTATTTTTACTCTCTGTGGATTATGTTGTCCTACCAAAGACAAGTACGTGGGTACACAGGAACCAGTGAGGAAAATGTTTGTAGTACTGGCATGTCTTACCCCAGTAATCCTCCAGTCGGAGGCTGAGGCAAGAAGAATATCATCCTGGGCCATCATTATAGTATAGTTGGGGTTAGCCTGGGGTACAGAGCAAGATTGTCTCAAAAGGAAACCTAGGGATTGCATTCAGGTTGTTGTAGATCAAAGGTCAGTAAACATTTTCATAAAGGATCAATAATACCATTTTTTGAGGCCTAAGAGTTTAGATTCTGAAGCCTCTCACAGCTTCTCAAACCTGCCATTGCATTATGAAAGCAGCTGTAGGTACTGTATTTATTCACATTGCAAATGGCCGTCCTATGAATACTGATGAACAACTGTAAATGGAACCCAGTTTTAGACTTTTGTCTTAGCCAGCCTTTGTACATGAAAGAAGATGTCACCATTGTCTGTCAGCCTCTCTGCTGTCCTGTCAAGATGGCCCTCGGTGAGCCAGTGCTTTTTCTGAATGATGGGACACTTGGGGCTCCTGTCTCCTTTCCCATCTCAAGGCTAAAGGCAGGTTCTTTGCTCCATCAAGTTTTGGCAGCTGGGAGTTTGGATAACATCCCTAGTAGTCTCTTTAAGGATTCCTCTCTTGAGTGTTTCTGTGCTACTTGTTTTTAAACACTTAGGTTCTTCAAAATTGCTCTGAAGAGTTTCTCCCCAACTGAATTTTAGTATTCATTTTAGTGATGGTATGGATTTTGATAACTATCTTTTCATAAACTTGGAGATAAAATTTTAATTTGAGACTGGGAGACAGGGATGCGTGCCTTTAATCCTAGTATCCAGGAGGCAGATCTCTGTGAGTTCAAGGCCGGCCTGTTCTACAAAGAGTTCCAGGACAGCCAGGGCTGTTACACAGAGAAACCCAAAAAAGAAAAATTTAATTTGAACAAATTTCACATATGTCAGAATATACAATAACATAGTCTAAAAGGGTAAGAATAACATTTTAATTACATTATTAATAAAATGAGATCTTAGGAAAATCTTATTTTTCAAATAATCATTAAAATGAAAAAAGGCTACAAAACTAAATGTGTTTGCTTTCTAGGGGTATTGAGTGGACAAGCCTGACCAGTTTCCTTTCTTTTGCTGCTTCAACCCCGAACAACATGGGGTTAGTGAGAAATGAACTTCAGCTGGTTGATCTCCCAACAGGTCTGTGTGTCAGCTTACTGAGAGGCTGGGGTGGTAGGTCATGTTAATGGAAGACACTGTTTTTGTGGAAAATATACTCAGAGCATTTTTTCTTACCTGGGTTTGTGTGCTTACATTTTGTTTCCATGGCCACTCTGATTCTGCAGTAATTGCCCTAGAAAAGCCAAGGCATTGTTTTCTGTGTACATGATTTTAATGTAGCACAAGATAAATAGAAAACTTGAACTCACCGATCATAACCCAGGTGGGATTCAGTTTTCACACACAGTGCTTTCTGTGGGACAGCATTGATGCAGAGTCAGAAGATAGCTGTGGGAGTCAGTTTTTTTTTTTAATCATTGTTGGCTCCTGGGATTGACTTTAATGTCAAGTGACTTTACCCAATGAGCCACTGAGGCATTTCACTGGCCCTCTCAAAGATCAGTTTCTGAGCCGTCTCTTTAGGTCCTCTGCTTAGAGTTTGGACCACTGTAGGAAGCCTTCAAATTTTTTATAGTTTAGTGGTGATTTTTAAATGCTCAAATTTAAAACTTTGATAACTACAGACTGATTGGATTAGGGAAACTTGAATATAGGAAGTCTTTGCAATAGAAAACATTCCAGGACTAGGGGTGTACCCCCATTCATACAGTGCTTGCCTAGCATGTGGTAACCCTAAGTTCTAGCTCCAGCACCGCATCACCAGGAATGACTCCAGTATCCTGAGCTACATGAGTTCAAGGCCAGCCTAGGACATGTGACAAATTTTTAAAAAGTATTTTTTAGTCTGGGAGATGTCTCAGTAGGTGACCCACACAGTAGAGGGAGAGAACTGACCCCACAAGTGTTTTTCTGACATCTGCCTGTGCACACTCACAAACCCACACACTCAGTAAATAACTCAATGTGATAAAAAGAAAAGCAAGGAAGGAAGGAAGAAGTGGAAGCATTCCAGTAAAGGAACTTGTTGAGGATTATTTACAATGTGTAAATTTAAGGAATGAAGAAGTTTAAACCATAATAGCACATGAGTTTTAAAGAGATTTAATGAGATTTCAAATAAGTGAATTGCTTTAAAATACTACAGTAGCTGGGCATGGTGGCCAGATGAGTTCCAGGCTAGCCAGAGCTGCATGGCGAGGCCCAGTCTTAAACAAAACAAAAACAAACAAATAAGGAAACAGTAGTAAAATCAATATATAAAGATGATTTTAAATAATAATTGCCTGTAGGCCTAACAGGTGTTTGTTTGTTTTTCTGTATACAGTTGCTGTTAACTTAAAGAATCAACCATGCCCACATTCTAGTGTTCGTAGAGTCTATGTGACCCTGCCTGAGCACTTAAGGTCCTAGATTCCTGTTTGCTAGCATATTGGCTCTGACTTTCTCTTAAGCAAAGTCATATTACAGAGTTTGAGCAAGACTATTATTAATCATTCACGTTTTTAAAAAAATCCCATTTGTTTTCTTGAGCAGAACAGATGTGTAATTTAGAATCTGCTGCAGGTTTCTCTTACCTGTAATAGTAGCAGTTACTTATTTCCTGAAGAGGGATGTGAGAGCATTCAGGTGTAGGGTTTTGTAGCTGGATGCTGTAGAGCAATGGTTCTCAACCCTCTCATGCTACAGCCCTTTAATATGCTTCCTCATGTTGTGGTGACCCCTGACAATAAAATTATTTTTGTTGTTAATTCTTAGATGCAATTTTACTACTGTTATGAATTATAATGTAAATATCTGTGTCTTAGGTGGTCCCCGGAAAAGTCATTTGGCCCCTTTGGGGGTCGTGCCTCACTAGTTGAGAAATGCTGCTCTAGGGGTTAGCAGATTCTAGAAAGCCCATTTGGGGAGTGTAGATTGTGTTTGCTGCCTCCAGGAGCAGGGCTATGTTCAGTTGTTTTTCATTGTAATGCTCTTTAATGCAATGTAAATAAAAATCTCACAAGATACTAAAATATACTTGTTCAGATGAAAGGTAAAATTTATTTTTGTTTAGGAAAGCTGTTGTCTTTTGGCACTTAAATAATATAGCATATAGTTATAACTCACAAATTTTGCTTAGAGAGACATTTTGGTACAAATGTGCTCAGATATTTCATTTTATACTTTGCACATAGGATAAGAAATCTTAGATACCTCTTTCAAGAGGGTTTTTTTTTTCCTCCTAACAAATTGGCACTTGAAAATAAGTGTGTTTCTTAAGTTCACAGTGAATGCTGCCAGTCCACAGATGCCCTGAAGTCTTAGACAGCGCTAGATATCTCTAAGTTTCTAAAATTGAATTACAGAATTTAAGAAACTATATGACATTAAAATATCTTTTTTATAAAATAAGTATTTGAATGTAAGTAATATATTTTTGTTTTCGTGTCACATTTTAAGAATATTTTTTAAAGTTAGCTACTAGAACTGGCTTTGAAGCAAAGGAATGGATGAGGAACAGAGAGCATAGTGTACATTATATCTGGTGGTCGGGCTTCCTATTTTCGTGGGGTGCATGCTAATTACCTTTTTGCTTTTCAATTAAAGGGAGGAGTACTGCTTTCCGTGGTGATCGAGGCAATGATGAATCGCCCATTGAGATGATCAAAGTATCTCATCTGAAGTAAGTGTCAGCCTACACCTTCTTCCATAGTTTTATCTCAGTGGTATTTCACAATTGTTTTTTTTTTTTTAACTTTTAAGAAAGTAGGAATGTGTTAGTGTTCCTAGAATTTGTCAGTAATAGCAAATAGTTATGTGTGACCACATCAAAAATATATTTGACCACAGATGTGGAGACAGCCTTGAGATGCTGTTTCTTCTGCTTTCCTCCCCACCTCCCTTTTTTTTTTTTTTTCTTAGATCAAAAATTCAGGAGAATATCTGAAATAAATAAACCTAAATTGTACATAGAGAAAATGAGGCTTTTCATGCTTAAAAGGGCACAAGACTTATAAGTCAACAGTGTTTATCAGAAAAAATACATTTTGTCAATTCATAAAACTGATTGTCTTATGTCAGCTTGACCCAAGCTATACTCATCTGAAAAGAGGGAGGCATCTCAATTGAGAGAATGCCTTCATAAGATCCAGCTGTAGAGCATTTTTTTAATTAGTGATTAATGGGGAGGACCCAACCCCTTGTAGGTGGTGCCATCCCTGGGCTGGTGGTCTTGGGTTCTATAAGAAAGCGGGCTGAGCAAGCCATGAGGATCAAACCAGTAAGCAGCTCCCCTCCATGGCCTCTGTATCAGCTTCTGCCTCCAGATTCCTGCCCTGTTTTAGTTCCTGTGCTGGCTTCCTCCAATGATAAACAGCAATGTAGAACTGTAAATCAAATAAACCCTTTTCTCCCCAGCTTATGTCTTGGTCATTGTGTTTTGTTTTAGCAATAGAAACCCTAACTAAGACAGTTGGCTTTATTAATCTCATGACATGCAAAATTCACCCCAAAGTCATAACATTTTAGAGAAAAGTTAAAAGTGATAGCAATATATTTTGAGATTTCTATATGAATTTTAGAACCAGCTTATCAAGTTTACCCAAAACACCTTCAGAATATACATCTTAACAAATGTATCAGAATGGACATCTTAGCAAATTTTGAATGTGGCACATACCATCACTTAGTTAGCTCCTTTTTGTCCAGAAATATGTACTTTTCAATATGGTATTACATGAGTATTGTACATGATTCAATATGTAAGTCTTTATGTATAGTTTAATATTTTATGTCCTTTATGATGCTGTTATAAATGGATTTTTAGTCTCAATTTTCAATTATACACTGAAATACAACTATGTGTTTAATGGTTATCTTGAACCCTGTGTACCTTGTGACCATGCTGAGTTATTAGTTGTAGTATTTGATTTTTAGACATCTTTATGTCGACAGGCTTGTTGCTCATGAATACACTTCTGATCTTTCTCATCTCCAGACTTTTTGTTTTTTGTTGCATTGAGTAAGGCTGCCAGTAAATGTTCAGTGCAAGAGGTGAGAGTGCACAGTTGCCCTGTGCCAGGATCTTAGCCCTGGCCCTTTAACATAGCATTTCCTACTACGCGACACCATATACGTTTGATATGGTATATTTTCACTTTATTTTATTTATACTATCTTAACATTCCCATAGCATATTTGTATGTTTGGGGTTTTCCCCCAGATATATCTTTCTGTTCTTTTCTAGTTCTGTTGTAGTCAGAGAGCACATTTTATGTTATTTTAGACTTCTTAGATTTAATGTGATTTGTCACATGGTTCAGTATCTGTCTTAATGAATGTCCCTGTGGACCAAAGAGCTGTTGTTATTACAGTATTCTGTGAGTTCTGCTGGTTACTTAAGGCTGTTGTATTCATGCTAGTTTTCTGTTGCAGCTATTCTGTGTCCTAATGAGAGATTAGTGCCGACTTCCCTATGTTTGGTATGAGTTCATTTACTTTTCTCTTGAAGAACTCAAATTCTTGTGGGTATTCTGTGCTCTGTAATCAGGCACTCATTTAAGATCAGTGTTGTTATGATTAATTATTTTTATCACTAGGAAGGATCCTTTCTCTTGGGTATTCTACATTTGGAAATAAGTCTGGATAGTCTGATATTGGATCAGCCAGTGCAGTTCTGTTTTGATTGTTATTTGTATGTGTTTATTGTTCTCTGAGCACCCTGACACGTCTTCACGCTCTTAAGTAGTTTTCTTCTAGACAATATGTGCTAGAAGCTTACTCTGTACTTGTCTGCAAATGAGATCATCTAGCACCCTGTTTACATTTCAAAAACTCCACTCTCCGGCTCTCTTCTCCTCTGCAGACTGAAAATGCCGCTCATTGCTAATTTCTCTTTCCCCAGAAGTCATCTATTTCAGTGGAGTTGGAGGTTTCCTATATTGTTTTGCATTTCTGATCATTTTCATTAAAACTGCATCCAAGTCTGTATCTCAGTTGTGTTACTCTTAGGTGGACCAACCAACACTTATCTTCCTCCTGCCCACTGTGGCTTCGTCCATGCCTCCTGACTTGTTAGAATTCTGTTTGCTGTATCTCAGCTTCTCAGTGATTCAAATTTAATGTATGTGAGCATGACTTCTTGTGGGGTCTGAATGTTAGTTTAATTGCTTATGCATGGGACATGCCATATGAGGTTTTTTTTCTTGATTTATTAACTAATTCATGATTTGTTGTTGTAAAAAGGGATCTTTTTGATAAATTTTTTAATTTTTTGTTGTTTATTTTAGGCAGTATTTGGCAGTTGTTTTCAAAGATAAGCCCCTGGAATTATGGGATATTAGAACCTGCACCCTTCTTAGAGAAATGTCTAAAAGCTTCCCTGCTATAACTGCGTTGGTAAGTTACAGCCTGACAGCTTATTTTCCTGAGTACAGACCTATGTGGTAGCTACTTTTCTGTAGCTTGAGTTAACATCATTCCTGCCATGTATTTTCTTGCTAAAATGTGTTAACATTTGGATATCTTGAGGAACATAATAAATATAGGTTTTAAGGAAGATGGGCCTTAAATGGCTGTCATTCTTGAAATAAAAAGATAAAAAGTTGGCCATGATGTCTGGTATTAGTACTTTTTAAAAGTTTTAGAAATAAAACCAGTACCCTATTGATATAAGAAGAAGAAATGGATCAGTATCAGAGAGAGTTTGGAAACAAACCCATGGATATTCGGGGTCCAAAATCACAGTGTAGCCATATGCAAATCAAAGAGGATAGTCAGACTAATAGACTGTTTAGTAGTCATTGTAAGAAAACAATTTCACTTGGAAGTTGTCATGCAAGTATACATTGTATGTTCATCCCCCAATCCTCCCTTTTGTCCACTCTGACCTCTCACTAGCACCCTGTTCCTCCAGACAAAACTAGTCCACTGTAATGGTGGAAAATAAAGAGTTAGAAACAGATGGTACTAACACAGCACATAATGTTTATGGACATTAAATTTTAATGCATGTGAGAATTGGCCATGGGGACACACCCTGCAATCTCAGCACTGGGGAGACAGAAGTGGGAGGGGAGCACATTCCATACAGCCTGAGCTGGACAGCAGAAGGAAGGAAGACTGTCTTAGAAATATACAAGTAAACAATAACTACATGTTAAGAATGTTTATAATAACAGGACTGGAGACATAGCTTGGTGGTTAAGAGTACTCACTGCTTTTTCAGAAGACTGGGGTTCAATTTCCAGCACCCGTGTGATGGCTCACAACTATTTATACACATATGATGCACAGACATATATACAAACAAAACACACACACCTATAAAATAAACTTTTAAAAGGAACATTGGGGCTGGAGAGATGGCTCAGCAGTTAAGAGCACTGACTGCTCTTTTTGAGGACCTGGGTTCAGTTCCCAGCACCCACATGACAGCTAATAACTATCTCTAACTTCAAGATCTGGCACCTTCACAGACATGCAATCAAAACACCAATGCACATAATATAATAAAATATTTTTTTTTAAGAAAAGGAACATTGGATGATATTGGATTTAGCTCATTAGAATAGGTGGAAGGGTAAGAATAAACATGTAAATGAAGAACAGTGTGAGCACCTACACTTGAGAGCAGGCTTGATGGGAGACCACAATTCTCTAATCCTGGATGGGTGGGAATCCATTCAGTTCATCTTGTGAAAAAGAAAGCATGAAAACCTACTTCTAGAAGTTTGCCATTAAATGATGTCCTTACACGAAAACCAGTTATGTGCTGATACAAAGTAGCTCTGCCCAGCTGCTCTAAGCAGGATTTGACAGATCCTGGCCTCTGTCATCTCTGCTATACAGGAGTGGTCCCCATCTCACAACCTGAAGAGCTTGAAAAAGAAACAGCTTGCCACCCGGGAGGCCATGGCCCGCCAGACTGTCGTCTCCGATGCAGAGTTGGGTGCTGTGGAGTCGTCTGTCATCAGGTACTGTGTTCTGTGTCCTGTTGGGGCTTTGTACTGCCCACATCCTGGCAGGGAAGCTGGCAGACACCATGCAGGGCATTTGTGGTAACAGCGAGTTAGATTCACCTCTGAGCACTTGTTCAGTGCAGACCCAGATGACTGAGCTTTGTTGTCCTTGTGCTCAGTGTTGTCATTAACACACAGTGCTGCTAACCAGTCAGGCAGCATGAGTGTGGCCAAGCCAGCATCTTTCTAACACATGGATGTCAGAGATGCAAACAAACACCACAGAAAGTGTACTGGGAACCCTAGATTGTTAGACTAAACGTTGGAGGTTTTTAAATGTGTGGTGCTATGTTACATATTTAATAATACCTGGAATATCAAGAGATCAACCCACAATCAAACTTGGCAGAGGTAGCTCTGGGAGTTCTGGATCTCTGTGAGTACCAGGCCAAACAGCTGGGCTTCAATGGCACACATCTTTAATCCCAGCACAGGGAAAGCCTGGGAGTGGTGACCTATACCTTTAATCCCATAACTCCAGAGACAGAGATCTTTCTGTGTTTCTGTGAATTGAAGGCTGACTACCAAATAGAGTAGCTCACGCCTTTAATCTTAACCTGGATGGGATACAACTTGCAGAAGAAGAATATTTAAGGCAGGCATAGGAAGCAGATTAGGCATTAGAAGGACCAGGAGTGAGGCTGAGGAATCTGGAAGACAGCTTGGTGAGATTTGGCTGTGGTGTTTCCTCTCTCTGATATTTCAGCCTTTCCCCAATATCTGACTCTGAGTTTCTTTCATTACCACCAGAATCTGTGCAACATAAATAATGCATCTATACAGTGGGCATTAGAGGGTGTTACTCTAGAAAAAAAATGATCTTTTTCTCTATTTTAAAGCTTATTACAGGAGGCAGAAAGTAAGTCTGAACTCAGTCAAAACATCTCTGCTCGGGAGCATTTTGTGTTTACTGACAGCGATGGCCAAGTTTATCATCTCACTGTGGAAGGGAACTCTGTGAAGGACAGTGCTCGGATTCCACCAGATGTGAGTGTCATCCTCAAGGACATCTCTCTGAGGGGTGTGACCAGGGATCTTGTTTATCCATAGCCAGCGAAGACATAGTTAAGGAAAATACCTTGAGAAAAGCCTAGTAAAGTAAATGTTGCTCTTTGAGAAGTCACTGATTGAACTTGGTCCATACTTCTGCACAGTAATACACCTATGTGATCCTTGGTCACATGTGCTGTTCCTTCTAACCACAGTGGTGGGCCACAGGAATTATCTCTGTTTGCTTATGAAGCTAAAGACAGGAAGGGACTTGCCAAGGTTCAGGGCTGAGTTGACAGAGCCATGTTTGGAACTCAGCTCTCTATCATCAGCAGCCATCCTATTTCTAGTCCATAGATTTTCATGAAACACATGGTTAGTTTGGGATAATTGTAATCAGATTCTAAGTTTAGTGGCATTAATACTTACTCATTTGTGGGTATCTTTTTTGGCTTTGTGGAATCAAGTATAGTTAATAATTGGCATCAGCATACATCTTACAGATTGCTTTTAATAGATAAATTAATAAACTGTTAACCAGTATAGATTATAATTAAATGGAGACAGGAGGAGGAATTTTACACAGTGTGTATTTAATTAAAATTCCCATCTAAGAATAGATGTCCTAGTAGAAAGCTGACTCCCATATTTAAAATGGCTCAGTAAGGATCTTGACTAGCTACAGTCATTTAAAGTTAAATGGGCCAGAAGGATGGTATCAGTTAAGGTCTCTGTTGGTGTGATAAACACTGTTTCTATAGCTATGAAAAGAAAGGGCTTATTTCATCCTACATCTCTCAGATCATCCTCTTTCACTGAAGGAGTCAAGGCAGAGAGTGAAGCAGAGGCCATGGAGAAGTGCTGCTTAGCTTCCTTACCATGACTTGCTCAGCCTACTTTCTTACACAACCCAGGACCACCTGCCCAAGGATGGCACTGCCCAAAGTGAGTTGGGCCATACCACATCAATCATCAATCAAGAAAATGCCCCACAGGCCAGTCTGCTGGGGCAGTGTTCTGAGGTTTCCTCTTCCCAGATGACTCTACTTATGTAAAGTTGACATAAAAACCAGCTGTCATGTGTATTCACTCCAAGATGGTACTGTCACGTGGTCTTTTAAAGTTAAAGCTGCTGGTACTGAGAGCCAAGTGCTTCTTCAAGGTCCCTCTCTAGAGCGTCTTGTGTCACTTACCATCTTGACAGCTGGCTTCTCAAGTGAGGGAGTCAGGAGACCCTGTTATACGACCTACTTTCATAAGTTACACCCGGTCACTTTCGAAGTCTGTTGTTGCTCCTTGGATCAGTCTTACTTATTGTAGGAAGTAACTCCTGAGGCCCTTGAGTGGATGGACTCCTTTAGAGGCCAGCTATCAAGTCTCCCCTATTAACATGCGAAGAATTGAAGGCATTCCCCTAAGCCAGACTGCAGTTTGGTTTTTAATTCCTGAAATTTTCTTTTTCCTAAATTATTTCTTCGTGAAAGACATACCTTCTCTATAGATGTAGTTTGAATAACTACATCCAGTGTCCAGTGTTCGTTTAAATGGACAGCTTGAATGCCCATCAAATTGTAATGTCCTGTTTCAGCACAGTTGAAGTTGATACACAGGTTCTTTAAGTGTTCAAAGTTTTAGGATTTGATGACATTCATACTAAAGTAAATGCTTTATAAGTAATGTATTTATTACTTCATTGTGATTATTACAAGAAAATATTTCTGTTCTAGTGGCGACTCAGTCAAGAAGTTCATGTGTGATTTTGATGCTTTTGCTTCTAGGGTAGCATGGGCAGCATTACTTGCATTGCTTGGAAAGGAGATACCTTAGTGCTTGGAGATATGGATGGAAATTTAAACTTCTGGGATTTGAAAGGCAGAGTATCCAGGTAGGAGCCAAGAGAAATCTTTATTCAAATGGAAACTTAGAATTATAAATAGGATCAAAATAAACTTGAGTGTACATTGGAGCTTTGAGTTCTGTACTGTCTAAACTTTGGAGGAACACAGGTCATGAGCCATGCTCTGATCAGCACAGTAGACCCTGATCCATAGGCAGCCATGCAGAAGCCCTGGAGCCTCGCTCTGACAGACATTGGTGGGCAGACCTGCCTGTTCAGTTTGGCTCCCAAGAATGTAAAGTGGTCCTCTCATCCTCACACCTAGTCAGAAGCAGTGGACACACTGACAGTGTTGCGTTTCATATCATGTTGGTATTTTTATTTCTTTGTCCTCAGAGGAATACCCACACATAGAAGTTGGGTGAGGAAGATTCGTTTTGCCCCTGGAAAAGGAAACCAGAAGCTGATAGCAATGTATAATGATGGCGCCGAAGTGTGGGACACTAAAGAGGTAGGCCCAGCCCTGCAGTTTGATGGTGAAGCAAAGGAAGCTGTCAGCATGGAAACTGGTTCTGTTTTCCACTTTTTCTGAAAATGGAATCTTCAATAAGTATGTCCAGCTTCTTATAAGGAATTATTTATTAGAGAATTTTGCTCTCACAGTATTTTTGTTTGAGCAAGACAATATGACTGATTGACTGACTGACTGATTGATTGGTTGATTGGCTGTTTAGTGTCATCACTGTGGTTGAGACCTGTGGAGTGCAGACTGCATGTGGGAGATGGCCTGTCAGAGATCTTCACTTGCAGACATATTCTGGGCCTCTACCACAGTCTCTAACCATTCAATCCAGAATAGTAGACAGCTTTATTTTCTGTCAATCATTCTTACAGGTTCAGATGGTGAGCAGTTTAAGAAGTGGAAGAAATGTGACCTTTAGGATTTTGGATGTGGACTGGTGCACATCAGATAAGGTGATCTTGGCATCTGATGACGGGTGCATCAGAGTCCTGGAGATGTCAATGAAGTCTACCTGTTTTAGAATGGATGAGCAGGAGCTAACAGGTGAGGTACACTCCTGAGAGGGTGTTTGCTGCAGAGGCTGTGGCCATCTAGACAGAGGGCAACTGCTGCTTCATTTCAGAGAACTCTTGGGAAAGCAGGACACTAATGGCTTTTCAGTAATAAGCCTTATGTGTCCTGCATTGTGTGTCAGTGCATATGCACTCCAGTGAGTGGCTCTGTGTACTGGGATGTTCTCGTCCTGTCTATGGCTTGTTAATATAATCAACAGAGGTAAACTAGGTGGCTGCACTGTCTTGTTCCTTTTTTGTGTGGTTGTTTGGAGTTTGTTCTTTTACAAAAATTTTTAAAATGTAGTAAGTAATTAAAGCAAAAACTGCATGCATGGTTGTTTTTCTTAAAGAAAAAATAAGAAGGTTGCAGGCATATCCAGCTAGCTGTTTAGAAGGAGCTTTAGTCTTTCAGAGTAGGATCATCTTTAGAATGCACTTTCAGAGAGCAGCTGTGGTTCTGATCCCAACTGGGGTAAGCCAGGGACTACTAGCTCCAAGTATCCTCTTGGCACATCCTCCATGCACACTTTTGGCTGTCTGCTTTGCAGAAACTTTGTTAGAGCCTTGTTTATTTGTTAACTGACTCAGCTCAGAATTGCCTGCTTTGTAGTCAATTCCTGTTTGACACTTAGAGAGCGAGGCTTTGTCATTCTGCCCTCACTTTATGACCGTGCTGGCTGGAGTCACTTTCACTGCTCTAGTGTTAATTGGGATGCTTGTAACTTACATGTGCAATGCTTCTTGTCACTCTCTGACCCCTGCCCACTATTGGGCACCAGCTCTTTGTGGCTGTGACTGCCGTCAAGTAAAGTAGAAGCCATCCTTGCGTTCACATACTTGATCTTGAGTTATTTGTCAGCTCTGTGGGGATATGAGGACCTCCTCACCAAGGGAGACCAGCAGAAGCAAACATTTCACACCTGAATTACCAAGGAAACTAAGGAAATACTGTAGTTGTAAGTTTCTGTTGTGGCCAGAAACTCAAATACCTGGCAGCTGCTTCCCAAATAATTGACTGGAAGGCTTAAAATGACAGTGACTGTTGGGCCAGTAGTTTAGGCTTATTATTAACTAGCTCTTACTTTGAAATTAACCCATTATTCTATTTATGTTTAGCCACGTGGCTTGGTACCTTTTTTTCAGTGCAGCATTCTCATCTTGTATCCTCTGCCTCTGGCTCACATCTGCTTCTCTGCCTTTCCTGTCCCCAGAATTCTCTTAGTCTGATTGTCTCACCTCAACCTCCTGCCTAGCTACTGACCAATCAGCATTTTACTAAGCCAATATGAGTAGCAAATCTTTACAGTGTACAAGAGCAATATTCCACAGCAGAATACCAAGCATGATGTTTTAAAAACAAAAACAGTTGGTAGTTATGTGCTAAGAGGTAGGTAAATAAAATCTAAATATTTAGAAACTTTTTTTTTTTACTTTTGATTTAGAATTTGAATCTAAAAGGCTCCATCACCACTTTAATGTGCTCTAAACTAATCTGACTACAGAACTGGAGTCCATCATCCCAACCTTGTATACTGTACTTAAACATCTGGTTGGAAACTAGGGTTTACATCATCAGTCTTAAAATTTTACTAATACTAAAAAGAAAAATAATACTGTGTTCAGTCTCTAGCCTGAACCAGAAGGGTGGAATTTTAATGTAGTGATGGAGAAGGGTCACTGCTGGACACCAGCTTCCCAGAAAGGATACAAGAGAAGGAGCCTTCCCTGGGCTCCAAGTATGTTTGTCCGTGTCCCTCCCACCCCTCGTTCTAACAACTGATCAGAGCTTCGAGCTTTCTACACACACACTGTTGTTTCCTAGCTTCTAGACTCTAGGTTTTAAAAAAAGAATATAATTGTCAAGATATTTGAGGAGTAACTATCAATCTTTGAATGCTGACAGTATTTAGGTGCTTTTATAGAACCAGTAGTAAAACTCTGAGGTGTGAAAACACAGAAGTAGAAACATTTCTCACCTCTTCTGACTCTCAAGTTGAAAAGCCTGTGCATAGTATTTATAGCCAATTTAATTTTTATTTGTCACATAGAACGTTTGCTAAAGCAACATTGCCTCATAGAAGCGTAATGAGTCCTGTGGGTTGCTTTAAATTTTCTAGAAATAACACCTTAAGAACTAAAAAGAAAGTGATAAGGTTGATTTTAATAAAGATTTTATTTAACTTAAATATATAAAAATTATCATTTCAAGTATAATCTTTATTAATAATTACTAATGCTATTTTACCTCTTAAGCACTGAGTCTTGAAGATTTTGTTGATATTTTTCTGTATTGCCAAGTAAATTGGGATAGCTATAACTCTGAGGACAAGTTTTCAGCAGAAATATCTGAGCCCTGTTTAGATTTTATAGCATTTCATGTAAGCAGTAGCTATATATTTGAGTCATTATTGATCTACTTAGAAGTTACCTAATGACTGAGTCAAGTATCAGGATTTATTAAGTTATCCATTATCTCTATCATGCTAGCCATCTTTCAGGTGCTCAGTAGCTATGCATGTGACTGGTAGGTGTCTTTCATATAAGATGGCACAGTCTGTCATACATTTGGGACATTTTAACTACATGTGTTTGGTTCAAAAGACCAGGGAAGGCAGGCAGCACAAGAACTGGACAAGACTGGGTAGTGAACCCCTGTGGGCCCCTAGGCAGAGTGGGTTAAAGGTGGGGAGCCAGTGGAGAGAGATGATGTGTGTAGCTGCTAAGTGTAGCGCCTTTGGGGAATGTGTTGAACACAGTGGTTATTGTTTGTTTTGAGTGTCCTAGTAAGCATGCACTGGGCGCTATAGCAAGTTATCCCTGTGTGCAGAAGACTTCATAAAGGATTTATGGGAGTGCTAGAGGTCAGAGGTCATCCAGTCCTTTCAGCAACAAACTCCTGATGGTTAGGCCATGTTAGTTTAATAGTCTCAGGAAAACAGATGTGGTGGTACAGACAATACAGGTAAATGTAGTTGGTTTTAATATTTTTAAAATGAGCTTTGTCACTGTGTTGTGTCATTACATTGACTCTTTTATTCAGCAGTACAGAGCTTTGTTCCATTCCAGATACTTAAGCACTAAAAAGGAGAAAGAGAATGTACTAATCAAACTTGCGTGGAGACAATATCTGCTCTGGGATAGAAGTCCAGTTGCAGCAGGTGTAGGCATTGGTCTCTTCTGGCTGCCCTGTAAGTGGTCTACAGCTGAAGCTTTCTTGAGGTTTAAACGTTCATTTTATTGAGAAGCACTCCTTTGCTGTCTAGAGCCTGTGTGGTGCCCATATCTCCTGGTTCCAAGGGCCTCCCTTGCCCTGAAAGCCTTCCTACTCCATCAGCCTTGGAATGGGCGATACTCTTTGGACATTTTTCACATGTAAGTTATTTCATTTTTGTTTTTTGTGAATAATTTTCCTGTGGTTGTGGGACACCCATGAAAGTGAGCTGTGGCTTACAGTCCAGAGCTTAGAAGAAATGAAATCTTAATATCAATCCAAACAAAGAGACACTAAAGAGATTCCTCTTCTACCTGTTTCCACCACTGTGGGGCCTTTGCAGAACAAGTCAGTGAGGCGAGGAGCTATAGGTACGTAGGATGCTCTCGGGACTAGGTGATCATTATACAGGATTGGAGCATGATAGAGGAAAGAGGTGAATGTGAAGAGGGCCAAGAGATGTTGGAGGTTTGGAGCAACCCAAATTCTTTATAAAGCAGAATCTGAAGTGTGTTTATAAATCAGTATCTATCTCACTGCAAAAAACTCTCCATAGAAACAAATTAGCAATTATTTACTATAGTTTTCTAGACTTATCATATGTGGATGGCACAGAGTAGTGTGGGGTGTGGGTTTTATTGTTATTTTAAGGCAGTAAGTGTCTGTTGCCTAAGAACTATCTACTTAGAGAAACACAAAGGGAACAAACCACTTTAGTCATCACTACTGTGAGTTCTTTATTAATAGGAATCTAAACCTGAGGTCTTAGAGACAGCTAACCAGTGTTCTCCTCTTTTGGAAACCTGCAGTTTTCCTTATTCATTTCCTCCTTCCTATTTAGTAAGACAACGAAAGCTATAAAAATGGTCAGTGAGTCCCAGGTACTTTGTTAACAATTTGACCTGTAGCAGAGTTTTGACCCGGAGGTTATAAAAAGGTTGTTTCTATATTAATATAACTTTTTTTCAGTAAAGAAATACATGACAGTAAATGCAGAAACAATGAATGATTCGGACTTTTTTCTGCACAGTGATTATCCAGAAAATGAAGAAATAAAGACTCTCCTTCAAGAACAGTTGAATGCTCTGTCTAAGTAAGCACTCTATATTTCATAGAAGATAAGAACAAAGGAAATTTGACTTTTAAATCTGAATCAGTTGTTTTCCTAAGTGTTATTGGCCCATAGAGCGGCAGTTTGTCGCCATAGGTTTATTTCTCTTTATAGTTTTGTTTGCTAGAAAGACTGACTTAATAAACTGGGACAGAGTATTCATCTTCACTGGGTTCTCCACTCTCAAGGTGCCCTGCTCTATCAGGGCCAGAAGTTCTGTCATGAGGCTACATTGTGAATGCCTCATGGAGCTATGTTAGAGAATGCAGGCAGGTGCCTCTGAAACAGCCTGTGCCACGCATTATGAGTTCACAATTCTGGTTCAGAAACTGATGTTTCCTAGAGCCAGGAACATTTATTTAAAAATAAATATTAAGAATTATTTCACAAATGGAGGAGAAAACTAGGGGTCCACATGAAATTCTTGGCAAAAATAGAGCATATTTTTACAATCTAGAATCTGCCATATATAATAATAACCTTCAACAAGTATTTGGTTAATGGCAATTTCAAAATAGTTACTCGTTCGTCTTTAGTTTATTTAGATTAGCATTTGTGTTTAATTAGAAAACTATAGACATTAAGAATAATGTCAGCGGTGGCATCCTTGTTCTTGTAGTCAAATAAGCAAGACTACAAAGCAGAGCCCTGCCTGGTTCCTAGGGTGGTTAACAGCATCCTTCTGCTTGTGAAAATTAGGAGCCAAGACAAAATAACTGTTCTTATAAATCCTGAACACTTGATATATCTCTCTGCTTTCTGTTTGTCTGGAAATGTTTGTCCTGTCTCTCTCTGGATTCCTGTCTGCAGTGACATAAAGAAACTCCTGCTTGATCCTGAGTTCACGCTTTTGCAGAGATGCCTGCTTGTTTCCAGGTAATGCGCTCTGACATGTTGAGTAAGAGATAATTTTAAGTTATTTTTACTGAAGCTTTGTAAAAGTTACAAACTCTGATGTATTTTAAAGACCTAAGCTTATAATCCACTTAAGAGTGTTGATACAAACTAGAAATCCAGTGACATCTTAAATGAGATCTGGGCTTAGTGTGCTGCAAGGACTTTCACCTATAGGCAGTTTTTAAAATGCCAGCTACAAACTATGCACTTAAATAAATTTATAAACATACTGAGGAGCTACCATTAAAAAGCAATAACCTGTACTTTCTTAGTGTTTAGCAAAGTCATTTACAATGAAGACATTTCCCTTTGTGTTCCAGAGAACAAGTGGCAGATTATTTTGACATTTTTATCTAGAAGCTCTTACTGTGAAACTGATGCCCAAACCCAGTGATACTGGGAGACCAGGTTTATAGAGCTGTTGGATGTGAAGGGCTTTGTGTGGTCAGGCCTTGTGCTATTGGGAACCCAGTAACCAGACTAGAGGACTCACTGCTTTGTGCTTGCCCTGATGGCCTGTGAGGTGGAACACTGTTCTGGTACTTGAGGCCACTCAAGGCAGCCTGATCAGGCCCTAGAGTATGAATTCATGGAGGCTTCGCTTTCCTCCTTCCCAGGCTCTATGGTGATGAGTCAGAGCTGCACTTCTGGACAGTGGCGGCCCACTACCTGCACAGCTTGTCCCAAGCCAAGTCTGGGGACACAGTGGTAACCAAGGAAGGTGCTCCACGGGACAGGGTGAACAACCCATTGGATATCTGCTACGACGTGCTCTGTGAAAACGCCTACTTCCAGGTGCTGCTGCTTGAGCAAAGCCTTATTCACAGATACCATCTTCTTTATTGACATTTTCCTGCCTGTTCTAAACTCGGAAAACTTTGAAGCCAAATTAAAGTCCACATCCTAGAACTAAGTGCTGTGGAATGTTTTATAAAAAGCCTGGTTTCTGAAAGCTTATAGACACTGTTTTTAATGCACAAACACAAAAAGTTGATTCTTGTATTAAATTTTTTATCTTGGAAGGTTCGTTTTAATTTGTTCACTTTAATTTTTAATAAATCTTAGTATTTTTTACTTGACTTAAAAAGTTTGATAGTCCAAACTAAATTTCCTTTCTCTTCCTTTCTTCCTCCCTCTCTTCCTTTCTGTTCTCCTTCCCTCCCTCCCTCCCTCCTTCCCTCCCTCCTTCCCTCTCCCTCCCTCCCTCCTTCCCTCCCTCCCTCCCTCCCTCCCCCATCTTCCTCCTCCTTCTCTCTTCCTCATTTTCTTTCCTACTTTAGAAGTTTCAGCTGGAAAGAGTTAATCTACAGGAAGTAAAGCGGTCAACTTATGATCACACAAGGAAGTGCACAGACCAGCTGCTACTCTTGGGTCAGGTATGTCAGTTTGGATGCTTTGTGAAGTTGCTAGTTGAGTGGCGTTTCAGAGCACCATTGTACACACATAATCTCACTCATGCATCCATATGTATATAGCCACTTAAATGCATGCATGTCCTTCTGTGTACACACTTCAGCTTTCTTCACCACGAGCACACACTGAGGCAGCATGGCCATGTGGCTAGCCCACTGTAGCTTTGGCTGCTCTGACAGACAGGGCAGCTGTTTGTGTGGTTTGCTGCACTTAGTGGTGCACAGCTCAAGTGGACATTCCTCCTAGCAGCTCTGCTTCCAGCCGGGTTTTATGCTTGCCTAGAGCTAAAGTGCAAGCCTCTTACTAGTTTGTGTATGTTGATAAGACATTGGAGTATGTTTGGAAGTGAATGTTGCCTTTAGGTTGCAGACTTGGACATTCCTCTTTATGAATTTGAAAAGACTATTGGAAGAGACTATTCCCATAACTAGAGGAGGTGTTTCTCTTACTAGACAGACAGAGCTGTGCAGCTGCTGTTGGAAACGAGCGCAGATAACCAGCACTACTACTGTGACTCGCTGAAAGCTTGCTTGGTCACCACTGTCACCTCCTCAGGCCCTTCTCAGAGCACCATTAAGCTGGTAGCAACCAATATGATCGCCAATGGCAAGCTGGCAGGTAAGGCATACTTTTACAGCATCTGTCAGTCTGGGTTGGGCTGTTGAAGACAGGTCTCTCTCTATATGCTACAGAAAAGTAGTGCTGTTTATTGGATGACCACAGCCACATAAGCAGAGTTTATTTTGTGCTTGAAACAAGTTGTATCCATGATGGCAGTGACAGTAGGCAAGGGTCCCATGATCCTGGCCTCGGTGCTCCACCCAGTTCATGTTCTAGAATGTGTTCCTGCTCACTACCCTGGTTGCTTGAGAGGTAGCATTTGTAGAGCTCCGTACTAATAATTTACTTTAAGATTCAGTTCAACAACTTCCCAGTAGTTAGTTCCAGGTTAAATACTCCGTATCGGAAATAACTAAGTATGCTCACCCTAAATAAAATGTACAAGACTAAAGTCAAATGTGTCTTTACTTTTTAATGATTTGTTAAAGAGAGCACTGCAGGGGTAGATGAGGGGACTATTCTTCTGTCTTCCAGAAGGCGTTCAGTTACTCTGTCTGATAGACAAGGCTGCCGATGCCTGCCGCTACCTGCAGACATATGGGGAGTGGAATCGGGCAGCATGGCTTGCAAAGGTAGGCCATTCCAGTAGGTGTCCTGAGCAGTTAGGTGCAAAGCTCAGCTTTGAGCCTCTGTTCCTCTCCTGTGAAGCGGCTCTCCTTGTGGTTCTTGCTGCTTCGCCTCTGATTGAGTACTGAAAGCAGCTTGCTTTGGTAGCTGTCAGGTGAAACAGCTACCTCCTGTCTACTGTGGTCTGATGCAGCCCGCCCCCAGAGCTGATCCCTGCAGTCTGATGAAAGCAGCTTCTGGACCCTTTATCAGTTTGGCTGTTGTTTCAGAGAAGCACACTCTGCTTCTCTATAGCATTGTGCTTCTGCTTCTTCCCCAGGAGATGACTTTAGTAAATCAGCTCAGCTTTATTCCAGAGTATAGGAAATCTATAGGGTTGGGGAGCCTGGGGACATACCCTAATTTGCATTAAGTGGCATGCTTCTATCATAAGGCTGGGTTAGTGGCAGCAGGGTCCTATAGTTGAGCTCCTGGTACAAGTCTTAGTTTCTGTAAGTTCAGCAGGATAGAAGCTTGTGGCAGGGAACTGTGCCAAGGGTCATGCTAGAGATAAATGAGGCATCCAGGCTTAGAGACAGCTTTCAGATAAGGTCAGTCTGCCAGGCCCGGGGACATTCTCCAGATAAGGGCAGGTAGAGAGCAGGAAGTTTCACTTGGGAGGGAGTTCCCATGTCACCAAGCTTTGGAAAAATCTGCCAGGCCATGATAGACTGCAGCCTCTGACCAGCGAGGCCTTCAACACAGCAGTAGGATGTTTCTCTCCTAATGTGGACCTTTTTCTCAGGTTAGGTTAAATTCTGAAGAGTGTGCAGATGTTCTGAAGCGGTGGGTTGACCACCTCTGTTCTCCACAAGTCAATCAGAAGTCCAAGGCCCTCTTGGTCCTCCTTTCTCTGGGTTGCTTTGTCAGCGTGGCAGAGACACTTCACAGGTATGGTGTGTGAGCCCTGGCCACTCAGGCTGTGCTGGATGAGCACTCCACAGAGTTCCTGGGTTCTGTTTATAGAGGTAGTGCTGCCCTGTGTCGGTGAGACTTAAGGCTGAGAAGAAGAGCCTGAAGAGGGATAGGAGAATCCCTGCTCACTAGCCATTTGTTCTAGAGCCTGTAGTAGTTTTCTAATGGTATGAGACACATTTTAAGAATACAGAAGTCTTTATACAGTTGTGGAGGATCCAGGCTTGAGAGAGTAGCTGAGCAGAAACCCCAAGAGCTGCAAGAGGAGGTAAAATGTGGCAGTTTGGGTATCCCCCATGAACATCTCTCTCTAATAGGAGACTGACTTACTGAAAACTAGAGGTGGTAAATTGTGACAAATCTGAAAGATTACTTACTGACCCTGGACACGGGTGCATGAATTAGAAAAGTTTGTGGTCCTGGATTATAGTGGTTTAAACTACTTAGCACGGTGTTCTGCAATGTCCACCATGAACTTGCCCTTGGAGAAGTAAAGAGTGTTTTCCCCTTTATAAACCAGGCCTTAGGAAGGTTGACATGATGCACAGAAAGCCTCATTTCCATGGGAAATACGTACAGATCTTCAGACAGAAATGCTGCTTACCTCTGATAGATCTGGAGAACTAACTTATTTTTGTTCCGTTGACCAGCATGAGGTACTTCGATAGAGCTGCCTTGTTTGTGGAAGCCTGTCTCAAGTATGGTGCATTTGAAGTCAGTGAGGACACAGATATCCTTTGCAAGGACATTTGTGCTAAGTGGGGGAAGTAACTTGAGTAAGATTTAGAACTATATTATATTGAGAAGGATCCATGCCATAAGTCACCCAACCCACAAGATAAGGAGAGAGGAGAGGAAAGAGAAGCAGAAAGGCTTGCTGCACTGCAGGCTGGTCAGAGAGGCAAGCAGGACAGCACACTGAAGGGCCCATATTCTCTAATGTGTTTTTAACTTACAGAAGGAAAATAAATAATTTAGAAAAGCATTGGACCTGGTACTTTAAAATAGTTATTTAAAATGACACATTTTGTGGAATATGTTTTATAGGTTTACCTCGAAAATATAGATTAAAAAATTGAAAAGCTTACACTGTACTCAAGTGCACCTCTGATATGGAATAGGACAGAGCTCTTGAGACATGCCATCCAGGCCGGCTGCTGTGAGCTGCCCACACCCAGGGACATTGTATTTCTACCAGCCATCCCTAGGGGTACTTTCTTCTTTTGAAAAGAATGGGCTGTGGATAGAGCTCCCCAGTCCTCAGGTCCTCATGTTTGTATAACTCTACCTTCTCTCATTATACTTTTTCTACATTTGATCTCATTTCTATATGTTGGTTATTTAGCTCTGTACATACTCATTTTTTAGAGTTAAACTTAATCAAAATTTTTGGAAAAGTAACTAAAGCCTATGGTTAGGCAAAGCCATGGACCTAGTCACTGATGAACTTGGTCTGGTAACAAGTTTTTCAGAACACAACAGAACAAGGCTATCTAAAAACCCAGTGCCCAGCTCTCTAGAACCTCTTCCCTAAAAGAAAACAGTTTCTAGCGTGCCCAGTCTCTGCGAAACCTCCACATGGAGTGGCGATGTATGTGGGTTCTCTCCTGTCCTCGACCATTCTCCAGTCCTCAGTGAAGAACGGGCAGCGGTAGCGTCTGAGGATGCTGCCCAGAGTCTTCTGAGAGAAGCACTGGTCTCAACTAGTGCAAAGTGCAGCATGATTAGATTGAGGTGCTTCCCCTCATAAAGAGGTACCTCATGACAACACTGCTCCCTGCTGTCACATGTGTGCCGCTCCCCCCTACTCCCAGCACCTAGACAGAGCTACCCTTCTGCTTTGGAGTCTGTGAGCAGCCCCGCTCTTCTGCTTTTTGCTTCCTTAACTGAGGTGTACAGAAGCTCATCACTGCCATCTATGCAGACTATGCCCGCAGCCTGAAGAGCCTCGGGTTTAAACAGGGAGCTGTGCATTTTGCTTCAAAAGCTGGAGCAGCTGGCAGAGATTTGTTGAACGAGCTTGGATCCCCTAAGGAAGAACGAACAGAAGGATGATATGTTCTGTGAGCAAGGTGTGAGGGGAACTGACCTGATTCTGCTCACAGTCACAGTCGAGGTCAGTCCAGACTGATGTGAAGACCTGGCCCTTGTTAGCTGTGTCACCACCTTCCGAAGGCTGCAGGTCTAGTAGCGTGGGCACTTTGACACCAGGAGCCACCTCTGTGTTCCACATGAGCTCAGAACAGTGGGACATACGGTGGGAACGTGTGTAGTGTTTATACTTTGGGAAAGTGCTTTTAAGATTCCTGTGACTGCTTTTCAGTGTTTGTAACTTAAAATCTCAAGAGACTGGATTACTTTCCTTTCTCAGTTGTTAATCTTAAAGATGTTTAAGAAATCAATAGCAAGACAGTGTGCAAACTGATGGATTCTCAGATGTGCTGTGTGCCTGTACGGATCACAGCAGGGCGGAGCATCTGAAGACAGCCCAGCAAAGCGCTTTCCTTCTTACCTTGAGAACACAGTGGACTCCCTGCTTTGGGCATTACTGAATGTTGTATTTGGGACTCATAGTCTTCATGGAATACGTCTAAGCTTTATATTTAGTGTTAGTGGTCTTGGATGGTCTGATTTTAACTCCTAGATACATTCCAGTAACTTCATTTCTGAAGCCTCTTTTGTACATTTTCTGCCTTTGTTTTCTGCCACTAGATGTAATTATTATAAATTATTGTTCAGAATTTAAACATCTGTGATTATTCAAATGATAAATAAAGGAAAATCCCAGCCAAGACTTGGTTGTTTTGAGTTTTTCCTTTTAGAGATGGGGTCTTTTGGCTTCAAATAGTTAAATGACCAAAACCTTCACCCCTACTTTATTTTTTCAGGGACATTGAGAAACACAGTCACTCGAGGTGACTTGGGGTGGTTTCCGGACCTTGTATCTTCCACTTTTGAAGGTAGAGACATCAGGGGTGCTTGAGGAAAAAGGCTTATTCTCAACCCCATGTGGCACTTTGGAGAAAAGACTGGGTTTGAACAATGGCTGAAAATCTGAGCTGAGGTAACACACCTTAGTTATTGCTCTCACATGTACCTGGAGATGCCAGCTTTCTTCCTGCAGCTACGGCATTTGAAGAAACAAAGCCACTGGCTGGTATGGACTGGAAGGTGCTGTGAAGAGGCGGTGCTACTGGGCAGTATCTGTAGTGGTGAAATGCTGTGGCAGTTCCGCTCCCACAGTGTATTCTACTGACTGGTTGGAAGATTCATTGCGGGTACTCGTGACTGAAGGCAGATGCTTGAAAGGCCTAAAATGTTACTGCCCTATCCCTGACAGACCAGTTTTATGATTCCCATTCAGGAGCCAAATTGCTGCTGCTTGAAGTCTCACTGGTGATGTTGGCATGAGTCCCCAGTTACCCTCACAGTGGCTGCAATAGACTCTTCCTTTACTCCCTGTGCCCAGAAGAATGCAGAAAGTCCATCCCATTTGACCCTTTACAGTCCCAGGATCTATGAGAGGGCCTGGGAGACATCTATGTATGGCCCAGTCTGACTTTTGTCATTTGTGACAATTCTGAGGTAAAAGGCATCTGATGATGAGAAAAGGCCTCAGTTCAATTCAAGAGCTGTTTTAAAAGCAGTTTGAAGGGTATCTGTTTTATTCCAGGCACACTCTTCAAACTCTGCCTTTATTCCAGTCTATTGTTACTCTCCCATCATTTGTAAGCCAAAGTAGATAGGGCCAGAAGGCAAAAATTGGTTGTGTTTGAAACCAATGGTATTGTGGAAAATAGTTTAATAAGGAGCAGAAGCGTGTTTATCCGGTTTGTGGAGAGACCCCAGACTGAGGTGTCAGGCTTGCTTAATGATCAGGGCCCCATATAGTCCCCTGGAGCTGAACCAGCAAGCAGAACAATGAGACCTGACTAGTTTGTAATAAAATCAGTGGGACAAGGTCAAAGGGACATTGGCACCACACTGCGGAGGCACTTGTGGGGGAGGGGCAGACCTCTGAAGCCTGATTTGGAAGGGACTCACAGTTTTCTCAGGAAGTGTGGGTAATGTTCAGTGCTGTTCATTAGCCTCAATGTACGATTATTGTGCTTTACCTCTTATCTCCAGTCCACAGAATATTGAACAGCAAGAGTCTGGCTTCTGGTATTTAGGAACTAGAACCATGATGATTCATGATGTCCAACCCATCAGGTCCTTTTCACAGCCCCAACAGACACCAGACATTAAGGCAGAGTCAGTCTTCTTGCTTCTTCCTGGAAATGGCTAGTAGAGGCTGGAGAGATGGCTCAGAGGTTAAGAGCACTGACTGTTCTTCCAGAGGTCCTGAGTACAATTTCCAGAAGCCACATGGTGGCTCACAACCATCTATGATGACATCTGGTACCCTCTTCTGTACACTGTATACATAATAAATATTTAAAAAGAAAATTGCTAGTAGCTCATGAGCTGGTCTGTAACAACTTTATAAGCTGCACTCCCTGCCTGTCATCTGCCAGCTGCAAGGAACTTTGATGAGCCACCACTTCAGAACGTGACTCTTAACATGTGTGATTGGCATAGCTCTGGAGTGGGCATCTAGTTTTTCAAAACCTTGCTAAGCCCCAGAAGTCCAAGTCCACACAGCTGTGGCAGAGGCACACTTCTGTGGTTTCATTTTAGTTACTGTGTTATTAGTGCCATGTCTTAGTCAGGTTTCTGTTGCTGTGCTGCAACATCACAACCAAAACACAAGTTGGGGAGGAAAGGGTCTATTTTGTCTTATACTTTCACATAAGTGTTCCTCACTGAAGGAAGTCAGAACAGGAACTCAAAATAGGGCAGGAACCTGGAGACAGTAGCTGATGCAGAGGCCATGGAGAGGTGCTACTTACTGGCTTGCTCTGCCTGATTTCTTATAGAACCCAGGATTACCAGCCCAGAGGTGGGACTAGCCGCAGTGGGCGAGGCCTTCCCACATCAATAACTAATTAGGAAAGCACCTTTCAGCCAGAGCTTATGCAGCACATGCTACTTAATGTGTGTTACTAGAAGTATATCTAACCGTCCCTCAGCACACACAGAAAAGGAACTTAGCTGTTCAGCAGAATTTGAGTCCTGTTGATTTCTCCTTCCCTGTGCCTTTAGGGATGTTCTTCAGCCCACTGTAATTGAATAGCAGTTCTTGGCTGTCTGAAGTTGCTGATCTTTGCCAGAGGTCTAGGGACTATGAACCTTATCACATTGGGCAGGTTGGATAGTATCTTAGAAACATTCCCGTCTGGGTTTATTGAAATGATGGTGATGCTGAGAGGCTTGGCCTGCCTGGCATTGCTCTGTGAAGAAGGCGGTACACAATGTCTGCCTGCAGAACCTCTGTCATGGTCACTGTGGGCTGCACCCTGGGTGTTGACTTTGTCACTGGCCAACCTGCTCAGGAATAGTTCTAAATGCCCATGCCACCGAAGAGACAATAGGAAAAGGAGTAGAGCTTGAATCACCTGACCAGTTGCCATCTGGACTTCTTTTGTAAGTGGTGATAATATGCTTTCCATAGGAAGAGCAGACAGCTTCAGGTCATAGCCAATCAATATCGAGAATGCTGTACTTACTACAGTGAGTTATCAAGGATTGTGCTATCTGTAAGCTTGGCTAATGGGGAATATGGGAAGAACTGCCCTCTTGCCACAGAGGCATAGACAAGCAGGAGTATGGGTGTGACTGGGAGCAGGAGGAGCAATGGGCTCCTGGAATTCAGACCCTACTGTGATTTCGGAGAGCTTGCTTAGGGTAGAACTTCTGGCTCCAGCTAGGTAGCCATCCCTCCTGAAAGATGCGCCTAGCTTTTACTCTTGACATCCCCACGCCCAGCATCCTGTTCCTGCCTCAGATTCAGACTCATCCCAAGAATTTGGCTGCCTCAGCCTTGAACACCCCCTGCTTCCATCCCCTACCAGTTCTTGGGAACTAGCAAGCTTCAAGTGTTTACTGAGCCCAACAGTGTCTGGCACTCCACACCATGGACAGTATTCAGACAGTCCCAGCTGCTTGCAGAGGTAGCAAATAAACTCCATGGGAATGGGGAAGGAGGTCATAGGGAGTGGTCCTGAGAGAGATACCAGAGCCTTTCCTTCAAGCTAGAAGGCCTTGGAGCCAGATGGCTTGACAGAGAGGCTCTGAACCAGTGTGAACTCTGTGAGCCTAGCCCCAAGACTGGGGGGAAGTACTGGTGAGAAGGCTTAGGAGGGGCTTCCTTAGGAACATGGAATCCATTCCCCGAGCTCATCCCAAGACAGCACAAATGAGGGTGTCTGCTGGTGAACAAGGTGCCCTTCCAGGCTTGACCCCACTTTCTCCCCTAGCAACTCCCACTGCGCTTGAAATAAAACTCAAAGCCATTATCACCATGGCCCATCTACAGGAAGATGCTGCAGGATCTCTCCTGGTCCCTGGTCTCCATCCATGTGGATCGCTTTCTCCTGGGTGAGCCTTGAACACGTGTATTCTCATCCAGCCTCACAGCCTTTACACGTGTGCTCCTGCCTGTCCCTCAGCCGGTCCTGTGGCTCTACTGTCCCTTATCCAAAGTCACCCGCCTCACATGTATCTCCACCCCTTTCTTTTACCCACCTCAGGTGGTTTTTAGACCCCTGACCTCACGCAGTCCATATTCTTGTTGCCTGGCTTGCTGACTAGAGCATAAGGTCCACGAAGGTGGAGCTCACTTTGCTTTGATTTTTTTTCATGGGGTCTTTGCTCCCAGAAGAAGGTCTAGCCCAGGGGAGGCATTGGTCAGTGTGTGAGGGGATGATTGCAATAAAGGAGGACCATTTTGGGGACAGGACAGGAAGGAGTACCAGCTGGAGTGGTTCCCCAGAGAGGAGGGCTGGGTAGATGTGTCCCCTCAATTCAGCTCCAGATAGCCTTGCTATCTCATTTTGTGTTAGAGAGTTACCTTTTCATCTTCTCTGCCAAGAGGAGGAGGTGGATAGGAGCTGGCTGAGGCTGGTGTGTGGCCTAGACCAAGTGGCTGATCTTTGTATACCACCTGAGTCTCCAGAACATTCTAGAAGGCTGGCTAGATGGACCCTGCCATCTGCCCTGGCCTTCTGGAACTAATGTTATCCATACCCTGTGTGCTCTCCCTTCTGAGGACTCTCAGATCCCAATAAGAAGATGGGCTCCATCACATAGCCAGTGTGATTGGGTTGTGGGGAACAGGGCAGAATAAGGCCAAACTTTGAATCAGGATTGGGACGGGTGAGGGGCCACTGATAAGATTGTACTTTTCTCAGATGTGTGTGCTGTTGAAAGTGGGGCATCAGGAGAGTTGGGGTCACATCTGAAACCAGCTAGCATCAGTTCAAGTTTTTACACAAGATAATAGAGCCTTTCTATTTAACTGGGCTTTGGTAAATGTAGAATGTTCTAGAAAGTTTACCTACAGATGTATAATAATTTTAGAAGCTCCCATTTTCTCCTGGCTGGTAACCATCCTTTTCTCATATTTTATTTCTTTAGCAGATATGCATAGTATTTTTTGAGATGAAATTCTCTGAAAATGTAGTACCTGGTCTGTTGAGTTTAACAATATGCCTCTGATGAATGCAGAAATAGGTATACTTTCAGCACAAGGACGTAATCTGCCATTTCATGCTTGGATTGTGTTACATTTGCTTATGATATAGAATGTTTGTTTAATGATGCAACGGTGTGTTGCATTCTTTTAGGTTGCATTTGTTTAATTCTATGAAGCTATGTTACTGTGCCTGTGTAAAACACCTGATTGGTCTAATAAAGAGCTGAACAGCCAATAGCAGGGCAGGAGCGGGATAGGTGGGGCCGGCAGGCAGAGAGAATAAATAAGAGAAAAGAGAAGAGGAAGGATTGAAAAGAGGAGGAGGGAGGGATGCTGGGTCCAGCCACACAGCCAGATACAGAGTAGAAAGGAAAGAAAAGGTATACAGAAACAGAGAAAGGCAAAACCCAGAGGCAAAAGGTATATGGGATAATTTAAGTTAAGAACAGCTGGCCAGAAACAAGCCAAGCCAAGGCTGGGCATTCTAAGAAAGAATAAGTCTCCATGTATTTATTTGGGAGCTAGGTGGCAGGCCCCCAAGAGCAAAGAGAAAACAAACAAACCTACAGCTTGCTTTTCTGAGCTCTCTAGACAAGCGCCCTACATGTTCTTGTCTCGGGTCTGCGACAAAAATTTGATTAAAAAAAAAAAAAGCAACTTCTAGGGGGAGGGTATGTTTGAGCTCACCATTTGGGGCCATAAAGGCCCGAGGCAGGAAGTCACACTGTAATCACAGGAAGCCTAGTATAGACAGGAAATAGGGACTGATTCTAAAACATCAAGGACTTCCCTCAGTGACCCACTTCCTCCAGTGAGACTCTACCTCCCAAAGATTCTACAATCTTCCTGCTACCTGGGCCATAGCCAGGGACCAAGTCTCACAATACACAAGCCAATGCAGATCACTTTATATTCATAACAAAGCATCAACTAAATTTTATTTTTCCCAGGAGTCCAGCTGGTCCTGAATCTGTCCAGGAAGTCCCATAGAGCATTCTCAGTACCTCCTGTTGGAGACAGGCTTGCAGACAGCAGAGTAGCATCTGCCTTGTCCAGACCTGATCTGCAGGCCAAGTTCCCTAAGTAGCACTATACCTGTCCCCTGCTAGGAAGGTAGTCAAGATCAAGGGTCTTCTCTCAAAGCAGCTAAAGAATAGCTGAGGTGCAGGGCCATGGCAGGATATCGGGACAGGCAAAGGAGGGTGAGCATAGGTGAGTGCATGCTGCCTCCCCCCTAATCACAGCCTCTAAGGGGCAAAGCCTGTCCTAGTGTTCCTCCTGACACACTCAGGGCCCAGCCCCAGGCAACTCCATTCTCTCCAGTACTCTAAAGCAGAGACAGTTTGGGGGGCCTGAATCAGTGCTCTGCTTTGGAGCATCAGTTGAGGAGTAGGCAAGAGGAAACAGTCTGAAGCTAGTTGGGCCAGGATGGGGGATTGCTGGCCAGGCATATGCTGCTGATGGGAAAGAAGGGCTTGCAAAGCATTTCTCAAACCTTTGTGTGGCAGTGTGGACATTCCAAGACCTATTAGCAGAGCAGAATACTGAGCCCACTGTGGTTTGGGTGTTCTCCTTCTGTAGAGAAACCACTGCATGCCCCCATCTATCTTCTCCCTTATTTTTCTTTTAGATGAAAACCAGATGTTTAGGGAGAGCTGAAAACAGTACCTGTTGATTTAAAAACCACTGTATTGGTCCTCAGGGTCAGCTCTGTTTCTTGGTCTAGGGTTTTGGAACCTTAGTTCTTTCACTGCTACTGCAGAGTACCTGTTTTCAATTATGGAGTCAGTGAAGGATGGCACAGGGGTAGCATGGGCCATTTTCCTCTTGGGTGGGGCTACTGTGGCTAGTAGTCATTCAAATCCTGGTCTCAGAGATTCTCAAGTCCAGGGTCAACTTCCATGAATAGGTCTGCTTGGGAATCATGGTAGGCATATGCACTGAAGCCCATCTTAGTCTCCCAAACCAGAGCTTAATCAGCAGAGATGGAAAGGAGATGGGGCCTATGATCTATGTGAACCATATCATATTGAGTGATGTCCTTATGAAGAGAGGAGAGAACATGGAGATGTATGAGAAGAGACCTTGCTGTGACAGAGAAAGACTCATGGTGTGTCATCAGGAGCCAAGCAGCACCAAGGATACAATAAGAGTGTAAGAGAAACACAGAAGCCCCCTTTCCACATGCCTCTGCAGGGAGCTGGGTTCTGTTCATTCCAGCTTCAGACTTCTGTCTACAGAATGGTGAGGCTAACTTCAATACTTTGAAGCCACCAAGGTTGTGGTCCTTTGTGATCATACTCTTGGAAACCAGTCTACCTCCATTGCCCACAGTGGGTACCTGGAATGCCCCAGAGCCTTGCTTGAGATGTTCTTGTTCCTTAGAAGAATGACAGTTCTAATACCTCTGTCCTCTCCTGGCCCAGGGTGAGAGGAGGCCTCAGCTTGCCCTTGTTGTGGTCAGTGGGATTTCTCCAGTAAGGACCCACTTTTTTGTTGAGGGATGGTGCCAGGATAGATTCTGGAGCATTGTGCAGATCAAATAAGGGCTCTACCACTGAATTAATGTCCCAAGTACACTATTAAAAATAAAAGTTTGTGTGTGTGTGTTTGTGTGTGTTTGTGTGTGTGTGTGTGTGTGTGTGTGTGTGTGTGTTTAGTGTGCCAGAAGAGGATGGTGGAACCCTTGGACCAGCTGGAGTCACAGGTGGTTTTGAGACGCCTGTAATAGAGTACATGTTCTTAACTCTAAACTATATTCCCAGCCCATATGTAACTTTTTTTTTTTGTCCCTAGCTGGCTCCCAACTCAGGGCAATCCATCTACTTCAGCATTCTAAAGGCTGAGATTACAAGCATGTGCCTCTGGGACTATCCAGGAGGAAACATTTTTGACAATGAGACAGGTGACCTGGAAAGCTGAAATTCAGAGCTCCGCATCCCAGAGATGTCAAGAGGAGTGAGCTGACTGTCACCAGAGAGGCTGCAGGAAAGGAGCTGTGCTGACTAAGCACCTGTGGTGGATGCTCCGCCTATGTGCTCCCTACAAACATGGCAACCCATGTGTGGCTTTCCCCCTATGTGAACCTCTGGTGATGGCATCAGCTGTACCAAAGCTTGGCGAGTCCTAGACACTGTTCACTTCAGACCCTCTGAAGACATACCCACCCCGCTTATTCCTCCTCTGGGCTCTCTCTTTTTCTGATAGACAGGAAGGAGAGCACTGAGTGGCCATCTTTGTTGTTTCTGAGGTTCTAGGGTTTGAACTCAGGACTTCTTACATGGGAGACAAACTGGCTACCACTGAGCTAGAGCTAGCTGCACAGCTGTACTTCGGTAGGGCAAAGTATGTTTGCCCTAGCCTCATACCTTCCTTTCTTCCTTCCTTCCTTTCTTCCTTCCTTCTTTTCTTCTTTCTTTCTTTTCTGGCAGTGTTTTCTGGCTGGCTGGCCTGGAACTATAGTTGCCAAACTCCAACCTACACTTTTTTTAAAAAAAAAGAAAAGGATGTCTTCCTGGCAGTTGTTTGGATGAACCAGGCTAGGCCCCAGGCTCCCCTCTTCCTTACCCACTGTCATTAGCAATAGTCCTGCTGCCTTTGGCCAGCATCTCTCCTGTTGCCTTCTGCTGACCAGAGAATCATGGAAAGCAACTGTTCCACACTCATACCCCAGGGTCCAGTTTGTCAAAACCTCTGGAGCCACAGCAGTGGCTGGGGAAAACTGCTTTCTGGCTTTAAGCTTTCCAAACTTAGTGGTCCAAGAATGCCTTTTCCCAATCTGTGTTCGTTGGAATCATGACATCCTGTGAGGTATTAGCAAACATTTTAAAAGTATCGTGGCCAAATAAATTTAGAAAATGCCAAAGTAGACGTTCAGTTCAGTAAGTTTCTTTCCAGCAGACCCTCTCATGCAAATTCATACTCTTTCCCCCCACCCCACCACCACCACCAAGAAAGAAAACATATGGCTTTAGATGTTCTGGGACTCTTGGTCCATTGAACAGGTTTTTGCCATCCCCCATTCTGCCTGCTTCTGTATGTGATTGACTGAACTTCCTCAGTAAAACTGTCTCTCTTTTCTCCTAAGTGTTGGGAAAATCACCTACTCAGTAGGATAATGCAGCTTCCTCAGCTAGCATCAGCACCAACAATAAGCTCAATGGTTTTTTGTTTTCTTTTGTTTTTGAGGCAGGGTCTCATGTATCCTAGTTTGGCTTCAAACTCACTATGTGGAAGGTTGTGAACTACCATGTATGTGCTAGGAATCTAACCTCTGGGAGAACAGCAAGTGCTCTTAACCACTGAGCCACATCCCCAGCCTCACAAGTTCACTTCTTAGGGGCATAAACAAATGGCTTCTGTAATCCAGGGCTATGTCACTCCTTTCTTGGAGTCTGTCACATGCCCTCCATTGTGTGATCCTCCAGAAACAGCCATGGTTCTGAGTTTGCAGAAGTCATGTGTTGCTCTTGCTATCTGGTACATCTTCCTTCTGTGTGATCTGAAAGCTGGCACCTACACTCCCAACACCTCACACCCCAAACCCCTCCCTGCTTCTAGACCAGAAGCACACTGCTGACCCAACACCACAGTAATGGCCCATTTGATGGGCTCCCAGCCCTGCTGCATCTCTGGTGCTTTCCCCCTAGGCATCTGATCATGACTCCGTGAGCTGGAGTGTAGGACACGGACACACACCTGAAGAAAGGAAGGAATGGAAAGAAAGAAAGGGAGGAAGGAAGGAAGGAAGAAGAAAGAGAGTGAAGAAATTCTGTGGGAGGAAGTGGAGGAGTTGTATGGAAATACCCACTGTGTCCTGACTATGACACCCATGATTCCGTGTCTCAGAACCAGTCTCTTTGAAGCCTGGGGTCCATACCTCTGGTATCACGCAGAATGGTGTACACACCTGAGGCTGATCTGGATCTGAGATTCCTGGGCCTAGACACACTCTTGTTTCTGCTCTGCCTCATTAGCGCCAGGAGAATATTTCCTCTTCTCTTTGTGTTTCCCCTTCCTTTCCTTCATGGCAGTTCTGTGTCTTCTACTTACCACCCAACAAGGTGCCTCCAGCTTCCTCTTCAGTCCACTTGTAAGCATTGGTGCCGTATGTGGTTCAGTGTGAATCTAACTTGTTCTTTGCGTTCTGTTTCATTTTCCTTCCCAATACCATTTTATTTGCATTTTTTTCAACACCCAGAACTTTTTTTTTAATAACAGCAAGAATCAGAATTAGTTTTTATAGCCGCGGCTAGCCCTTCTGCCTCTGGCACGCTCGAACTTCCGGCCCTTGGAGCCGACATAGGGTTTGGTATGGCTGTGTGTGGTTCCTGGGGCTTTGCCAAAATGCCGGTACACCTCTCGGGCCTTGCAAGGACCAGACAGGAGCACAGTGCCTCGGCCCTTGGGAGACTCCAAGGCCAGCTGGTCAAAGGTGAGGATCTTACCCCCTCACCCTCACCCCCCCACCCCCATCCCACCCCCGCCTTGAGGATGTGACTTCTAGAACGGCTGCTCACCCGCAGTGCACACACAGCTTGGGCACTTCAAGAATCCATACATCATCTGTGACTGTCCCCACAACCACAGCTGTCTTGTTCTCTCGGCCTGGAAGCTTCATTTTTTGGATCATCCGGGACAGGGATAGAGGTGGCCGGTTAGTGCGACTCATAAATAACCTCTTCAGTACAACTTGATTGAATGTGGAGTTGGTTCGTCTGGCCAGAAACCTGTACACCTTGACTAGGAGCCGCAGGTAGATGTCCTGGCTCTTGGGCTCCTTGCGCCGAACTTTTCGGTCTTTGTTGTGGCAAATGTCAACACCCATGATGGCACCTCCTGCTCTGCCAGGTCTAGAAAGCTTATTTGCATTTTTATTATCCACTATCCCTTCTCATTTTGTTGTTTATAGTATCCTTTCCTACCTGTGGACCTTATATCTGTAAGTTTACACCATTTGTCCTTGACTTGTCACATTCTAAGGTAAGTTTTTCAAAGAGCAAAAAGGCCTTAGAGTACCCTACCCCCTCCTCCCTCTTTTGGCTTATGCATTGTTTCCCCCACCAGGACACCTGCCGCGCTGTCAATCTCCATTTAAACTCTGCTGTGTCAGTCAGTGCCTGAGTCCATCCCTGGGCTTTGAGTTCATTTCATGCTTGTGCATGAAGATAAGAATTTCCAGCTTCCTGCTGCCATGCCTGCCCACCCCCAACAACCCTCAACACCCTCCACACACTCCCCACCATGGTGGATTCTTCTCCCTCTGGAGCATAAGCCCCAATAAACTCCTTACATAAGTCTCCTTAGTCATGCTGTTTTGCTGCAACAGAAAGTGATCCACAGTAATATTTCCAAAGCAGCTTTGGAGCTCAGCTAGCTCTCTGTTGCCTCCTGAAGGGTCCATTTCAGTGCTCAGCCTCTTAGTCATCACTTTAAACCCCAGTAAAACCCTCCTGACCACTGTGGGAGTCAAGGTAACAGGTCCTGAGCTCACCTGGGCCCTCCAACTGCTGAAACAGCATCCTCCCCCAAGTTGAGCAAGGACAGCAAGATTTCTATAGACACACCAGAGGCTTTCACACTTCTCTTAGGGAACAGGCCACTTGGAGACAGACAAGGATGTTGATTTTTTTTTTTCTTCTAGCTCTGCTTAATGATTAGAGTAACCATGAAAATAAAAAGCACACAGCATCTGTATTTTTAGCTGGGTGGCCAGTGTGGCTTGGCTGGCTCCCGGGATAGAAGGAGGGCATCATCAGCTCTCATATCTGCTGATGTTGAATCTGGTGATACTGACCACAGACCTGAAAACAACAGCATGCTGTTGCTTGGCATGTCCTGGTTAGCTACGCCCATGGTGGGTGAGCCTGCACTTAACATGGGCAGATTTGCTTGCCCAGGGTACTATTCTCTACAGGACATAGGCTGTGGACGTTTGCACAGCATTCCCAGTATATTGGGTGCTGTAAGAACTGTAGAGGTGATTTAAAAGTCTACAGGGGTGGGATCCAGAAGTGACTTGGTATAAAGTGTTTGTGAGACAAGTATGAGGACTGAGTTTAGAGGACTAGAATCTACACCTATAAAAAAGTAGGTGCACACACCTATAATCCCAGCACTGGGGAGCTGAAGACAGGAGGATCTCTAGCATGCTGGCCAGCCAGTCTAGCTGAATAGGTAAGTTCCAAGTTCAGTGAGAATACTGTCCGAAAGAAAAAACATGGTAAGGATCATTAGAAAAAGACACCTAACATCTACCTCTGGCCTCCATATGCATGCACATATATGTACACATGTACCCATACCTCTGGCCTCCATATGCATGCACATATATGTACACATGTACCCATACCTCTGGCCTCTGCATACATGCGCACACATGCACACACACACACAAAGGAAAGGAAAAGAAAAAAAATGAAAGTCTTGGGGAAGAAGTGGAAGAGTTGTATGCAAATACCCACTATGTCCTGACTATGACATCCATGACATCTATGTCTTGAAACTAGTCTCTTTAAAGCCTTGGGTCCATACCTCTGATATTATACAGAACCATACTTAATTTCTGTTGCCTGATTAAGTAGCACACAGGGTTCCAGTGGGTCCAGACTCTAACTTTTATGGACAACTATGATTCGAACCTCCAGAGCCAATGAGAAAATCAAGGGCTTGGAGAGGAAAGCAGCCCTAATGTACATGGCTACAGTGCCTCTTCCCTTCCTGCATGAGGGATAATTCTTGGGCTCTGTAAGGAAGGTCAGCAGCAGCCACTCTGCTCCAGCTGACAGCACAGAAAAATTGGAGACCCTGGTGTCAGATCTTTTGATCTTTCAAAGGGGGCTGAAAGTTCAAAGAATGATGCGCTATATCAGATTTTTAAATACTGGCTTGACTAAAAAGAATCCAGTGTAAGCCAAACAAAATACATCTCTGAGCCAAGATCAGCTTTGCATGGACAATTTGTGCCTTCTGTGATCATAAAAGTCAGAAAGCATAGACACGAGGCTTCATCTTGCATCCCTGCGCTACTATACTCAGAGAAGCAAAGCATGCTAGCACTCGGCAGCTTGCTGTCCCTGCACATTCTGGGCATGTGTGGACTTCTACTCCTGGGCACCTGAACTGTATCAGGTCTTATTTGCTCAGCTAAAGTCACAAGGGTTAAGCTTAGGCTTCGGGGGTTTATATAATCCCCCAACTCATCTCCATGTACAGTCACGATGATGTTTCTGCTACATCCCTTTATTCCCGACATCATGATGATGACTAAGGGCTGGCGTACCCTGGTAGTCAAAGGCCACAGTGGCTTAGAGAAGACCATCTTCCTTGCAAGAGGCCTGCAGACATCCTGGCTCACACTTTGGACCCATCTCAGGGACAAGAGATAAGGCAGCTATCTGTCATCAAGTCCCCTCCTGTCTCCTGCTGACTAGATTGGACTCGATGGAGTTCCCAACTTGAGCGTACCTCTGCAGCGTCTCATAGAATGAAAAGCAAAATTCTGCTAGCAGACTGTCTTTGTTCTTGTTAAAAGTGACTTAAGGAAGGAAGACGTTAGTCCTGGCAGGCATCTGAGTAAACTGTCTGTCCATCGTGGTGGGCGGGTTTTAGTAGCAGGAGCTTCAGGCAACCAGTCACATTGCCTCTGCAGTTGGAAAGCAGAAGTGAATGCTGGTGCTCGGCTATTCTTTTTATTATTATTATTATTATTATTATTATTATTATTATTCAATTCAGAAACCCCACTCATGAAATGGTGCTGCTCACAGTAGGGATCTTTCCATCTAAATTAGTCCTCTTGGAAACTCCCTGACAGACAAGTTCAGAAATTTTTCTCCAAGTGATTCTAGATCCTGGCTAGCTGCCAATCAATGCTAGCCATCACACAACTAATAAAGCATTGTTTCCTGGCTGGACTTGGTGTCCACACTCTGTGAGTGCTTAAAGGTACCTTTTGCTCCTCTACAAAGCATTGACCCCATCTGATTCAAGTAGCCCTGGCCCTGAACTCTTCAACCTTAGGGCAGCTTCTCTTCCTACCTCTTCCCCTTCTCTGTGTCAGCAGAGCTTATAGAAGGTCCGGTGAACCCCCAGTGTTGAGCCCTGAGGCAGGGTTTATTGTAGAACATGGGGCTAGCACACGACTCTAGGTGATTGCTATCATCATGTGTAAGAAGGATTGAAGAAGGATTCAGTATGGTGCTTATATCTACAACACCTGCATTAGGAAAGATGAGGCTGGGGGATTATTGTAAATTTGAGGCCATCTTAGGCTATAGAGTGAGTTCCAGGCCAACCTGGGCCATTTAGTAGGACCCTGTCTAATAAAAAAAGAAAGTTGTTGGTTCTTGTTGATGTCAACCCCTTACACATCTGGTCCAATAGGCAGCAAGAGCCACAGCCCAGGTCCATCCTCCCTTGCAGGGCCCCAGCTGGCTCTGGCCTACCCTGTGCTCACACTCACACCATCTCCTTGCTCCTCTTAGTAACTCTTGTCTTCCTCCTGCCCTGAGTGTCCAAGTCTCAAGGTGATGCCATCCTGGTCCTTGGGACTTCCCAAGTGCAGAAAGTCTCTGATGGCTATCGACATGTCAGTTTGACTAGATTGGGACACTTGGGGATTAGTAAACCACATTGCTGATGTGTCTGTTGATGTTTCTAGAGGATTAACTAAGGGTGGAAGGTGAGCCCAGAATGCAGGCAGACCATGGTGCAGGGGGGAGCAGAAGAAATGAAACAGAGAGGATGCTCTGGACAGTGGCCTTCCTCTACTTCCGGATCACCAGGAACTGAGCAGCCCTGCATAGTCTCCTGCTACCCTGATATTCTGCTCAACCTCCTGTCCGAAGCAATAGATCTAGCTGTCTGAAATCTCAGAACCTGCAGGCCACAATAAATTCTTCCTTAACCTGTTTGTATCAGAAATTTTTTTCAGTGTCAAAAATACCAAAATGAAGTTTAAGAACATTGTTGCTATCTTCTGAAAGTGCCCATATTATTGTTTTTAAAAGTCCCTCCCAGGGATCTTCTAGGCCACAGAGTACATTTCAGGGCATGGGACAGCCCAAAGGGATGAGAAGAGATGATACCAGTGTGCAGTCCCTGCCCTTTCTTGCTTATCCCTTTTGGTGCCCAGCCGAGGCACCAGAAGCATCTTCCACTTCTAGAACAAACAGGTAAGTGCCTCTCAGTCACCCCCTTCCTCCTGCCTCCAACCTCCAAGACTGTCTGCTCTCAGCCTCAAGGTGTACTGATCGCCCCTACTACTACAACTACCAACTTTGACGACCACCATTCCTACTACTGCATCCTCCCCCATCTTACGTGTGTTCTGAATAGGGAACTTTGTCTTCATTTTGCACAGAAAACACGTTTTGATGACTGAGCTGTCTCTTAAAGCTTATATAAAGTCTATCAATAAAATCATCCTGTAATAAATCAATGTAACTCTAATTGTAAAAGACTCCACTTCCAAGTCCCCTATCTCTGTAAGTACCTCACAGAATGGTAGCTCATCTGGAAAGACCAAACATTGGGGAGCCCTGACACTGTCTAGAATCCACTCTCTGTTCATGCCCTCCTATGTGCAGAGCACCCAGAAAACATCTCCACATGTTACAGTCAAAGCTTGTCTGATTAAGCCAATTCATTTACAGTGAGATTCATCTTCCCGAGGATTAGAGTGCCAGTGGAGCACACATCAAGTCCCCGAGTGAAATGTTGCTGTCGGTACAAAAAACTAACTCCTATCTGAGGATGAAGCAGGAGCAGGGCCAATTCTGAGTGGCAAAGGAAGCCCCCGCCCCTTTTGAGTAGTAGCATCTCAGTGCTGCTCTGAGATGCTTAGAGTGTATGTCTTAGCCAGCCATGGACAGCAGGGGGCAGCAGAGATCAGGACATAGAATTTCATCAGCCCCCCCCCCCATCCCCCACCCTCCAAATGCTCGATCTTGTTAGAATCCCTGCTGGGCAGCTCAGCGCTCCAGAACCATTAGCAAAAGCAGAACATTCCCTAATCTCCGCTTGCCTTCTTGGGGACTAGGGTAGCCTTCCAAGGGAGTTAGTTCTAGATCAACTGCATAGCCTACATGGAAATGAAGGCCTGGAGAGAGAAGATGTGGCCTATGGTTACATGCTGATGGCAGGCTCAAGACAAGACACAGCACGCCTTATGCTACCCCTTCCCAAGTTTATTTCTTGTCATCAGAGTGAAGTGGGTCAGTGCCTGGGGTGAGAGTCCCTGCCGTGGGAATTTGGGGCTTGAGAGAACTGTAGGGAACACGGAGGGCAACAGTGAGCTCTCATGTGGGTCTCAGGAATTCAGATTTTTTTTCCATTGGCAGCTATAAAAAGAGCCTTTTACAGAATTAAATAGCAGGTGATTCCCAGGCGGCGAGCTCATCTGGTCCTCACACCCTGAAGTCCATGATCCTGAAGCCTCCACACCCCTTCTGGAGTCATGGTCTCCACACCTCTGAGTTCTAGAGTCAAAGGGGCAAAATATACAGCTTCCCTGGTGCCATCCGAAGCCCCTCAGCTGGTCTCAGCAGCACTGGAATTGCAGTGCCCGGAGATTACATTATAGTACTCGGAGATACAAGGATGGTACCCTCCTGTGTGTGTCTATCAGGGTCTACTGCTCAAGTTGTGTGCACCTCATCTTCACTGTTAACTGGGTTTGAAATCACTTGGGAGACACAGTCCTTGGATGTATCTGAGAGGGTCTAGAGTCTAGATCTAGGGAGGCTTAGCTGAGGTGCAAAGATCCATTTGGAAGGTGGATGGCTGGTTGGCATGGAGAACTGAGCACCAGCGTTCATCTGTTTCCCGGCTGTGGCAATGGGACACCCTTTTTACTCTGCCGCAGGCCTTCCCCACCAGGAAGGTCTGTGTCCCTCAGATGGTGAGCCAAACAAAGCTTTTGTTTTCTTCCTTAAGTTTTCTCCCCTTGACCTTCTCACAGCAGTGTGCCACCTCCCGCCTGCCACCACAGTCATACTCACAGTAGGCTGACACTCACCTGCAGGATATTGAAGGGATCCAGGAAGAAGCAGGCAGACCTAAGGTTATGTAGGTGCCCCATGTGAGTTGCAGATATAAGGACACATCCTGGTCTGGGCTCCCCGACAGACAGGCAAAGCCCCTGGAAACGGCACAGTCCCCACTGTTCTCAGCAGCTCTGCAGCTCCACCTGACTCGACTTGGCCTAAGACCTGGTGACTCTGCATTGGGAGCTGTGACCCTTGCAGGATCCTACAGGCCCCAAGGATCTGGACATGTGTGTCATCCAGCTGGGACTCACATCTGTGACAGATGTGGACCACGGGAGTGTAAGACTGCTACTGACTCCTGCAGGCCCAGTGTGCAGGGACGGTCACCCTGGATCTTGCCAGATATCTAGAAGGGTACGGGTTGGGCAGGGTTGCTCATCAGCCACCCAGCTGCTCCGACTTTGGCCTCTCTCCAACCAGACAGCAGCAGTTTGGGGCCCAGTGGCCTGCTTGGAGATGAGGCATGAGAGAGAGCTCATTATGAAAGGGGGGTGCTTATGGGATAGAAAGTCTGCTCAAATGGCATTATCTGGGCCCAGTGCCACACTTTAGAATCAGTAGAGGCAGGAATCTACAATTTAGCAACCCGCACCTCGTGTGTAACTTCCAGTGTTATGTTATGTGTGAGGAGCGCAATTTAGAAATAATCTTTTATTCTTGCAGTGAACAGATATTTACAAAGCACTTCCTTGCTTGGCACTGTCCCGTTCCTGCTCCTGATACTGTGGCGCTGAGGCAGCTCTTTCAGGCAGCTTCCCAGAATTCCTCCTCAGGTCTCAACTCTACTTCCTTCTTGGGAGTCATCTTTTCCAAAATGGCTGCCGCCTTCGGGATGCCATGACCACGATCTCTTCTTGGACTCCTTCCTGCAAACATGCATGAGCTTCATTGTGCTTTCTTTTATTCTTCTCAGTGTCTCCTCTCCTGGACAGAAGCCCCTCCAAGGCAATAGCCTGTGGGGCTGAGATGCTTATCCTCAGGGCTGCTGGGATGTAAAATGCTCCAGAAGTACTTGCTGAATAATGAGAGGCTACCCCCACACTCAGTGGTCGTTTTCTCTCTTCCCATCATGGGACAATGGGGCAGGCACCTTTTGAAGAAAGAAATTATTTGAGAGGAAGGGGTTAGGGGTCATAGGGGAGTGGGGGGCTTCCAAACTCCAAGACCTGGCATGGTGGGCTACTCATCCCTGTCTATGAGAAGAGAAGCCCCTAGGAAAGGCAGAGAGAAGGCCAGAGATATCCCACCTGGAGCAACCTCTCTGATGAGGAAGGACCCAAGAGGAGCCCGGCATTCTTCCTGGAGCTGCATCTGTCTGGACAGGTAGAAGGGAGGCCCGAGTAGGTTTCCGGAACCTCTGTAGAGCATGCTTGTATGTACTTGCTCTGCTGGCACGCCATGAATTGTTTTCAGGCTGTCTTGTTAGGAGATTAAGTTTTCTTTTAAAAAGATGAAAAAGGAATCTCTAGCAGGGGCCTGAGTGGAGCTGACCTCTGAGGAGGCGATGGCGGCAGAGGCTGACTGGCACTACGTTAGCCTAATTAATCTTCTTGTCAACAGAGTTGTTCTTTGCTGATGCCAGGCCTGACATCATCCTGCAAGCTTGTCACACCGGTTTCTACCCAGCTACAAAGGCTGCCTCTCATTGCTCCCCGCTCTCCTCAACCATCACAGCATGGCCTGTGGTATGGCTGTGTGGCACCGTGGCTGGGCTGGAACTCCTCTGGGGAGAAGAGGAGGGGGACCAGCCTCTGACTTAGGCCACAGCTGATAGGAAGGTAAGGGTCACTTCATACTGGAAGGAGCCTGGTCCTCATGAGGAGCTAGGCCCTGGCCTGTAGTAAACTTGGGGCGTGCTGGCAGGATTTATGAGGTACAGGCACATTTCTCTGGGCTTCACTGGGTTGCCCCAGCAGTAGCCCTGAAAAATCTGAGTGGCAAAGCTACAACATGGTGCCTTTAAGGGCCCAAGTAGGGAAGTCAATGAGGCTGACCCAAGCTTCCCTGATGAGGGGATCCTGATCACTGTGTGAGCTTAGGGCCTTTAATTCAGTACTGAGGCTTACAGGAAGACTGCATTAGGTCCTCATTCTGTTACTGAGATACATTGTGACAGAGTCACTAGATTACTCAAATTGCAATCCTCCTGCATCAGCCTCCCAAATGACTGGGATTTCAAGCCTGCACCAGGCTTTAACAAAGGAGGTCTTCAGAGATGAAGCAAGGGAGGAGGCTCTGTGTACTTGAACAGAGAAGTACGGCATCATTATTTTCGATCACCTCTAACTGAAGTTTAGCATTTGATTCGGTCACAAATCTAGGCAGAGTGCCCTGGAGTATTAGCAGTGCCTGAGATTTTTTTTTTCCTCCAACAGAAATCACAGCTACTCTCCTGTCATATTACAGTTAGGCACTTATCTCAAAACATCATCTGGGCTCATTGCTATTTTGAGATAACTATAGTTAACAGACTCATCTTCAGATCTCCTTAACTCACTCTAAAAAAGATCATATATGACTATTTTATAATTTAGAAACATTTGAAAACTGTACTGAATATTGTGGGTGTGCTTTGCATCCCTCCTGTCTTTAAAATGCCTTTTTGCAAACATTCTGAGTAACTCTGTGCTTACCAGATTGGCAAGGGAGATCAATGGATCTCTTATTCTCTTTCCTGTCATCAGCGCACATCTCCTGACCTGATGCACTGTAAGTGCTCAGTACAGTTTGTTGACTGAATAAATGAATGGAGGCTAGTGCCTTAGCCTGTCTTTGTTCAAGGCCAGGGGGCCATGTATCTTCAAAGAAGCAGTAGATTCTCAGCATCCTTTACTACCTGTTGAGTTCTGGGTGAAGCACTATCTAGCCCAAGAGCCCAGGCTTGATCAAAGCTGTCTGCTAAGACATTTCCATCCTTCATTTCCTTCACTAAGTAGCCACCCAGACTGCTAGGTAATCCCAGACTCATCTGGTCCCTGGGAAAATTGGAGGTGCGGCTCTACTGTGCTGCTCGTTCAGGCCACGCGATGGCGCCATGCGCCCGGCCGAAGAAGACCTTTGCAGTGCCCAACTGAGAGAACTGCATCTCTGGGAACCTGGCTTCTGACTTCAGGTTCTGGTGAGATAGTGTTCAGTTTCCAACTCTGAGGCCACCGAGGTCATGGCCTCAGGCCTCACTGCAGCCCCACTGTGGTTAATCAGCAGCTGGCCAGTTATCCATCAATTATCCATCATCTCCAGGGTGGAGATTAGAGAACTGTGGGGTGAGGCCCCAGGATTCCCTCTGTTTGAGATGAGAATTCAACATCCACACACTTCTCATATTCTCAGACTGGAAATGTGCCAGATAATGACCTCCATATAGATTCAAGTTCCAATTCAGCCAGGTCTTCCTGACATCATTTTGTCTTTTGCAAAAAGTGGGTAAAAATGCACCCAGCAGCCCATAGGTTTGAAGGAGCAAGTGCTTCTGCAGACCAAGAACACTTTCATTAGCCTCCTGCTACATGCTCACCAAATGCTCCAGGCGAGTCATGGTCTGTGTTATTGATTTCTGCAATGCCAGACTCACTGTCATCCAGAAAGGACAATGTTCATCCCCTCACCCCACTGTTCCTAGGATTGTTGTAGAATGAATGCCCACATTTCTGTTCCCAGCCTGGCACTATGCAAATGACCAAATGCAGGCCAACCCTTGTCCTGTAGAAAAACTGAAGTAGGCAGCCTAACACTCCCACCCCACCCCATCCTCCTCCTGCTGCTCTGGGTGTGTACCTGTCCCAGGTCTCAGAGAATTATGGCAGGGGGAGGTGCCCATGCTGGGCCAAAGTCTTGTGTTTTAGGTGAAACCTGAGCAGGGGAGAGAGTCATCCTTGGAGGGTGGTTGAACATTCGCCCTTAATTCCCTTATGACAAACTGACCCTTGGAAAGACAAATAACTCTTAGATCCTCAGGCCGAGACTACTCCTGACTATGCTTCCTGACTTTGAAGAGCAGAGGCAGCTGCCCCACCCTCCCCCTCCCCCCAGCCTGCATCTAACTCTGAATCCCTATCATGTCTCTGGAGCACCTGCTGTCTATCCTTACTTGTACCAGGGTCCCTGGTCACTGGGGTGTGCAGGCCTCAGGCAGGCCTCTGTGAGATGGCCAGGGACCAGGGTGCCCATGATTAAGAGACACTCACCATGAAGGTAGGTTCTCAACCCAGGCAGAATTCCCTGGGGGTCTGGAGACATGGCAGGCGAGGGAATCTGAATGAGCCACTGTTACTGTTTAAAGTGTTATCAGTTTAATGAACTGCTTACGAAGTGTTAAATGCGCACTAGTGAAAGCACAGCATCTGGGCCTGTTTTTATTTGTAGACTTCAAGCTGGGCGCTTAGTGTTTGAAAAATGCCAATTAATGTTGTAAAGTTGGAATTTCTAATGAGGACTGAGGAGATTCTGTAGTCTTTCTGGGCTATCCCAAAATGCACCAGAGACATAGACAAGCACAAAGCAACCACAGAGACCCCAGAGCTATTGCTTATTGCTATTATTTGAATAAAAGAGGAGGCTAGTTGAGAGGTGGCACTGTTCTCTCTCTCTCTCTCTGTCTCTCTCTCTGTCTCTCTCTCTCTGTCTCTGTCTCTCTCTCTCTCTCTGGGAGGTGGCACTGTTCCCTCCCTCCCTCCCTCCCTTCATCCCTCCCTCCCTCCCCCCCACCTCTCTCTCTTCTGTTAAAGAACCAAGAGTTGCCATCACCATGAAGTTTCTAGAGCTGATCTAAGGAATGTGTTGCTGCGACCCATTTGTTCTAGGACAGAAAAGAAACTGTATGGAGGAGTATTTTCTGTGCTTCCTTGAAGAAACTTTCCGAGCCACCCTTGAATGGAAGGAGCCAAAGCAAGCTAGATTTAGGGCAACTGGAAACATTCTAGAATTGCTCATTCTCTCCTAAAGTTTGTAATCCCTCTTACTTATGTGAAGTGAGTCCGGCTCATCAGCAGCCATGTTTTTCCTCATAGACTCAGCAGAATTTTCACACTGGCAATAGTGTTCCAAATCAAACTCTTCAGTTTCCAGGGAAAGTGGAGCAAATGTTTAAATCAGTTGAAGTTAACTAATGAGAGGAAAGGAGAAGAGAACTTTCTTCTTGTCTTCTACAGACATTGCTTTTAATCTGCTTCATGCTTTGGGGACCCTTTTATCCCTGTCTTGAAAGGACTATTCACAAAGCAGGAGAGCTCAGCAGACGGAGAGGTGTCTGAATGTGCAGCGATTGAAGAACTCGGGCAAACAGGCCTGAGAGGGAAACAGAGGCAGGTGTGGAGGCTTCAGAAGTGCTTCCTGCAACCTGTGTTAGAGCTGGAAGGTGCCTGGGATAGATGCCTCATTCTGTGGGTGGTGTGCCAGCACACCCAAGATAACTCACTGAGAAAGCAGTGAGCAGAACCCATTCCTGGGTGGCTGACAGGTCTTTAATGAGCAGGTACTAGTCTCGTGTAAGGGCAGTCCTCTGCCTGGCTACAGTGAAGATGACTATATGAGAATGAGTGCTTTCAGGCCAGTACCAAAGGGTCTGCTTTCTCAAGGGTGGCTGACTGCACAAATTAATTTTGGACCATGGTGGCCTTCTTCCCTTCCTCTGCTTTGGCTGGCCTCTCCATCTTAAAGCACCAGGCCAGGATGAACAGGGGCAAAAATCAAAGGAACAGTTTCTCCGAGGCACACTATAAACCTATTATCATGGTAAGATGAGCTGGCTGCCTCGTGTCAACGAGAATTCTATACAGAGCAGGCCTGCAGTAGCCTGGAATGTTCCTTGTAAGAAAATTCCGGTAGCTTGATGCAGCCCAAAATATGTGAAGAGAGTATGTGTAAAGGATTCCATCACAGGGGAAAAGAAAAAGGAGTGATATCCAAGCGCTTTGATGCCAAAAGAAACCACGAACAGAAGGGGCAATAGATGTGACCACCCCAAACACAGGTCCTGACGGAGTGCCAGAGATAAGAAGCTAGTGTGTGGGAAAGATCCATGGAGAAAGGGCCATCAGGCAATAAGTGATATGAGGACCAGCCATGTGGGAAAAATTAGAGGTAATCCCCAGCTCTCCCATATATCAGAATAAATTCCACATACATTTTACATCAGGAAAGCCTCGGCTCTGAGGCGAGGACAGAAATACTTAGAAATGGGTCTGAAAGTAAAAGATTGGGGCCTTGTCTAGAGAAATATTGACACCTTGAGGTATCAGTCATGCTAGGAAGACATCTGTGATACATGTCTTAAAGGGAGGCAGGAAGGTGGCTCAGTGGGTAGAGACACCTGTCACACAAGCCTGCCAGCCTGAGTTGATCTCTGCAAGGTTGTCCTCTGACAGCCCCGCTCCCCAACACACACATAGTGCGATGGCTTCTCCTCCACATTCACACACTAATAATTCTTTTAATTTAAAAATATTGTAAGTAATCTTAACTCTGTGTGAAAGGTTATGACAAAACAAACAAAGAGCTGGTACAAGAGCAGTAGGGGGAAGCATGAGTGGTAGCAATATAAACTTGGAAGGAAGATGTAAAAACCTTTAAATCTGTTAATTCAAATTATAAATCACAGCCAGGTGTAGTAAAATTCATGTCTGTACTCCCACTGGGGAGGCTGAGCCAAGAGGATGGGAAGTTCAAGGGCAGCCTGGGCTACACAGTGAGCCCTGTCTCAAGACTCGCACTTACACACAGTGAACTCATAATAAAAGTATAAGTGAACATTGAATTTACCCATCAGATCTCGGCAAAAATATCTATTCTTATCCATTGCTGGTGGGAGTTTATGCTGACAGCAACTTCCTCCTTTCATGATGTCATATATATGTACTGCTTGTTGAGCAGAGCGCCCCTCCCCCTCTATCCACTTCTGTCTCTGTTTTTGGGGTGACTTTCTGAATTTAATTAGGGTTACCTGCAAGAGCATGGGTGAGAGGTTATTTGCCTGAGCAAGATCAATGTAGGTATAAGTGGGTACACGGCTGAGGAATATGACTTCTCCTTAGCCTGCCATTAAAAAAATAATAATAAAATAAAGCTTCAAAACTGCTTAACCAAATTCCAATGTATTTCTAGTGGGGTAGAGGACTTGGCATCTAAATGAAAGTGTGTCCTTCTGTTAATATGTGCTTTTGTGCTTATCTTGTTCAAACTTCTTAGTCTGTGCACCTGCCTACTCATGTCCTGCTGGTGGGAATCACGGATCGTTAGGGGGTGAGGACCACAGGGTCAGCTCCAGGCTTCTCTACGATGTCTAATCAGCACAGGTGGACCAATGGGCTTGTTTCAGTTTGGACCATTTATCACCTTCTTAACTCCAAGGTGTCCCTTGACTAATTGCCCATATCCACCAACTATTTCTGAAGATAACGTATTTTGTTACTAGGACAGAAATGCACACACAAGTCTGCATATATCTGTGTCTTCTCACTAATTGATTCTCAAAATTCAGTTGTCTCCACCAAAGACTGAGGGTAGGAGGACTCACCACTGTAGACATAGTGATGTTTGTAGTTGTTGATTTTTTACTCTTTGCTCTTTGGCTTTTTGGGGTCTGGAGTAAGGCTACCACCCAGCTCCCAAATAAATGCACAGAGTCTTATTACTTATCAATGCCTGGCCTTAGCTTGGCTTGTTTCTAGTCAGATTTTCTTCACTTAAATTATCCCATCTATCTTTTGCCTCTGGGCTTTTACCTTTCTCTATTTCTAATTTCTTACTCTGTGGCTTCCGGTGCAGCTGGATGGCTGACCCCTAGAGTCCTCCTCCTTATCTCATTTCTAGATCTTTTTTCTCCTCCTATCTATCCTCTTTGCTGGCCAGCCCACCTATTCTTTCTCCTGCCTTGCTATTGGCCATTCAGCTCTTTATTGGACCAATCAGGTATTTTAGACAGGCAAAGTAGCACAGCTTCACTGAGGTAAACAAATGAAACATAGAAACACATCTTTACATCATTAAACAAATGTTGTACAGCATAAACAAATGTAACCTATCTTAAAATAATATTTTACAACAGATGTTGACATTTGGTTGAGAAGATGTTTCTTGTTTAGCAATATCACGTTTGATATCGATATATTTCCTGGCTTCTTGGAAGATGGGTGGGGCCATTTTGACTAGGTCTGACAACTAGCTATGGGAGGAAGTCATACATCTAATTTCCAGGTTGAGGCATAACTCCAGATTGGGGTGAGATACTCAAGCTCTCTCTTTCACTTCTATGGTAACTATGGGAACCATACATTCCAGAGAATTTAGTTCTAAGATGCAGGAGCTGCCACTACCCTCCATCAATTCATAAATAACTATGCAGGTTATATATAAACTGCCTGCAGCCCTGACCAACTCACAATGGATGTAGAATAAGCCTTTGTTAGGCTGAGACCCTGAGGCTTCAGGATACATTAGTTACTATGTCCCACATGGCCTGATTGTTAAGGAGGTCTGCTTGGCCTGGGCTGAAGCTGACAATGTTTTTATACAGGCAGACTGAGTGTCTCAACAGGACATCCTTTGTGTGGCCCAGAGGTGAGATGCTGCCTCACTGGAAGAAGGCATTTTTGTCCTTCTGCTTTAGGGAAGATAGACTCGTAGGTCTAAATAGACCCTCGACAACAAAAAATGGTGTTTCCTTTGGACATAATAAATACTTGATATTTGTAATTATTTTTTATTTTGGGGTCTGCTGGTGATTTTGGGATCATGATCATGCATAGACTGTCCATGAGCTAAGCAGATACAACATTTATCCTGAGATGAATCTTCAGCCATTGGTGTATGAAATTTACCTACCTTTAAGTTCAGAACAAGGAAAAACTAAAGAAGCAAGGTTTTTGTCTATTGTATTTTGTGGTTATTTACTAGGATTTCCTCTGAAAACCTATATTAAACCACAACACTTTTATAAGCAGTAAATGAAGAAGCCTGGGAATGTCCCCAAAGAAGGCCAGTCCTCGATTGGGCAGTGAAGACAGTTGTTAGAGGCTGTGAACTCTGGCTGGCTGGTGGAGAATCTTGGTTATGGTCTATGACTTTGGGTGTGTTGAGGAGAGGGCTTATTCTCTGACCACCTCACTGACCAGAACTTGGGAGAAAGATAGGCTTCTAGCGATGGTCTCGGCCCTGGAAACAACTCCCATGGTGGTGTAATTATGTTCAGTAGAACTGTTAGTTAGGCCCACAGTTCCCAGCAGAAGGGTGGGGCCAGGGGCTCCTGTACCCTTGACACTTCTGTCCACTGATGAACGCACAGGTTTGCCTAATGCACACCTCTGTTGAAAAGTGCCCTGTTTAATATGTACTGTCTCATTGAGGCCAGCAGTGCTCTGAACAAAGCTTATCTAAAAACGTGGTTTTTCTGTAAGTTACATCAGAGCCTTGTTGTACCCAGGAACATTAGAAATCCCTTCAGCAATGTCGGAAGGGGTGTATTTGCCAGAGAAAGTCTACCTACCTCTAGTTAGAATGTGAAAGGATTCCTGTGGATAGTACAAAAGCTGCTGCAAGAGTGTGTCTCCAGCCTGGAGTCACCTCACTCAGTCTCTGCTACCCGTCTATGCCTTGGTAGCCCAGAGTTCTCATTGCTCTGTGCTTGAGTGCTATTAAGCATGAGGAACTCTTGATTTTAAGGTGGCAAATTAATTATAGGGAGTAATTGAATTTGCAAACACAGAATCCACGAACAGCAAGGATCAACCACATAGGTATTTGGGAAATCAGAAGAGACTCATTCATCCCTCCTTTCTGGGGGGGATGTGGGTGAATTGCACCTAACTGAGTTAATAATTACATAGACAAACACACACGAGGAGCTACTTATAGCATGGTGAAACACTACTGCAACCATCAGAAGAATGAAATGATGAATATTTACTAGTACTAGTATTGTGAAATGGAAATAGTGTCCACTCACTGGCCCCGCATTTGTGTGTTCAACTACTGCAGATCAAAGGTTTGTGAGGGCCGGGGAGCTGGCCCAGTGGATGTCCACTGTGGAGACTTGAATTCAGAATCCATATGGTGGAAGGAGAGAATGGACCTCCACAAATTGTCCCCTGACCTCCACATTTATATACTGTGTGACATGCACACACACACTACACACACATGCATGCATCTATACACACATGCACTAAACGTAAAATAAATAAAAAGATATTGTATTAAATGAAGTGGAACGAAAGAATCAACGCCTAAGATTGTCCTCTGTCCTTCACACATGCTCTGTGACACACATGCCAGTGTGCTCACACCTACACTTACACACATCATGCACACATAAAAATGTTGAAAAAAAATGAACATATGCATATACCACTTTCTTGTTATTCTCTAAACAATATTACAAGTCATTAGGAGAACTATAGAGATAATTTACAGTGTATGGGAGTATGTACGAAGATTATATACAAATTAGAGCACAGTTCTACTTCCTTGTGAATAAAAAAGATCTTATTCAGTATGTATAACCAGGCACACTTGGTTTATGGGTAAAAAAATTCTGGACATAGTTTAATAAGGTGTCATGTCTAAAATTCCAATGACAGATGAATTCAGCCATATCCCTTTTACTCGTTATTGTTTTCAAAACTTGTTTCCAGTGAAGGTCCCTTTTGTAAATAGAGAAATGTTATTTTTGTGAGTATTTTCAGGATGCTCACTGTATGCTAGGTACTAGTCTCACTTAAGTGTGTATACTTTGTGTGTATGTTTGTGTGTGTATGTGTGAGTGTGTAGGTCTGTGTCCTTCCCTAGGCACCATCCACCTTTCTTTGAGATGGGAGCTCTCATTGGCATCGAACTCCTCAAGTTCACACCCTATATCTCCAGCCCAACTACTGAATCATTAAAACTCAATGTAAGAATAATAAAAAGAGAAAAGAAAAAAACCCTCCAGATCCTTAGCTTCTTTCCACAGACTCAGAATGCCCTGGAGGGCCAGTTCCCTCTGACACATCTCGATGCCATTCTGGGACCAGGAATGTGAGGTGGAGCCTCTGGCCCAAATCCCCCTTTCGCAGAAGTGCTGAGGTATTGGTCTTCCCAGCCAGGGCAGGATTCCTGGGATTTGGCCACAAGGCCATGGCTAACAGATCCAGGCAGGAATTTTGTCTGTCTCCTTCTCTGTTTTTAAAAGAAATAAGCCTCTGTCTAAGCTGGGTTGAGCCTAATATTATCTGGTTTTCTTCAGCGCCTGAGCAAAAGACGTAAGGCTGCTGTGTAAGGCTGCTCTTTGGCAATGTGGCTGTCTGGGGAGTGCATGCACTTTGCCCAGAGCTTGCTCTGTGGTCAGCAGGACCCAGAGCTGTGTGGGATGAACTTAGTAGACTGCAGAGCCATGCTGCTTACCGTTTGGCTCCAGAGCAGTGCAGTATTCTACGCTCAACCTGCACTAATAGTTAAAAACAAAACAGAAAAACAGTGGCCTGAGGTCTTCATGGGAATCCAGCCCAAGCTCCACTCCTTTCCCAGTAGCAGTATCCCCTGGTCTCAACTTCTGCAGTAGAGGGCTTGATGAGTCTTTGGCTGTTTGGCCTTTCCCTTCTATGTTCCTGTTTGAGAATTGTACTACCTGCTGTAGAGGGCACAGGCTGTGGATGCCCGCCCGGTCCACTGGGCCACACCTGCCTTTGTGACCATCTACACCCTCTATCCTTCCTAGCCAGTGGGTCTCCTTGGAAGGCTGGACCTGACAGTTAAGATCTGTTGGTGTAGAGAGTGCATGTTGTGGGACTAGGAGATGGTTCACGAGTTCAATACCCAGTTCCGATGTTTAAGAAGTAGTTGAGCATGGTGGTACACACTTGCAATTTCAGCTCTAGTGAGACAATGACAGTGGATCTCTGGGGTTCACTAGTCAGCCAGCCTAGCCAAATTGGTGAGTTCTGGGAAAAATAATAAGAGACTGTGTCTAACAAAACAGAATGATTTATGAGGATTGTGCTGAGGTTGCCCTCTCACTGCCACAGACATGCACAGCCACCTATACATAGGCATGCATGCACGCACGCACGCACGCACGCTCACAAATGCAGGTCATGGCGCAGCATTTAGATCCCAGGTTAGACATCAGAGCATAGCCCTTTTCACATCTTGGATGGCAAAGTCCCATGCTTGGAAGGTTTTGATGTCAAGAAGAGAAAGAGGACTGGAGAACCACTACATTGCAGCATCAATGAGTTTAGCTAGGGAGGAGAATATGTCTATGGACAGAGAGGCAGGGTGGCCTCCCCAACAGGGCATCCCTTAAGGCACAAAGGGAAAGTCAGCTTCCTTTGGGCTGGGGGACACTGGAGCTCCTCGGATCACAGGGCAGAATTAAGCACAGTTCAAGAAGGCTGATTCTCCAACATGGTGTCTGTATGAAGTCTGTGAAAATTCACTGGGGAAGCCATGATCAAGTTCTCGATCCTCTCCTCCCCTTGCCCCTCCTTTCTCTTAGTGCTTAAGGTGATGCTGGGATCAGAGAGCACTATCACAACCCAGCTGGGGCTCTGGGATGCTTATGGCTTAATTAGATCTCCTCCTTGCACTGTCTCAGTGCCTCTGCCTCATGCTCACTGGGCACAAAGCGCCTGACTGCCAAGAATCCAGGGCAGCAGCCAGTTGTACTTGTTAACATGCTGCACATTTTTCCCTACTGTCACATGAGGCTGCAAATAAGGCCAGCCCAGGAGGAGAGGCTTGAGCTTGCTGTCCTTGCTTCTGCTAAAGCAGAGCCAGCTTAGGGAGCTGCCTGTCTGGGCTAGCTGGGAGATGAGGTGCCTAGAAATGCTGTGGAATGGTGGTAGGTGCAGCACCTGCTTGACAGCCCAGCTCAGAAGACTGCAGGTGCACTTTCAGGGATGCTCAGTAGCATGGGGAGGGGCAGCGTGGGAAGCACCTGGACTAGAGTGTCTCATTCATAGCCAGTAGCAGTAGAAAGGAGGATTATCCAGAGAGATGGGGGCCCCTATGGTCCTTTAGAGAGGGCTTTGGACTGGTACAAAATTACGCAATTACACCTAGGGCTCCATTCTAGAGAAGGAACAAGTGTCTGAGTTGACTTCTGGGACCTTATGGCTTCCTGGTGGCTTAAAGCATGGGCTAGTCAGAGAACGTCTAGCTTAAGGTATATTATCCTACCTGAAAGTGAATCCATGCCCTTCTCACCTGTAAAGGTGGGAAATGGGAAGAAGCAGAAAAGAGAGGCCATAAGCTGGCCTCACCACTGACTTAACCAGCCATACTAAGAATAGAAGGGCTTCCTCCCTGCGAGGACACCACCCCTCCACAGACAGCTTAGTGAGCATGAGCTAATGTGGGGCTCCGGGCCCTTCTTTCTTGGAGACAAGTAATGAAAAGCCCACAAGTGCAAGGAATTCATATCGAATTCAATGTTTTTGCACCACAGTATTCTGCCCCAGGGTCAATCCACATACTTCTTCATCTGTGTTGTGAAAGTGCAGACCCAGGTGTGATGCTGCATGTCTATGGGCCCAGCATTTGCAGTGTATAGGCAAGATGATCAAGGTCATCTTTGGCCATGTGGGAAATTTGAGGTCAGCTAAGGTTTCCTTACATATATACAACTGGAATGTATTTTGATTTTTTATTACATATTTAGTGTGTGTGCATGCACATGTGTGCATGGATGTGCTGCAGCATGCATATTGAAGGTCAGAGGGCAGTTGATGGGATTCATTTATCTGCTTCCACCATGTGGGTCCTGGGGATTGAACTCGGGGTGTCTGACTTGGCAGCAGGTGTCTTTACCTACTGAGCCACTTTGCTGATGCTGAACTGTATCTTAATTCATTTGTTAGAACAAGGACTGGCCTTGCCAAAAATAGGCATCCTGTGCTCACAAAGCCCCTAACATAGACCCAATCCTCACAAGAAACACTAGTACCTTCCCAACTAAAGATGGGGGGCTGCAGAGGAGCTCACTGCCCAGCTGGGACTCTGTAATGACAGTAACCCTCCAGCTGCCTGGAAGAGGAGGAAAGACAGGGGTGGGGGGTGGAAGGTCAGAGCTGGACTGTGACCCTGAAGGCCACCCTGAAAAAGTGGCGAATAGACTCCTTAAATCTGAGAGCCACAGGGCACACCTGCCAGTGGAGTTTGTGGTTTCTGGCTAGAGCAGGAAATGGTTAGAAGAGCAAAGGCAGCCTTCTCTGACCATGACTTTCCTGAAATGTCATCCCCATTTCCCAGTCACAGCCATGGGGTGTCCTTTGGCTCAGAGAGCCTCTGTGGTTGTTCCGTCCAAAACCCAGGGTTCTTCTCATAAAGACCCCAGCCGGCTTCGACCCCAGGTCTGAAGCCAGCTGGAAACACACAGGCCTTGTTACTCAAGGAACAGTACAAGGCCTGGCAACACAAAGACACTTATCACAAATGTGGTCACAGGCCCTGTGCCTGGGGCCACTGAAGCAGGAGCCATGGGACATGTCATGACCTGGGGTTTCCTGTACTGAGGGACTACTACCAGAGTAGTACTGCCTGAGGGGCCACCCTTCTGCTCTCACGCTCAGACCTGGGAGGATTCTAGAGGAACCAAACCAATCCACTCTAGCTTCTGAGCAAGCCTTCATTCAGCTTGGGCCTTTTTGATATTCTTGGCAGAAAGCCAACCAGCTCCACAGGCTCTCAGGCACATGGCAGCAGGTAAGAAATGAACAGCCCAGAGTGCAGGTGAGTTAGTCTTGCTGGGTGAGTAACTTGAGGAAGTGACTCAAGTGTGAGTCACATGCCTGTACCTGCCCATACCTACATAACCCGAGATTATGTAGATTTCCTTTCCATTTGGTCCGGGGAAGGAGCAGTCACACAAAGAGCTTGACAGAGCAAAGTCACTGGCCTTGAATTTAGTAGAACAGTATCCAGAGAGACAAAGAATACCGAATGCTGCTGTGGTGGGTGTGCCAGCATATGCATGTGTAGGGGAGGAACTGTCCCAACCTGCTACTGTGGATACGGTATCCCCAGAATGAGGATACAGAAACAAGCGCTCCTCTCTTAGCAATGTGCATGTCACAGTGTAAGAACAACTTTTTCTCACATTCATGGCCTTGAACATTTGCAAATAATAAAAAGAAAAGAAACTGAATTAAAATTTATGGCTGAGTCTGCCTGTCTGGGAGGACCTGGGTTAGTTGGCAGGGCTGATGCCAGCCAGGCTGCAGAGATTGGAAGAAAGGAGACACCAGCAGAGCTGTGAGTGAGGAGAGACCTCTCCCGCAGACCACTGTGGCCCGGGGGCTCTTGTGCCAGTCTACCCAGCCCGAGAAAGCTCCTGGAAACCCTTGAATGCTTCAGGTAGGCTGCTGAAAGGTCTAGGGTCTGGGCTACACTGCAGACGAGCTGACTCTGTACAGATGGGGCCACTCGTGGAAAAATGTTAAAGGCTTGCTAGGTGAGCTTCCTGATCCCAGATTGGAGAACAGCCAGGCACAGCCAAAGGCTTAGAGATAGAGGAGATGGGGAAGAATGTCATTTTTATACTGTTGAGGACCAGTACAAACTTCGGACCATAGCAATAACTCTTAGTAATCAACTACTTATAGATCCTCTGACCTTTGAGGGCCTGGGATGGATAGGGAGGTGCATCCATGGACTTTGTGGGCTGTGCTCAGACACACCTGCCTTCCCCTCTGTGCCTGGTCAGTGCTTCATTTCTATCAGCAGCACACTGCCTTTCTCTAGCATCCTGTGCTGACTTGACCTCATGTCAAGCTGTGTATTAGGTTTCTGTTGCTGATGTAATATAGAGATCCCAGCGAGCGTCATGTATTCAAGATAGCAGCAGTTTACTGTCTAATGCTTCTGGAGGTCACAAGTGTTGACGTCAAATAGTAGCCAGGTCTGCATTGCTTCTGGGTTGGAGAGAGGGTAGGAGAGCCAGCACATTTATGTTCTGGGGGTGTCTACTCCCTTTCCTTCTCCAGTATTGAGAGCTGGCTGCCTCCCCTGGCTCACACTCCCTTCCTCTATCACTCTGACCTCAGCATCTATCTTGTCTCTTCTTTCGAAGTTTCCATGATTATGTGGTGCTCATCAACAGATCTTTCCAGAATGAGAGCCTTAACTCCATCCACTAAGTTCCTCTTGCTATGGAAGGTCACCTTCACAGCTTGTGAGAATTCTATGTAGACATCTTTGGAAGGCATTCCCTCAGCCACTACACTCTAACAAAGAGTCATGAGAACCATTTATGCAGCACTGTACCCATTTAACAGATGAGAACATGGTGACCTAGCAGGAGACTGGCATGTCCTGGGCAGCAGAGGTATAATCCTGTACCTCCTTGTCAGCCTACACCTGACGGTATCTCTTGCAATCATTGGCTTCTCCTCTCCTTCCATGAAGCTTCAGATTCCTGCCCTCCCAAAGGTGATTATTTCATATACTTACATTGGACAGCTGCATGAGAAGCCAGCTGCTCACATATAATCATACTCAGGCATTGTAGTGGGCCCTGGAAGCAAGGCCTGGGACACTCAGCTCTCTCTATGTTGGTGCCCAGGATGCTTGGGCTTCTCCAGTGTCATTGAATAGATTATTTCCCTCACATCCTCAAAAAAGAAGCAGATTTTTCACTGAGATTTGCAGCTTGCTGACTAAGCAGGCAGGTTGGCCAGTGAGCCCCAGGGACCGGCCTGACTCTACTTTGCCACCTTTAGTATGACTTGTGTATGTCAGCTACCTCGCCTTATGTGGGAACTGGGAATCACCCCAGGTCCTCATGTTCACATAGTGATCACTTTTTCTTACTGAGTTGTATTTCTGCAGCTCTTGATCAGACGTTTTCATCAAATTAAACTCTGAGGTGTACATTTTTACCTCTTGTACGTGCTGAACTTGTATGCTTTAAGGAAAAAAGTGAAAATTCTAAAATTAAAAAAAAAATCTCAGAAAGCTATACAATGGTATTAATAGTAGTATAGTAGTAGTAATTAATAGTAGTAATATTTATAATCATCCCTAAAGTAGAAAAGTCATAAGTATCTATCAAATGGTGAATGATTATGATTAACTGATGAAATTAAATAATATACATAATATATTGATACTGTTAGCCCTTGAAGGAACCTTGAAAATATAAATGCAAGCATTCAGTCAAAAATGACTCCTACTGCATGGTTCTAGTTGTATTGAATGTCTCACATATGGCAGTCCAGGGAGACAGGGAGTAGATTAATGGATGGCTGAAATGCTGGGAGGCTAGAGAGAACACAGAGGCTGGGGTGCAAGGGCTAACGAGCAAGGGGGGGCCCTCTGAGGGCCATGAAAGTGAAGGTAGATAGCAGAAATGGTTGCACACCTGTTTTGATACACTAAAGCCATTTATGGACTCAGCTGACTACATTATGGAATGTACACATGCTATTGTAGACTGTACACTATGGGAGCTATGTCTCTCTATTAAAGAAAACCTATCTACAGGGTGCTTGGAAGGTGAGCAACCAGAAGCTGATGGTTTGTGGAAGGACATGAACATCTCTTATCTTGCTTTGATCTTCTCTTTTCTGCTGATGCTCAAGGAAAGAGAAAATTTCTTTTTGCTTAGCTCCAGAAAAATGGTTGGAATTTTTTTTTCAAAAATCATTTTATTAAAAAATCATAGAAAGGAAGAAGAGTATAATGTGTGTGTGTGAACTATAAATGTACAAGAAGACTGAAGGTATTATGCAAAGTATATCTCTTGCTTGTAGGTCCCAAGTCCTTCCACTTAGCACTGTCTAGAGCACAAAGAGCCAAAGTCTTCATTTGGAAACTCTGGACACATTTTCCCCCCCTTCTCTTTTGTACGGGGCATGACCACAGCCGGCCAGAGTCCACTGAGAGTAGATGGCAGGACGTGGGTGGTCCTTTAAGCATAGGTGCAGGCCCTGGAAAGAGGCGTGGGTGAAGGAATGGTAAGACACAGATGAAGCTTCTCATGTCTTCCTCCACACCACATGCTCCATCAGAGGAGAGGGCTGCCTCTCCACAAGACACATGCTTGGTGATCACACAGCCACCAAGACAGCAGGAAACCCTAACTCCCACTGATCCCTTCCTTCACTTCATCTTCAGCCTGCAGTTTTACTGATCACCAAAGAAACTGTTAGGGTGTTTTAGCAAAGCACCGGGAATGGTAACTGCTCTACCCTGGCACTGTGCAGGAGCCTGGAAATCAGGGGAGCGGGGAGGGAGATGGCTCAGTGAAGCACTTACTTTGCAAGCGTGAGGGTATGAGTGTGGTCCCAGAACCTATCTAAAACAGCTGGGCATGGTCACACACACTTATAATCCTAGTGTGGGGGGAGGTAGATACAGGCGGATCTCAGGGGCTCACTATTTGGCCAGTCCAGCTTAACCTGGGGTGGGGGTGGGGGATAAATAAATATATAAATAAAGGGTAGATGGTGACAGATGGCATCCAAGTTGCCCTTTAGCTTTCACACACTCAAACCCACTTGTACACCTGTGCAAACACACAGACTTAGAGGTGTACTGATGCTGCCCCATGCTAAATTTGTGGTTTGGGTCTAGGCTGCTAGTACTAGTACATAGGCAACTTGAGCTGACAATCCCACACACGTATGAGGGGACCATCAAATCACTTGGTGTTGAGGGCACTTCATTTTTCTGGACAGTTTTCATTTCCCTCTGAGGAAGGAGGTTTGGCGTTATCTGGAGAGAATTTAGACTCTGAGACCCTTTTTTGAGAGCCAAATTTCAGAAGCTTGTTTACCAAGCCCTCCAGTTCCTCTCTTGAAAGGCTCAGCAAAAGACATGAGATATTCTCAGAACAATCCAGGACTCAGTCAATATTTATAGCCAGGGGCTTCAGCTCAGGTGGCTTCATGAGACTGTTTGAGCCCCCACTTAACCAGTGTACATTGATCATCTGTGGGAGACCTTTCGCCCGCTGGCTCCTCCATCTTTATTATACTGCGCAACTGGGAATACACTTGACTTTCAAAGGCTCAACCTGTGCCATTCAAAGGGAAAGCCTCCACCTTGGTTTTAAGCTCCATCTTGTACTCCTGCAGTCTGAATAAATATTGCTCAACCGCCGAAGTTACTTAAGCATCAATCATTTCCACTTCAAGGAGAAGGTAAAGAGAACAGCGATGTGTAACAGCACAAAAAGATTGAAACGTAACCTCCAGTGCTGGGTGCATTCCAAGCTTGTTGAGATTAAAAAGCCCTAGAGAGCCGATGTTACCTCAGGTTCACCGGTGTACTCTTTCTTTCAAGGATTACACCCAACAATGAAGCAAGGTACCCCGGAAACCCTGGGCAGGTGGATGGTGGGAGTGTTTACTTTCTTCTGAGAATGCAAAGCTTTCAAATTCTTCTCCTCACGGAACTCTCTCACAGATGCCCTCTAGCGAACTTTCTACCATAGCACCCTCCAAAGAAGTCCACACCCACCATCTCGCTCCTTTCTTTTCAGGGGGCCTCTTTACTGGTGGTTCTCAGCTTGTGGGTCTTGATCCTTTTGGGGGTTACCTAAAACCATAGGAAAACAAATATTTTACAATTCATAACATAGCAAAATTAGAGTTATGAACTAGCAATGAAAATTGTATGGTCAGGGGTCATCACAACATGCGGAGCTATGATAAGCACTAAGGAGGCTGAGAACCACTGCTTAATGCATGCCTTGACAAAGAGTGTAAAGTGCCCTAAAGAGACCATTTGGCCTCCAAAGCAGCTACTTTCTCTAATCTCATGGATGCCCAGTTTAGGACTCAGAGAAGTCCAAGAGCTATGAAGAGTAGCCATGTTTTTCTACCTGTGCCCCAGACTGCCTCCTATTTATCTGGGGAGTCAGCTTAAGCACTAAAATCTTGTGCCCTACCTATCTGCCAGATCTCTGTGTTTCACACACTCCTGGGTAGGTCTCCTGTCCTTCGACATTGTGGGTCTGATGTGGCAGAGGGGGTGGCATGTATTTGGACTTGGAAAAATCTTACTGCATCATGGGTTTTGGTCTTTGGGTTATGATGTTTTTAAACATAGTTTTCTTGAAAGACAACACACAGTGTTAAATTCCTTTGTTTTCCTTGTACAAATGCCAGGTTTCTTGTTCATTCACAGAGCTAAGCAAGGATCTCTACAGTCAGTCGGTGTAGTAAACATTTTTACCACCTCAAAGAAACACTGTATTAGCTGCCCTTCTTGTTGTTATGACAAGATGTCTAACAAGGAGCATAAGTGGGGATATTTTGGCTCAGCTTAGGGTACCATACATTGTGGTGGCCAGGAGTACAAGACAGCTGGTTATACAACCCCCACACCCACTCAGGAAACAGAGAGGCTGTTGCTCAGCTCTCTCCCTTTTATGCAGTCTAGGACCCTAGCCCATGAAATGCACTGCTAATACTGAGTGAGGTCTTCCCACCTCAATTACCCACTAGAGACTGACAGACAGGCCCAGGGCTTTGACTCTTGGTGAATTTAGATCCTATCAGTGACAATCTATATTAACCACCATACCTCCTCATCATTCACTCATACTGCTGCCTTCTGGCTCTAAGCAACCACTGGTCCTTCTGTCTCTATGGACTTGACTATTCCAGACATTTCCATATCAATTAAATCATGCAGTACACAGTCATCTGTGCCTGGCTTCTTCCACATGGCACAGTGTTCTCAGTGCTCATGTGTTGACATATATCAGTGCCTCATTTATTCTAGTGATTGAATCATATTACACTGAATGGATGAACCCACTTTTTAATTAACCCATTAGCTGATTGGACATTTGAGTTATTTCTATTATGGGGCTATTATGAATATGACCACTCTGAGCATCTGTACATGGCATTTTGTGTGGACTCTTAGTTTCATTTCTCTTGGGTATATGCCTGTGCACAGAGATGCCAGGTTATGTGATAAATCTACGAATGGCATTTTGAAAAACTGATGGGTTGTTTTCTGGAGGGAGGATACCATTTCCTGTGGCCCACAACAGTGTGTAGAGATGAGAACTTCTCTGCGTCCTTAGTAATATCTGCTTTCTTTTTTAATCACAGAGTGGATGTGAAGAGCTATTTTTCTGTGGTTTAAGAAAGCATTCAGTCTCTATGAGCTTCAGTGTCCTGTGGGCAACTGACAAGGCAATTCAAGTGACTGTGAATCCAGAGTCACTGACACATAGGAAGCACTAACAAAGGTTACCCCTGACACACACATACACATACATCACTGGGCTAGAAATCATAGGTACAACTGTGATTCCCAGGCTTTTCTTTCCTGAGTGCTCCTGGGTGAGAGTCACCCCAGGAGGTATCTGCCGAGCATTTAAAATCCATGAGTTCTTTGACAACTATTCTGTACATTTGCCACTGGCAAGGTGTCCTAGCAGCTCACGGATGTGGCCTGTGCTCCACTGTGCCATCTTGTCAGCCTAGGATGTGTGGTACATGTGGACCTGTGTCAGTCCCATGCAGGGTGTGGTCTTCGGCTTCTTCTGCTCACCTGTGGCCCCTGTGCAAAGAGCACAGTTTCTTCAGCATGTCACTCACACTAAGCATCGGATGAGATCTAAGCTCGGGAACCCAGTAGTCCTTGTGGATTCCCAGCTCATTTTAGCTCCCATTTGCATTTAACTGTCATCCCAATCCCACCTCCCTGCTTATCTGGACAAACTAAATTAACTTCAGGCTCAAGAATAGAGGCAAGTTGCTTGCAAAGCGTCTTAGACTTCCTTTTGGTCCTGTACCTGACCTGCTTTCTACACTTTGACCATGAACATTGCTTCTGTTTCTTGGCTTGAATCTGTGAGATATTCTCAGGAAGAACAGTGATAGCTCCTTCCTTCTCAAAAACCAAACTAAGAACCCAGGACATTTGATCTCTCCATGGAAAATGAACATGGTGACTTGGGGTTCTTCCCACACTGGTAACCCCAGTCCCAATCCTAGGAAGCCCCCTTGCTTTCTTGCATAAGTGTTCTGTGACTGCGTGTCAAAGGCCTCATGCCATGTATTACCTTATAGTTCTTAATATCATAATTCTAAATGGTTCTCATTGGCCCCTAAATCACTCAGGCATTTTCCCAGGAGAAGATCATTTTCTGGAGATGTGGTTGGGCAGGAGATTTGGAAGCAGCTAGTAGCCCAGAGCCCACTGGCCCAGGAAGCTTCACCTTGCCTTCCAAATTATTTGGAGCATCTTATTCAAGACCTCCACCCACTCTTCAAAGACACCAGGCTCTTCTTGGCTAGATTTCCAAGTGAAAGGCCTGGCAGTTGCCTGATGTGCCCCAAGCAGGGCTTTGACCAAACTCTGCTTCACAGTGCCTACACTTAGCTCTCTCTCCTCCAAGACTCAAGTTCAGATCAGCTTCTCCCACTTTAAATTTTTGCCATCTGCCCTTCTTTCCATCCACATCTCATCTGACTGTCTTCTTCTGTTCCCTTGCCCTCTCTATAGCTATGAGGATCAATTCCTCTGCTCCATCTCCCATGGATCCTCCCAAAGAAGAAAACACACAAGCAGAAAACAGTTGATGTGATGGTCTCACACTGGACAGTGAGAAAAAAAAAGAGCAAAAGATCTAAGTCATGAAGCCACAGAAGGACAGTCATTCACTGTCCAGGGCATTTATCACAAAGGGACATAAAGCTCAAGGTATCTATTGATGGGCTCTTTACCAATGTACTTGGAAGGGGGACCTTGACATCCCCAGAGAGCCCCCAATTCATGGTGCTTTGGGAACAGAGTCAAGGGAGCATTGGTTGCCCTTCTGTGAGTCTAAAGACATTTCTACTGAGATAGGTAATAAAGATGAAGAGCACAGGAAAGGGTTTTAGATTTAGCGTCTGATGCTCCTTCTTCCCCAAACAGGCCATCTCCCAGCTCGGACCTTGGCTTTCTGTGTGCACTGTCTGCTCAGTGAGTATCATTCAATGCTAGATTTCTACTCCAGATCCACTGGGACAGTCACAGCACCTTTGAATGCAACAACTCCAGTCAAATCCCCTCATCCCTTCTCTGTGAGCATCTTGTCATCATCACCTCTGAACTATTTAGGTCCCTGACAGCCTGTTGCAGCCGCAGCCTCTGAACTCTCTGCCTCCTTCTTTGGTATTGATATTCAACAAACCAGCCCTTGATATCTGTCATTGGATCATGGCTTCCTTGTCCTCCCTACTTCACCCTCAGACCTTAAGGCCGGTCTCTGGCCCAAAGCCTTCTGTCTTCTATATAGATCTTTAGTTTATTGTCACAAAAATGCGTTGATAGCTCTATTCATCCTCCACCTACTCTTCCTTGCAGACTTACTGTGCTCTGGATTTAGCATATTAGATTAATAAAGGAAACTCTCTGGGACTCACATCCCATAGGGAAGACTGGATGATACTGTGCTCTAGACTAAGATGTGCTATAAATGGGAAAGAAGGAGACAAAGCCTGGGACCCTCGGCAAGGGCTCCCATTCAGTTCTGAAGCTCAACAAAGGCCCCCAATACTGGTAGAGTTAAGTCTAGATTTCTCAGTTGCTTTGCAATCTTACCCATCCCCAATCATAGTCCATACTCCCCCACACACTTGTTCATAACTCAGACTTTGATGAAGAATCCACAGAGTGCCCTGGCCTCTTCAGGAACGGGCCAAAAGCCTGCTTCTAAAGGTTTTCATTCATTCTTCTTTCTCCCTTAGCTAATCCTTGCTCCTTACTCCACCTGTCAACCCCCTACTGAGTCTTCAGGATCTGTGGAAATCTCACCTGCTCCCTGAAGCCTCTCCTGATTCCCAGATGCACATATAATCCCTCTCTGTTGCTCTCATTATTTTCTAGATGATGTGCCCGAGTAGACTGTGTGCATGTTCTTTGTCCTCCTGATTTGGACATTGGGTTTTGTCCATCACTGAGAAAGACCTATCACAAGGCCTCCCATGAACATGAGAGTGAGATAAACTGAGGAAGAGCCCAGTGGGCCCTTCTGTCCCAGCCACACTGAAACACAAACAGGCCAGATGTAGCAGACTTGGGTTGTTCTGTATTGTTATGTCACACTCATCTGACCCACTCACTGTGGGCCTGCAGCCAACTCTTCCCTCTCTGTCTATCTACATTTTTTCCTTGCCCAAAGAAAGTCTGAATGAAAGCACTCTCGAATATGGTGACAGGAAGCTTAAATGTATTCTAGGACCAGCACTCTGCCCTTCTCCTTGACCTGGCTGGGCCATTGTCCTATTTCTCAACTCCTTGGCAACCTTCACCTCCTACCCTTCTGTTTGGACTGGCCAGCAGCCCACTCCACATGACCTCCACCCCAACCCTCCTCTTGCACTTGGGCCCCTCTTTTTTAGCTTTGCTTTAGAGAAAGTTTACAAGGCTGTTATCCTCTGCCTTGTTTGATGATCTTGATTGGCATTTTTCACTTTACATTGTGAACTGTTCTACCTCCAATTCTGACCTAGCAGTTGGGGGGAGGGAGTTGGAAGGAGGTTTGTTGATGATGGCTATATTTTATTATGTGTGATGGTTATGGGTCTGACAGGTAGTTCATCAAGCTAGAAGCTGGGGACGGGACAAGGAGAAAGACACTAAATACCATGAAGTCACAGTACAAAATTTTTTTTCAAAGGGACATCAAAGTCTTTTTCCATGCTGTCTTGCCTTGACCCCACTTCACACTAGCAAAACACAAACTGAAATTAAAATAAAAATACCAGGCTGGCTCCATGTAGCTAGTTGGGCTGTGCAGCTAAGTCACAGACTCTATTAACATCACTAAATGCAAACATTCCAAGATTTATTTTCCTTGCTTATAATTTTTTTTTTTTTTTGCCTTTCCACTGTTGGGCTGTTTATTCCTAATAATTTGGTTAAAAAAAAAAAAAACATTCGCTCATACCAGTGGAGGTCTTATATGCTGAGCTGCAAACCAGAGCACATTTTATTGTGGAATAAAACTCTCAGAAAACAGGCTCCAGGGGGGCCTGCTGACGGCAAGTTTACAAGCCTGGTACAATTGACGCCATTATAATTAGTGTGGTTCCCCCCCGACCCCCCCCCCCCAGCGTCTTATTTTTCAGGGCAGAGATCTGAATCTTTCTCTCTGCACATGAATATCTCTGTACTAGAGCAAAAACATTATGGAGGGTGAGTCATAGAGCAGCGCTGGGCTTTAAAGACTAACGCAGATCCTATAAATCTAACCCACATTCTTTCACTGGGAATGACTGACTTTTATGAAAACTGAGGATTGTAAATCAGAAACCTAAATAGCTTACTTTGCAGCAGATAAATACAGATTTATGCAGTGACAAAGCCATATGTTAACCCTTTCCTGCTGTCATATAGGACTCGAAGGCTGTGGATACAGAGGAGGCTGAGGACCTTCAGCTCTGCCTTTGTTCCTGGAGCTGGAGTGGGGAGGATACTGTACTGGGAGGCAGTGGTAGCAGATGATGCTCTCTGGCCAAAAGTGCTTCCCAGTGGTCCATCGCAGCTAGGCATATAGTGCAGGCCTACAGAATCCCGACTCTGGTTATTCTTAGGCTCTATGCTGGAAAGGGTTCTGTGAGAGTTCCTGTGTGAGTGTCTCTTGCATCCTGGGCTTCCAAAATCCTCAGACCCCAGGTTTCCCTGGGCCTGAACTCTTTCATCTGCAAAAATGGTACACTGTAAGAATTAAATTAGCAGTTACATACTAGTCTCTCTCTCTCTCTCTCTCTCTCTCTCTCTCTCTCTCTCTTTCCTTTCCCCTTCTTCTTTCCCTTTCCTCATTGGGGATTGAACCTACAATCTCAATTATGCTAGGCACCTGGTGTGTCACTGAGATACAATACTCAGCATCACCCCCTGCCCTCAATCATTTCTATTTGAGACAGGGCTCACTAAGCTTGAACTCACTCTGCAGCTCAGGTGGGCCTTGAATTTGTGATCCTCCTGCTTCATCTTCCCTAGTAACTGGAATTACAGGCCTACGCCACCAGGCGGTGGAGCTGTGCATTTCCAAAGAGCACCGGAAAGACGTGGTGCTGAGGTGCCGGGACCATCCAAGGCGGAGTGGTGCAGGTACAGAGCTCAATGGAACTGATAAGTCATGCTCTAATCCTTTCTTCTTCAGGCTCCTCACAGTGGAGTTTTGCAGCTTCAGGCTTACACATTCCAATGAAAGGTCCATGCCACTGGTTATTCTAGTACTCTGAGCCCCTAGGGTGCAGTGGCTACCAGGCTCCCTTGACTGTTCCCAAGTTCCTGTAGCTGTGCTGTGTAATCTTAGGGGTACAAGCCCTGACTGCTTAGCCTGAACTGCCCTAGTGCTTTTGTATTTAAACAAGGTGCACCTTGTGTTGCTTTCTCAAACTTTAAAGGAATACTGGGACCCGGCGACCCTGGGAGGGAGGAAAAGGGCATTGATCATTTTTATGTGGCATTTCAAAGCAAGAGGCTCCTCCTTGGCCAGGAGACAAAGGCCTGCTCTGGGTTAATGGAAGAACCCCATTTAATCATTAACGCTTAATGTTAAAGCATTTAAAAGGCAGCAGTAGGCTCCTTGCTCAGCCCTTTGGTACTGGGATGGCCTGGGAGGTTGGGTGGGATCAAGTCAGGCCCAGGCACAGAAGGCTTTATGCTGAAGACTTAGGGGAGGGGTGGTGGGTTTCGCCCAAATGACACCAAGCTGTGTTACATAGATAGCCCTTCCCATCAACTCCCTTTGTCCTGAGATGGTGACAGCACCCATTCACTTTCTAGGCTAGGCATGATCCAAAAGGTAGACAGCCCAAAGCCTAGTGCACACCTGGTGGTGTGACAGGAAGCCCCTGGCAAAGTCCCCAAAGCCAGCTCCTCACCTGTGCCACAGCCACTGTGACAGAGCATGTCACCAGACTTATTCCCAGCAGGTAGATGCTCCGCTCTGTGGTTCACCTATACCACAGCTATCCCAAGAATGGCAGGCAGTCCCAGCCCTCCACTGAGCCCTGGGAGAGGGTGCCTCCTGCCGTGTTTTCCCAGGTGTCAAGACAAAGACACCAAACAGTACCTTGGGGAGAAATCCACTTCCTTTCCAGTCCTCTAGGCTACCTGATCAGGGGGAGCTGAGAGCTGGGTCAGCAGGCTTCAAGCCCTGTGTGTACCAGCCCCTTATCGGGGCTACAGGCTTAGGTCCTAGCCAGGGGCTCAAGGTGGAAGTGAACAGTGCAGTAATGTTTGCTGTGTTTCTGCTTGTGTGTGCGTGTGTGCGTGTGTGCGTGTGTGCGTGTGTGTGTGTGTGTGTGTGTGTGTGTGTGTGTGTGTGTGTTGTTGTAGCTTATCACCATAGCTACTGTTAACTGGACACTAAACTGAGTTTATTACAAACTGAACAACCTGAGAAGCCTGCACCTGATCTGAAGGCCATTTTCAACTTAGAAAACAGTATCTTTTGTCCTTCCTATTCTGTGTGCCTCCACAGGACGCCCTCCTGACTCTGAGCTAAAGACACTGGCTTTGCCAGTTTCAACAGAATTAGATGCTACCCCCATCCCCAGCTGACCTTGTGTGACTCACCCACATGACTGTGTGTAGTTGATCACTTGTTCTTATTGTTGTAGAATGCACATTGTGTTCTTGTTTGTGGTTGCTATCTACGCAAAATACCCAGATATTGATTTTTTCATCTATCTTTATCAATTCCTCTTTGAAATTAGTAAAGAAAATAAACAAATGGTCTTAAAAATCTTACAACTGTTCTAGTAGACACCGCTAGGGCAAAGGTCATAAGGATGGTTCACAAAGATCACAAAGATGTGGTTTCTCAGACCAACCAACTAGTTCAAGGTGACAGGGTAGATGAACCTGCTCCCATCTTCCCCTTAGAGTAGCTGCTCAAGTGGAAGCCTAGCCAAACCTCCAAGCACACCTGATTTTTAGTAATCTTGCAGGCCAGGTCATGGTGGCATCTGTCACTTAGAGTCCATGATGTGTTCAGAAAGTAGGAGCTGAGCAGGTGTGGTGTGAGCACCACAAAGACACTCTGTAGCAGAAGGGAATGGGCTTGCCCCAGGGTGCCTAGAGCACACAGCTCAACTTTTCTGCCTCCTTGTGGGAAAATTCTACAGCAGGAAATAAGATCAAGTTGTTAGGGTCTAGCAGGGGTCCTGGGAGCAGGTTAGAGGAAACCCAGGCATCCTATTTAGGGCTCTCTCTGGAGAAAGAAAGAGCCTGCTGAGATCTAGGATCCCAGGAGGCTGGAGGCAAAGGATGTCTGGGAGATACTTGAGCCCAAGGAGTATCCACTTCCCCCTTTCTTTTCCGGGACAGACCCAAGCAGCTATAGAGAGTATGTGCTTGCCTTCAGAGTGCTTTCAATGTCCAGCTGCTGAATGACCCTTAGAGGTCTCACCACCCTTCACTCCTGGAAGGTAAGAAAGGGAGCTGTGTTCTCTTTTGACACCTCTGCTCCCTGTCTCTTTACAGCTCAGATCTTTCTTGTATGGTCCTCATTGACCTCTGTTTTCCATCTCTGCAGAGTGTCCCTGTTGGTGCACCTGCTCTCACGGGGTTCTAGGCAGTGGGGAGAGCTGGTTGCATTACTAAAAGGCAGGCCACAGAGCATCTACCTTGGAGCTCAGTTGCTTGCTCTGGTCTGGTTCAGCTTTTTCTGTGGACAGAAGACAAAACCCAGCAAACACAACAACAAAACCAACCAGAATGAGTCTATCTGCTTTAGAGTGCCCGACCCCACCTAAGTATGAGGCACTGTCTTATTTCCAAAGCAGTCTGTGAGACACTTCCAGAGACCTTTCTCAGCACCCTTATCAAAGGCCCAAATCATGGTTCTAACAAATGACAGTGGATGGTGACATTTTTGCCCTCAAGAAGACTGACTCACAGCTCCTGAAAGAGCTATTCTGTTCTATTCTGTGACTTCTCTAATTTACAGTCATGACTAAAACATGGTCTTATTCAATTCTAAACAACCTATAGGAAACATTTGGAATTCCTGCCTTTCTGTGTGTGTGAGGGGGCTGGTCAAAGGTCAAATAAGACATTCTACTTTTTATAAAATACTCCTTGTCTCAAAATGGGACAGTTGGTCACCCCACTCAAATTGCTTCTTCTCTCTTTATCTTCTGTTTCACTCTGATTAGTGATGTATCTATCAGAAACTGTGTTTGTGAGAATTTTCCCAATGATTCTAATAACAATATTGATAATAATAATAACATTGAAACGTACACACCTGCCTTACACAGCACTGAGACAAAGCATTCCCTTTTCATCTCAGTGCTAAAGTAGACCTGGGGCTCTGCAAATGATTGTGGCTGCTTAATCTTGGGGATTCTTGCTGGTTGGGACACAAGGCTGCTAAAGCCTTTCTCCTCCATATCAAAAACAGGCACAGACATAGGCAGACAGACCAACATGTATACATGCATACACACACACACACACACACACACACACACACACACACACACACAGATACATACACAGAGGAAAAAGAAAAGGAGGCACCAACCAGTGTCCTCTTGATGGAGGGCTGGGGATAATGCAGAGTATGCTTGGTAGACTGTCAGAGGAAGGGGCTCGGGGAACTTTCGGCACCTTGTGGGCCACAACTGACATGCAGTTTGTTTTTGAAATTGTGGTCTTATTTTCCACATAGTCAAATCTACCCTTTGTGGGATGTTTCCAGGTATTCATTTGGATGACTCTAGGTGCCCTCAAAACCCAGCTGTACAGCTCCGCCTATTCTGTTCCTTCAAGCTTCTGCTTGATGCCAGCCCTGCCCTGCAAATGCTGATCTGGTCCTAGGATTTCACCTTTTCCAGCGTGCCTGGTGAGTGGACTGGTGCAGGTAACAGCCTGCTCAGACTGATTTCTTCTGCTTGGTGACACACATCTGAGATCCAGCCAGGTTGCAGCAAAGCTCAGAAGTGTCCATTTTACTGCGGAGTAATGTCTATTAACTGTCCCCACATTAGTACCCACATTCTCACTGCTGAAGAAGATCTGGATTTTTTGAATAAAGCTATAACTGTCATTGTGCAGAATTTTGAGTGAACGTGTTTCATTTAAACATCTCGGTGCGATCAGTGAGGCGTCAATCAGCTATATATTACCACGTGACAAACTTCTGAACTGTTTTTCTGGAGAGGCTGTGATGCTGTGCCTTCCTATCAGGAAGGCAAGAGACTTCCAGAAGCTCCATTGTCATTTTCTTGTTAACATTCCAGTAGAATCATATGGATTCATTTATAAGATTAGGTTGCAGGGAACGATGGTACAGGCCTGTAATCCCAGGACTTGGAAGCTTGAAGTGGGTGGAGAAGCCAGAAGTTTGAGGCCTGCTTGGTCCATGTAGCAACTGCCTTTGGAGCAATCAAATTCCAGGCCAACCAGGGCTATGGAGTGAGACCCTGTCTCCAAAACAACAAACGAACAAACAGAAAAAAACATGATCAGAAAAAAATCAAAATGACTAGGATGATGTAAGCCAGGCATGATGGTATATAATCTATAACCCTGGCTCTCAAGAGGTTGAGGCAGGAAGATTATGAGTTTGAGGACAACCTAGGCTACTTAGTGAGGCCTTGTCTCAAAGACCAGAAACAAGTAGAGTAAAATATTAGTTTTACAGGATTGTATAGTAATATACTATGGATCAACTGGCTTGCACTTCAGAGGTTTGCTGTCTCAGAGTTCTGAAGTCCAAGTTCAAGGTGTTAGCATTCTCTTGCATCAAAGAATGGCTGGCTTTACCTGGGTGTCTGCGTGTGATTTCATTGTCCCCCCATGCATCCAGGTTCTTCTTTTTTATAAGGATGTGGGTTAGTTTGGATTAAGAACCACCTTAAAGAACTATGAACTTAATGAGCCCTTTTCAGACTTTATCAGTAAATACAGCCACCTTCTGAGGTCTGAGGGCTTCATTTAAAGAGGATGGGACACAGTTCAGGCCATAATGAGCAAAGTGAGTTCACAACCCAGACCAAGTATGCAGCACAGGAGCATGAGGGAAGCCTTTATGTGGAGAAACTGGAAACAGCACCATAGTTCCTGTGGCTGGGGGTGGGCTCCATCACTATGCAGGGGGCTCGCAGGAGAAGCTGACACCATGGTTTTCCAGACACAATAACATAATATCACCTCTTCTGCCATACTTTCATGATCTGTAACAGGAGAGAGGGAATCAATGGCACTTGCTTCAGAACCAGAAGACAGAGAGTAGTGGTCACATGCCGCCATTTCAGCAGCTGACGTGTGTGAGGCCTACCGCTTCCTGTGTTACTTTCAGATACATTTTTTTTTTTGCTCTGATAGCTGAGCTATATAGAAGTTTCTGGTATTCTTCTTAACTCTTGGGGCTATTGTTAAGGTCCAAGTGCTTACTTAGTAAATGTCAGCAGTTGGATTTAAAGATTCTCGCTAAATTTGGCTACTACAGTCTCAAGTGTGCACAGAGATTTGTACGTGATCAGAAAATGTTTCAGCATCGTAGAAAGTAGACCCTGGGATGATTGGTGACAGTCTCAGACACCCATCACCCTGCCTCTTTCCATGTGCTTCCAGAGTTTGCCCTCTCTGATGAAGGCCCTCTGTTGTTTGCCCTTCAGGTTCAGATGATGGAATCCTACCCCTCAGTAGGGAAAGGACTTTCAGAAGTGGGTCATGTGTAATCGGTAGCTTAAGGTCACCTAGCCATGGTTCCATGGTGGGAACATGGCTGTCTTTGGTGCTCATTTCTCTGCCTACCATACTCTTATAGCCACGAGTTCTAAGTGCCCATGGGTGTATGTGGAGAGACCAGTACCTCCAAGCTGGCCTCATGTCCTCTCTCTTTGGCTAGTTCTCGAGACAACTGATTTTTTTTTGATTCTCCCTACTGACAAGGACAAACACTTCTCTCTAGCAGTGGCCATTTTCAGGCCAGTATCTCTTGCCCAGCTTGGGCAGAGCCATCACTTCCTGACACTCAAGAGACTTATCCATTCTCCAACTCCACATGATGGCTGCCACGTCCCAGGCTGGGAAAACTCAGCATCAGATTTCACTCAAACTCATCTCCATAATGAATCTGACTCCCGCTTCTCCTCTGAGCAAGCTTGACATTTCAAAGCCCTGGGAGCGAGAGATGAGGAGCTAGAGCCCACAGCCCAGCCTTGACCGCAGTACTGGAGTGTGCTTACCCCGATTCTGTGCACGAAGGCTCCACTTGCTGGGCTGCAGGACCAACTTCTTCTTTCTCAGTTCAGCTCTAAGTGGTAAAGCAAACACCCTGAGGACTTCTGCGTTGGCACAGCACAACTTCCCGGGGACCTTTCAGTCTGGATCTTATTTGAGAAATGTGGGAAAAGCAAGCATTCCCATAAACAGTGATATAACTGTGAGGACTGTCCTGGGGACAAGCTAGGTTTCCAAAGACACATGCCACCTTGCACCTGTGGGGCTCGTTCAAGCTCCAAGTAAATCTATCACTTCAACTCTGGTCTTCTCTCTCTTCCATGTCTCTGTTACCCCCCGACCCCGACACACACACACACACACACACACTCTCCATGTAGTTCAACAAGCCTCCTGGTACTAGTTTTTCTAGTCTGAGGCTGGGCAGCATGGGGACTGACAGACCAACCAGATACATTGTATTAAAGATCAAGACAATAATGCATAGGCAAATGAGAGGGTAGGGCCCAACCCTGTCTAAAAAACAGAGAAGCAATCAGGAGAGGCTTCCTGAAGGAAGAGATACAGAATAGACTGGGAATTCCGCCAAGCAGAGGCAGCTGAGGGTGCCATAGACAGAGGGACTATGCTTCCTTACCTTCTACTGCCCATCAGATTCTATACAGTCCTTGTCTTTGGGGCCCGAGAACCTCCCAGTCTCCTTCCATACAGTTCCCCAGTGTGATGGTGGTAGGTTCAAGATTTACACTGAAATTCTTTCTGCCTCAGCCTCTGTCTTTAAGCCAGGAATAAGCCTGGCTATCCTGCTGACTAACACTGCTCCATGGGAAGGTCTCAACCACCTCCCACGACACTGAGAGTCTTCCTTAAACTGAATAGGCTCTGAGCCAGCCCCCAGATGATGCTGCAGCAGGTAACACTGAGACCTGCAGTGCAGTGAGGTGGTTGTTCATAGCAGACCTGGGACCCAAGCACACCTCCAGCCTGGCCCCAGCACTGCCTGTCAGTCAGAAGACCTCAGGCAAGTCCTTTCCCCTTCCAGAGCCTATTTCCCAACCATAAAGCTGGGGAGATAATAGCGTTCCTCCCCCAGAGTGGGCAGGGAATGATGTGGAGTTCACCCTCAGCTCGGTGTCTGCTTTGTGTCAAGTCACAGTGAATGTACTTCAAAGAGACCATGTAAAGCCACTTACCCAAGTGTCAGAAGCAAAGAGTTGCCATGATGAGCTAGTCTCTGAATCAAGACAAGAGGTTGTCCTGACCACTTGGTTTGGAGACACAGGAAGGCAGGAGATGTGAAACAAACCAGAGGAAAAGCTGTCTGGACTTCTAGAAGACTGAGAGATGCAAATGGGGGTTTGAAAAAGGGCCTGGAGGAGAGGGATAATCAGCATCTTGGACCAGCCCTAGAGCACTCCACAGAGAGAGAGAGAGCCTGTCTGTGGCTTTCCCTTGCATAGAGGTCTCCTGTTCTCAACCCAAAAGTGGGGCTGAGCACAGGGGTTCTGGTAGAGGTCAGAAGGCACCTTCTTATCTGAATAAGGTCAGGAGTCAAGCTGGTCCAGGGATCACTTCAGAATGGCTTGCCTGAAGCCAGCTTCCTATTGGCTCAATGTCCACGTGTCTCCACCTTCTAAGCACCAACCATGTCAGCCTGTGGTTCAGGCCAACATCTGGGAGGGGGGCTTCGGGAGGTAGTTTGGAATTTGTCACATGGTAGGGAGACAAAGGTACGTACACTTTATCTTAGGGCAAGACAAGCTCCAAAGGACAGTGCTAGGTACACCTCTGGACTCCAGGGGGAACCGAGAGACCCTCTGACTCACTGGCAGTAAAGTGTTGTCTTCTGTCATTGGGTGACTGGGGAGGGTAACCTCCTGCTTTCAGGGAATGCTCTGACTTCCTCTTTGTAACTTTTGTGGTGAATGGAGCCAGGTCTTCTTGATTCCATCCATCGGGATGAAAGAGAACAAGGAAGGTCCAGGAGCTGGCGGAGTGAATCCAGGACTCTTGGTAGTCACAGGAGATCTTAGGACATCGTTTAGGTGGGGGACATTCCTGTCCCTTATACTTCCCTCACTGCTATTGACATACATAGCAGTGGACCCCAGCCATACCCAGAAGGGTTCCAAGAATGATGACAGATGCAGAGACGGGCCAAAATGGGAAAGGAGACACTGAGCAGGGACAGTTAGCAGCATTGCCTACAGAGAGCCTAAGGGTCTATTCAGAGAAGAACTCACAGCCTGAGGTTGGCCTCTTTCTGGAATTTGTAATGTGACGCCCTGTGTGAGGTACAGCCATGGAGTTACACATCACTGCTTAGGTCCCAGGCCCCCTCCGTGCCTCACCACCCTTTTTAACTGAGCTGACTGAAGTCTTGCCTCACTCTGAATGAAATGCCAAGGACTCGGGTCTTAAACAAGCTCCCCTTGTCCTTCGCTGGTCATTTGAACATCCATTGCAGGCTTGCTGGCATGCTCCAGGCTCTCCTGCTGGCCCTGGCTTGGGATCCTCCTTCTGCTTCCAATGTCTCCCACTTCCTGTCTCTCCAACAGTCTCAAGGAAAATGCAAACCTTCTGTGCTCACAGCACAGGCATGTCCATCAAAGTGCAGCTCGCAGACTGAGACATCATCATCTTTGTGGGTGGTTTCAGGGCCTGGCTGCCAGAGCTGAAGCAGTCAATGGGACTGTTGACTGACTTCCTTCCGCTTGGGAGGGGAGGAGCCTGTGCCTGGGATCCTGTTCAGAACGAGGGGTGGGGAAGTGCAGGGCCCTTGCTCCCTGCCCGAGCTTGTGTGGAACCTTGACCGTTTGCTTCTTTCGGTTCACTGACTTCCTCAGCCCGAGAGGTGGGGTTTGTTTTGCCCAGTTTTACAGATTAGTAAACAGAGGCTCCAAGAAGTCACATGTCTTTCCCAACTCCACTCTCCCACCTGCACTGGTTTCCCAGTTTGACTCTATTTTCTCTTTGACAGGCATTTGGGCATGGTGCTCCACCCAACCTGTGGGAGGTCTCCACTAATAACACAGGTACCTATGTCACCAGGACACATAATCTAATACAGGAACAAAAATATTTGAAACCAAGCATTCAAAATATCTGCATACTTGACCTCAAGAATTTCCTTGTTGGATGCCACCTGCAGGGGTTAGTGTGAACCTTGAGGCTCCGTGTGCTCCTGGGTCTGTTGTCTCCTGTACATGGGGTAGGCTCCGCCCTCAGGTGCAGGTGGCCCTTGCCCTTGGCACACCTTTATGCTTGGCTCTTCCTGTTTGTTCATGCCAGCATCAATCACGCCCCCTCTCTAGTCTCGCTGCTAGGCACAGGTTTTTGGACCCTCCTGTCATTCTTTGTCCTTGTCCTAGAGCGTTGGCACCTGGCTCTGCCACCAAGGGGCACCTCAGAGTCCAGGAATGTCAAGCATAGGTATCTGTCCTGGGAATATGTTTTCTGTGCCATCTGTGGAACATTGTCCTGATTCTGTAAATTATGTCTATTTTACAATTAATGAAAAAATAGGCCATGAATCTGAAGGAGAGTAGAGAGGGGATTATGGGAGGTTTTAAAGGGAAGAGGTGGAAAGGAGAAATGTAATTCAATTATAATCTCTTTTTTAAAAAATCTGTTTTATATCTATACAATTTTCTGAGTTTCAGGGATTGACATTCTAGCAGGCTCGTGGGTGACTCAGGAGCTGGTAGTCTGGGCACTGCACTTTGGGAGGTTGTAACTGGCACTCAGGCAGAACAGATTAAAGCTTTGCAAATGGCCTAAGCCTTGCTTTGAAGACAGGAGGAGGAGAAGCCTCTAGAAACTGGCTGGGATACAGTGTGAAAAGGTGCTGGTGACCAAGGACTTGAAATGGAAGTCGGTAATTATATATATTTCCCCACTTCCAGCCCCACAACAGCCATGGAAGAGAAGCCTTGTGTGACCTATTCACAAGAGAGGGAAACTGAGGCTCCAGGGAGAGAGAGTCATGGTTTCCTAGGTACCAATGAAGACAGAATTTGAATCTACACACAATTCCAGAAACTAGTACTCTGCTTGGACCCCTTCTGAGCAGGGATCAAGTGTCTGATGCTTTTCTGCAGGGCTGGACATAGACTTTGCTCTGGACACTGGTTCAGAGCACATTGTTAGAAAGAGGAAAGGAGGGAATGGAGGAGAGAACAGAATTGCTTTGAGAGCCTGGAAACCAGGCCAAGAGATTCCCTCTATGACTTCATGCTCCAACATCTCCTCCTACCTGTCTCTTATCTGAAAGGTGACCCCCATTACACTTGCCCAGCTGATAAAGTCAGGCAGCACACCTGCCCCTCTTACCCAAACCTGATATCCAAACAGGAAGCTGGCCTTAGATAAGGCTGAGGAGGGCAATACCTGAAATCATGGGGTGGGGCTGGCCACTGGCTTGATGCCATACGTGTCCACTGAGCCTTTCCTAGGGGCTGAGTTTTGTGCCAGGCTCCTTCAGGGTGAAGCAGGAAGCCACACAGCTCCCGCCCTCCTACAGCCTATGGAAAAGAAATAACAGGATGTGGGCCTGGCGAAGGGGAAGTGGAAGCAGGTGGTCCCTGCTCCTGGCAGGCCCTGCCTGGGAGTCAGGCCTGAGAGAGGAGCTAGAGATGCCAGGGAAGGGGCCAGTCCCTTCACACTGTAATTGCTCAGGAGTAAGAGGTCCTTAAAATTTGCCTCCCCTCCCTCATATCATGCCCCGCCTCCTCTGGCCATGGCTCTTCACAAGCTCAGCTTCCTGTTTGTCCATTCTGGTTTTATCACAGGATAGTCTTGGGGAGCAAGGGCCCAGGCCCTGAATTTCTCATGTAGGCCCCCCTTTCTTCTTCTTCTTTCCACTCCTCACTTCCTCAGCGAGGTCCACAGAAGCCTCCTGTGGTCTGGCATTTGAGTGCTGAACTTGCAAGGATTTTGTAGCTGGTTAAACAAAGCCATGTTAAAAGTGAAGGTACAAGTGCAGTGGGATAAATCATGCTGTGTTCTGTTAAAGTAAAAAATAAGTGGTGCTCAAATCCCCCAAACTCCTAGCACTTTCACATTTCACGTTATTTATGCTATTAAGGATTTTACACATTTTGTCCTGTAATGGGACTATCACACACTATGGTATTGTGCATCTTTACCGGTCTATGCTTACACCTAACAACTGAGTAGAAAATGCCTTGGTCCATTTTGTACTATAACAAAACCCTGAGACTGAGTAATTTGTCTTTTCAAATTGGTGTATGTGGCTCACAATTAATTTTGGAAGTCTAAAAGCACAGTGCTGACATCTGCTCAGCTCTGATGAGGACAATCTGTCTAAGTCACAGCACAGAGGGCAGCACTGTGTATGAACACGTGAAGTGGAGAGATCACATGGCCAGCGAGGGGGCAGGAGAGATTCAGGGACCAAGCTTACTCTGTGTAACATCCTGCACACACTCATATGAGGGGATCCTGATCAGTGTCATTTTGTCATGATCAAGATGACAGACAACTCAAAGGATAATAGATTTATTTCATCTTACAGTGACAGAAGTAAAGTTCACGTGACAGAATGAGCGTGGCAGGTGGTTCATCCATGGTGGAAGAAGCTTATACCAAGTAGGAAGCAAAGAGATCTTAGACCAGAACTGGATGTAGATAGACTTTTCAAAGTCCCGTCCCTAATGACTATGTCTACCAAGCTAGACCCTAGGTCCCAAAATTTCAACAACCTCTCCCAACAGCACCACCAGCTGATGATCAAGTATTTAAACATGAGCTTGTGGAAGACATTTACCCATCTGTGATGGGTAGCTTTACCAAATGAACACAACATAGAATCAGCTAAGAAGAGAGTCTCAATGAGGGAGTGTCTACACTGGGTTGGCCTGTGGGTATGTCTGCAGGGACTATCTTAATTAAGTTAATTGATCTGGGAAGATCCAGCCCACAGTGGGTAGCACCATTCCCTAGGCAGAGGGTTCTGAATTGTATAGGAATAGGGAAACTGAATTGAGCCCAGGCAAGTAAACAAAATGGATGCAATCATTTTCTCCCTCTTTTTGGCTGTTACTGTGGCTATGAGCAGCTGTTTAGAGTTCTTGGCTTGATTTCCCCACAATGGTGGACTTGGAATTGGAATTGTAAACTGAAATAAGCTCATGCCTCCCCTAAATTGCTTTTCGTCAAAATATTTTATCACAGCCACAGAAAGAAAACTTGATCAGCATCCAAACCTTAACACAGGGGTCTTAAGAGAACTACATGACTTCCTTCAGAGGGTGGGTCTTCAACAACCTTTCACCAGGTTTCACCTCCTGAAGGTTCTCCATCCTTAATGTTATCATGCTGGGGACTAAACCGCTACAATGCAGAACTTTGTTACACACCCTCATCTAGTAACCACTTCTAAAAGTGCTCATTATATATATATATATATATATATATATATATATATATATATATATATATTACAGTACAGGATTCAGAGGAAGTGTGTATGCTGTTTGGCTTACTAGTTCAGTAAGGTGGTGAGATCTAGTGGAGAGAGAAAAGTTGCACGTAAGGGCATCATGTCATAGTTGTATGGCAAACTGGTCAGACAGCCGAGGGCTTCACCGTTCAGTGTTAGAAAAGGTTAACAGGGAGCTTTCTCTAAGCAAATGAGTGGGTTCCCAATAGTTACCCTCCATCTCTCTCTCTCTTGTCTGATGAAAATTCAACCAGCCCATCTTTCTAGGTTGTTCATTTGTTGAGTTTAAACACATCAGTTCATAGTGTGACTCCCTCTCTATCCAGCAGAAAAGCATTTAGTCATCTCCTGTGTTTGTGGCACATGCAGTCTCTTTGATGGTGGATTTTGGAAACTAGGAAGTACTGTACATAAAGAGGATTACTTATTTTTGGTAATGTGTGTTGTGATCCTTTATATCCTCTATCATAATAAACTTAGGATCACATCTGTGAATTTGACTTTGGAGAAGAATGCTGCCCTGACTCCTTTGCTCTGTAGTTACCCCTGCAGTCTACAAGCTTTATTTTAAAGGCAAGGCATATATACCCCCCACTGTAGAACCTGAGAGTGGGGGTAGGGGTGCTAATACCTTCTGGAGAAAATCTTATATCCACAGAATATATGGCTCTAGGGAACATTAGCTTGACTTCTGCAGTGCTGGCACCATGACCCAGACACATGCCTGAGCCTCTGAACCCTTCTGCAACCTTACCACTGGAAAAGCACAAAGGGCTCATTCCTGATGCGGGATGTCTCTCTGTATCCTGTGAATATCATTGGTTAATAAAGAGGCTGTTTTGGACTGTGGTGGGAAATCCAAGCATAGATAAAGGGGAAGGAGGGTGGAGTCACATGGACACACCGTAAGCTGCCACCCACAAAAGCAAGATGTAAAGAAACATAGGCAAGCCACGAGCCACGTGGCAAATGATAAAGTAATAAAAATGGGTTAAGTTGAAAGAGCTAGCAAGTAATGAGCCTGAGCCATAAGCCAAACAGCTTATAATTAATAGAAGCCTTTGTATGATTATTGGGGCTAAGCAGCTGTGGGTGGTCTGGGCCTCAGAACTAGGCCAGACCAGTAACTTCTGACTACACATTCCTCTCCTTCAGTGTTTGCTTTAAGGCCTAGAATATTTTTTCCTAGGAGACTTTAGAGAAGCTTAAGGTACTCGGGCTGAAGGATACTGTAGATGGTGCCTCGATTATCTTTATTCTCTTAGGCACCATAGGCTTCTCTAACTTGCATAATAAAAAAAACCCTCAGTTAAGTTTCCCCAGAAGTCACCAGAAGCATGACAAGGCCTTCTGTGAGTCAGGAGTCCCCAGTGGACTCATTGGCTTTTAGCTCAGTGACTTGGGGAGCAGGGGACAGGTCTGAATTCAAACAGCTACTAGGCATCTGAGACTTCCAGGTGTTCAGCGTGGTTCTGCCCATTCTGATGGAAACCTGAGAGCTGCACCTGTACTTGTGCTGGTATGCAGGTGAGGACTGTGGGCTCAGAGTTTGTTGGGGGGGGGTCCTTCAGCAGTGATTGGAGACAAGAGTTCAAACCTACTCATGCTCCCAGCCCTGCTGACTTGCTAAGCAGATGACCAAACCCTCTTAGTTATTGTGGAATGTCTCTAAATACTGGGCACATTAGTTTAAAAGAATCACTCCTTAGGTATCAGAAAACACAATCAAACCATGAAAAAACAAGAGTACATAAAAACAACAAGCCTAGCTGAGAAAATGCAAGCCATAGATTCAGAGAGAGAGAGAGAGAGAGAGAGAGAGAGAGAGAGAGAGAGAGAGATCCTACCTCATAGTAATGGGTATGTTTTAATAAAAGAGGGTACCCATGTCCTCTTCTGTTCTCTATATACATACATAAGCACACATACACTTCCACATACACATGTGTATACACTCCTACAGACAGATACCTGCATAACAAAAGGAAAACATGTATAGATGTGATAACTGCCGTGCAGAGTCTGTGGAGTCAGCACCATTTAGTGATATATGAGATGACTTTGCTATAGCCCCAAGAAGAGAGCCCATTTATACAGTATGTCCAATAAATACTAACATTTGCTATATTATTATTTTCTGACCTTAATTAGAGCCCCAATGTCATCTACCTTTTAAGACATCCATTTGCCATATATATTCCGCTACCCATTGTTGTGAACTCTGATTATGTAAAGATGTGGTACATTTGTGTATGCTGCATTTGTTCCATGATGTAAAAATGTGATGCCTTGCCTGCCAAAGGCACCTGATTGGCCTGATAAAATGCTAAACTGCCAATAGCTAGGCAGTAGAGGGATAAGCAGGGCTGACGGGCAGAGAGAATAAGGAGGAGGAAGAATCCAGGCCAGAAAGGAAAAGAAGAAAGTGAGTGAGAATGAGAAGCCGATGTCTGGGGCCAGCCAGGCGCAGAGGGATCAGGAAAAGTAGGACATACAAAAGGAAAGAAAAGTAAAAAGGCCTGAGGCAAAAAATGTAGATAAAAGAAACAGGTTAAATTAAGGTATAAAAGCTAGCAGGACAAGCATAAGAAAAGGCTGAGCGTTCATAACTAATGTAAGTCTTTATGTCATGATTTGGAAGCTGGTTGGTGGCCCAAAAGAAAGCCTGCTACAACCCATCTTGATTTTCCTTAGCAAAGTAGGCAAGAAACCAGGTGTCTGTGGACCACTTTGGGGACTCTACAGTAGCTAGAAGACAGGAAACAGTCTCAATTCTAAGTAGTTAGCTTCTCTATTCACAGCAATGAGAAACCCATAGTTTTCAAGTACTCATTGGGGTGTTGTAGAAATGTTTATTTAAATAACATCTTACCAACTTAAGATATAAAACAGGCTTTACTATGAATGGGTTCAGTTGGGGTTGGTTTAAGGCTGGGGCTTAAGGCTAGGAGTGGGTTAAGGTTTACCTCATACTCAGAGTCCTGCCAAGCCTGCCATGAGAGCCCCAACTCAACTCACATTCCAACCCGAGTGGGTGTCTGAAGACTGGTGGATTATGTATTCATCAAAGGTGACTGTCCTTAATATCTAGGACACACAAGATGCCTTGGCTTAAAGGCTGTGTCCTATCTACCTCTATTATGCAGATGCAATCATTTCACAGTGATGGCAGTTTAATGGGGCGCTCTGCTGAACCCTAAGATATTGCCGATATTGCTTTCCACGGATCAAACAAGGCAGATCAAAGTAAAAAATTTTCAGAGTCCTCTTGCAGGAAAAAATTCCTCCAGGCAAAGCTTTGAGGTTTTCATAGTCCTGAAAATGAGCCCTGACTTTCTTCTGGCAACAACAACAAAAATTCCTTTTATTTGTGCCAAGCCAGAATACATTTTTTTCTCTGAAACTATTTTATAGATTTTGTGTCATTTTCTACTTTCTGTTTCATCCTTGAAGTAATTACCTGCATTTAAGAAAATGTAGGCCCAGTGAACAGGCGGCATGCTTAGGCAGATAAGCCCTGCTAGGCAGCCCCAGGGGATGGGAGTAGAGTTATGTCTATAACCCTTCTAAATTTCAGGACTACGTGGTTAAATCACAGAGCGGTGGTGTATTCAAAGATCCAGAGTCAGGCTGCCAAAGGCAGAATAATTCAAAAAGCACCTCAGACCTCACCTAGACTGCAGCAAAACTGCAGCAAACATTCAAAATGGAGAGTCTGTAGCATACGTACCTTCCTTGTGCTCAGCCTGTTGGATTTCTCAGCACCTCTCCTCACAGTTCTCTGGAGTCTCTCTCCCACCACTCAGGTGGACACACAGGATTCTCTATTGGTGAGCAAAGGATGGGCATTGAAAAGAAGGTCTGCCTACTCCCACTCCTTAAGAACGTTGGCTTAAGATTTGCTAGGTTCTGCCAGATGGTGTTGGTGCATACCTTTAATTTCAGCATTATTCACCTAGCAGGTGGATCCCTGTGAGTTCGAGGCCAGTTATATCTACAGAGGGAGTTCCAGGACAGGCTCCAAGGCTACACAGAGAAATCCTGTCTCAAACAAACAAACATATTTGCTATGTTCTAAACTTATGTCCCTGTGGTGTCATTTTGTGCACAGCGTGAGTAAATGATCTAGTTTAATATATGATGGCAACCTGAATCCAGCTAGCCCAGTGGAGTGACATTTAGTCCTGTTTTCCAAACAACAAAGAAAACATGATCCCAGTAACAATAAGAGAACTACCATGACCAATGTTTTTCATAGGCTAATGGGAGGCTGGTGTAATTTTCTGCTTGCACAGGGTTAAGCCATCATAATTAAGGTCAAATAAAACCAAGGAAGCTGTTAATGGGAATGCAACAAGAGACTTCTGATTTCAATGTAGTTTGTAAAGATCTTAGAGGAAACTGTTGTCCTAACCAGTAAACCCCTGAATCAATGTGAAAGGCCATAGCATTTCTTGGACCCACCAGAGGCTGAGGAAAAAGCTGTCGCCTAAATTAGGGAAGTAGATAGTAGGTGGATCCAGAGACTCCAAGTGTGCTGGGACAGAAATTCCTGAGCAATTGCCCCCAAGGAAACAATGTAAATGGAAAGCATTGAGAGAAAACTTAACAACCTAAAATTTTATATCCTGTGAAATTATCCATCAAAAATGCAGGGGGGGGGAATAGGATTGCATCTCAGTTGGTAAGGGTACTGCCTAGCATGCATGGAGCTGTGGCTTCAGTCACCAATACCAGGTGTGGTGGTACAAACCTGTAATTCTAACGCAGGAGAAGTAGAGATGGGGATCAGAGGTTCAAGGTCACTGTCAGCTATATAGTTAGCTCAATTTTCAACGTTATCATGAGTTAGAGGCTTGCTCTTAAATTAAAAAAAAAGAAAAAAAAAAAAAGAAAATGTGCGAGAAAGGGCTGGCTAGATGGTCCCCCCTTTAAAGTGCAGAGTCCTCTAGAGGACTCTGGTTTTGTTTCCAGCACCTGCAGGGTGGCTCACAACCCACTGTAACTCCAGTTCCTGGGAATCTGATGCCTCCTTCTGGCCTCTGTGGGTACTACATGCATGTGACACATATACATAGGCTCAAATGTATATACCTAAAATTAAAAGAAAAATCTTTTTAAAAGTGTGTAGGAGGAATAAAAGGTTTTCTCAGGCAAAAAATAAGGCAAGTGCTGCCAGGTGACTTTCCATGCCCCCTAAAATATTAGATTCTTTGTATAGAAAAAAATTCCAGAAACCCAGAGTACACCAAGGAAAAAGAATCATTAGAAAAATGATTAATTAAAGGTCAAAGAAAACTTCTCATTTTCTTCCTTTGACTAAAGTAACAGTGTTCAAAATAATATCAATAATTTATCTGATAAATATTATTTTTATAGATGTTCTCAAATGAAATGAGTGACAGCAATTAAGTAAAGATGGAAAAGAACATTTCATTTTATGTTACTTGAAATACCCATGTGTGGCAGATTTAGGAGTTATTGAGCAAGACTAAAAGGCATGACTTTGAGGTCTTGAGGACAGGGTGGGACATGGCCAGCTCCCTCTTGAAGACCAGTTGCACGATGCCTGCCCTTGGTACTACCCCCTGCCCCGAATTCTCACATTAAAAATTGCCACTGCCCCTGCTGAGTGAAACATGTTGACCCTCCAAAAATTGCCCTAAAGTTCAATCCTATATCAGTAAGTATTTTATGTAAACCCTTACTAAATATTAATCCTTTTATATAATCAATTGCCAGTAAATGATTCCTACAATACCCATGCAATGAGATTGCGGCTTGAAGTACACATGCAGTGGGCATATAGCCTGACAGTGGGTCTAGACTGCTTACAATACTAAGTGCAAATTTTTCAACAACTATTTAAGAAAACACAAAGAAAAAAATAAGAGGGGGAATTGATTTATACATTTAAAAAGATAAAGGAATCATAAAATTTTCAATTGAAACAGTAGAAAAAGTTTGGAGGAAAAATGGGAAAAGAGAAAGGGAGTAAATAGGAAACTGCATACAAATACTAGATGTGAATTCAATTATGTTAATGGCCAGTTTAAATGTAGGGGGTCTAAATCCAGCAGTTAAAAGATAGAGACTAGGCTTAGAAAGAGAGCTCTGAAAAATAAAAGCTTTTCTTTTACCTTTACTTTCATGTGTTGTAAGCATGAGGATCTGCTTTTGATGCCTAAAAGACAGGTTAAAAATAACCAGGTGTGTGGCATCAAATTCTTATCCAAGTATTGAGGAGGTGGCCACAGAGTGATTCCTGGGACACACTGGCTGGCCAGGCTAGCCTAATTGGCAAGTTCCAATCAATCCATGAGAAACTCTGCTCCCATACAAGGTGAATGGCTCCTGAGGAACAACAGCTGAGGATGTTCTCTGGTTTTCACATACACAGGCATGCATATCTACACGTGCATGTGTATACATGTGTGCATAGGCACACGCGCGTACGCGCGCACACACACACAACACCAATTGTCAAAATGGATAATGATACAAATCTCAATGAAATATTTTTCTACAAGGAACCCCAAAGGCATGGGTTAAAGTAAAGGGATCAAAAAATTGAGCATATGAACATTGGTTAAAAGAAATTGGAAGTGGCTTACTTACTTCAAAAGAAACCAACTTCAGAACAAGGAATGCTATTATGGTTGAAGAGGCAAATAACAGTGATCAAAAAATACACAACAGTTCATAATGTGGATCCCTAGCAGCCAAAAAAGCATTGAACTGCATAAGGTAAGAAGTAGATACATCTCCTATTATGGTTGGAGGCTGTAACACCCCTCTGTTGCAGACAGATCCCTCAGACAGAAATTAGTATGGGATGACTGAGCTTTGACACCACCAGTCAGCTGGATGTAATGGTCAGTTATACACTATTTTATGCAACATCAGATTGCATTTCTCAGCCTCTTAAGGGACATACAGTGAGACAGACCACATTCTGGGTTGTCAAGAAAATAGAATTCCTACAGCGTCAGCGCATAGACCACAGTAGAATTAAACTAAGACCAACAGCAGATAGCTGGAAAATCCCACATTGCTTAGAAATTAAGCAATACCTTTCTGTATAGTACATGAACCAATGAAGAACTCTCAAGAGAAATTCTAAATGCTCTGAAATAAATAAAAATAAAAATACTACTTTGCAAAGCTTGTAAGAGGAAACAAAAATAGTGATTATGGTAAATTTGTTGTGTTGAATGTAGTTTTGGAAAAGAATAAAAACATAAGATAAATCTAAGATTTCACTTTAGAGAAAAAGAAAGAATTGAAACTAAAGTATAAGGAAGAAAATAAGTAATAAAAATGACACAAAAATCAATGAATACAAAAAATGTAAAAACAACAAAGCCCAAAGATAGTTATTTAAAAGATTAATAAAACCTGGATCACAACACTGTGGAGTCTCGTTCCAGATCTGTCACTGTGTGACCCTGACAATCTTTATCCGACTCTACCCCGGTTTCTTTGCAAAGGAAGATAATGAAGCCGATAATCCCAACATCCCAGGAGCCTTGAGCTGTGTGATTCTATGCATTACTTCTTCAAAAAGCAAATGAATTAGAATTCCAACAGAAATTTGAAATCAGAGATCAGTAACAGCTATAAAAATTAAAATATACTCATAAGAGAAACAGAATTGGGTTAAATGCATAATTGAACATTCTTTCAGTCTAGTTTCATATTTTTAAAATAATTTTCATGGTCCTACACAGGTGATATGATTGGATAAAAAGTAGAATATAATAATGACAAAAATCCAAAATAAGGCAGAGGGCAGTGAGATGATATTTCTCTCTTTTCTTTGGTGGTGAGAAATTAGAGAAACGAAGAGATTGGCAAGAAAAAGACATCTCTGAATTTTTTAATTCAAGGCTACCTGAAATAAGAAAAATGTACATTATTCATTAACTACAACTATGGCTGCACTGAACACAGGAAAGGATAAGGCAGCCATTAGTTTTAAGATGCTCGAATTCCAGGGGCAATTGGACACTAATTGGAAGGCAATGTGCATCACGTGTGAGGCGGCTGGAGTTGCAAAAGCACCAGGTCCAGGGGAAGGGTCAAGAAAGCCACATCTATAAACAGAATCCGGGAGGATGCTCCAATCTAAGGGATCAGCACACACAGTATCTGAAAGATATTAGGGTCTACAGTAGGATTAGGACTAGAAATACATCAGTGAGGGTGGGATATGAAAAGTAACACAGTAAGGGTGGAGGTGGAGGTGAGAATTTACAAGGTAAGCCCAGAAGGACAGCAGCAGAGTGGTCCAGCTGGAAGAAAATGGCACAGCTAAGTGACCAAGAGGACATGTCACCCTTTATGATGCAGACACCCTGACAACAAGAAGCTGCACCTCCTTAGGAGCCCAAATTCTACAATCCTTTCCTTCATTAGATCTCACAAAAGAATTAAAGTACCAAGGACTTGATTACAGCAGAGATCCCAATTTTCTAAGAAAATCTAAGGCAAGAGTTTCCCATAAAGGGTCAGGAGAAGACAACAAGGACCTATTACTGTATGGATTTAAACAGGTGCATCTAGCTGCATGCATACTCAAAGCAGGAGAGAGGTGAGTAGGAAGATAAATGAGAGAGTGGCTGATGAGATATCTAACCTCTTAGAAGATTAATAGGCAAAAGATAGGTAGATAGGTAGATGATAATAGATAGATAGATAAATAGATAATAGGCATGTAGATAGCTAGGCAAAAGGTAGATGATACATAGTTAGGTAAAAGATAAGTGATAGATTAGATAGATAGATAGATAGATAGATAGATAGATAGATAGATAAAAGATGGGTGAATGTACAAAGATACCCATTTGTTTTATCTACAACCTTCTTAGAACCTGATTCTAGAGTCTTGTATTTATTTCCTCTTAATACAGCTGGGAACAAAAATGTGCCTATGTCATCAAAGGCTTTCTTCTTTAGATCTTTCCTTCCAAGGCGGTTCTGGATCTAACTCAGTCTACTAAAAACATCAACAAGTCAAAGTGGTATGCCTTCATCTCTGAGTAATGGGTCACCCTCACTGCTTCCTAGCCATCTACCTTAAAAAAAATTGAAGAAGGGCCTTAAGCAAGAGTTCCTCTTGGGATTCTGTTCAACAATGTTTTTGAGTCTGGGGTCCTTGGACTGTAGAGACTATTCTATTTCTAAGTGGTGACAAGGGGCGTAGAACTTAAACTCTTCCATGGTGCCAGTTCTTTGGAGGGCTACATGGGGCTTTTAGAAGACTTACAATAAGAGGAAACTGCGCTCAAACCTGTGTACACAGCACACTCTTTTTATCAATAGAGCTGTGAGCTCACGAAATACTTACAAGGACTGAGACCATACAAGGCACCAGCTAAAAGCTTCTCCTACCTTTTTATTATTATGTAATCTTTTACCCAAAGTGCTTCCTAAAGATCACAGTAGAATAAATAAAACAAAATAAATCATACAAATCATTGTTTGAATAAATAATTTCCCTGACCTTTTGGTTGTTGATTTTATTTCACAGTTTACTATTTTTTTTTTCTCTAAGACAGTTTCTTCATGTAACAGCCCTGACTGTCCTGGAACTTACTCTGTAGACCAAACTGGCCTTGAAATCTCAAAGATCCACCTGCCTATGCCTCCCAAATGCTGGAATTGAAGGCATGTGCCGCCACTGCCTGGATATTTTGTAGTTTTTAAATTAACATTATTATTTGTGTATATGTATGTGTGTTGTGCTAAGACAAATATGGAGACTAGAGGACAACTGATGGGAGCCAGTTCTCTCATTCTACTGTGTCGATGCTAAGGATGGAACTTAGGTAATCAGCCTCGGTATCCACTACACTCCTTCTTACCACTCAGAAATGGGATGGACAGTCTTGCCCCCAGTGAGAGTAAAATCTTCCAAGAGGTCTTTGAAATGGTGGAAAGAGTGAGCATCAGTATCTAGAAATGAGAAGTGGTGATCTCCAAGGTTCTTCATGTTCAGATATCCTAGGAATCATCTACCTTGGTTTCCATTTGACAAACATCATGTTGACACATGTTAGGTGTTTAACAAACATCTGAATTGATGTTTACCAAGCTCCTCTGCTCAGTAAGATAGTGTACTTTGAGGGTCTTTTCTCCCACCTCTGTTGGTACCTGGTACTTTGAGAAAGTATATGTTAGATCCAAAGAAACTACCATTTGATACTTGGGCCAGATGTCAACAACTAATATATCTTTAAAATGTCATGCTGTGAGGTAGGGAAATGACTCAGTGGGTCCAGTGCCTGAGACATCAGGGATCCCAGCACACATCCAGAGAGGCAGGAGGTAGAGGCAGGAGAATCTTCAGAAGCTCCTGGCCAGCCAGCTCAGTGGTACACAAGAAAGAGTGTCTCAAAGAAGGTAGAAGGAGATCATTGACATCTGAGTTTTTCCTCTGATTTTCACAAGTGTGCTGTGCTGAGCACATGGACACACTCACAAAGATATACATATGTACACACACACACACACACAAATAAAATTAAACCGCTGTGATTGCCAAATTGACTATTTCTGTGACCTCCATCCTGCCAGAACAAATATGTAATAAGCAATGATTCAGCCTCTGTAGTAGCTATTGTCTATACGGGTTGGACAAAGAAATCTGTTTATAGCTATAGCCACACTGCCTTGATTTTCACAGATACATGTGTGCCCACATGCACAAGTAGGCTCTTATTATTGGTCCTATTAAGTCACAAGATGGGTGCCACTAACTTCCTATGAGGTATGCCAGAATGAGAACACCTGTCAGTTAGCCAGTTCCTCTGAGAGTCTCATGTGTGCATGCCTCAGACTAGAGATGACAGCAGATCACCTGTGGCTGTTCCTTCTGCAGCAGTAACTAGAATGTCAAGGCCACAAGTAGCAAATGGTAGTCATCCATTGTTCACCAGGAAGGCAGGAAGCAAGACAGAGGGAATTATGGGATGGTCAGCTGATAGGAGCTAGACAAAGAGACTTAAAAATGATGTCGGTATGTAACTGATATAGATGGAAACACGGGTAAATGTAGCACCAACTTAAGAATCTAAGTGGGTTTCTTTTATGTCTTTTTAATCTTCAGAGAAGCCACATCATGATCAGAACTTACAGAACTACTCTTTCGATCAGGTCAATGGCTTTCTTGAGCTCTGGGGAATTTAAAGTGTGATCACTCTCTTCATTAGAGATTATGGATCTCTAATTGGATCGAGGCTAAGAGCTTAGAATATATCTCTAGGGCTTTTTTTTTCTTCTCATGACCTCTTTTTGTCCCTTTCAACTATGTTCTAGAAGAAAAGAAGCTATTCAGCCTGACCCTTTACTAGCTCCGTTTTAAGATTAAATTGAACCTTTAAATTGTGGCCATCATGGTCCAACTCCCAAGAGGCACAATCGTTTTATTATAGCATGTGCTCTTGGTTTATAGACGTGATAGTGATCTCCTCTCTTACCTCTTGGAAGGTCACAGTTTTAATGTGTCTTCTGTTTGCTTAGGTTTTAGCTCTTTGTTTATGGCGTATGTGTTTGCTATGGGGTTTGTGGTTTTTTTTTCCTCCATAGTGTGGGCTTTCTTAATATGCTACTGCTGCATGATTAAGGGTTGTATTTTATATCTGGCTTATTGATGCTCTTCCTATACTATGCCTGTGGTGAAGGAGATGAGGCAATCTGAAAAGCAAACTGTATTCACAGCCAGATGTTACCTACCAGTATCTTTTCATTTCAGTTTGGAAGCTAGTTATGTTTTAGTTTTCAAAGATTTCCATATCCATACAACATATTACAATCATATTCACTTCCGTCTCTGTCACCCTGCCTCCCACTCCTAACAACTTCTTCTTCCCATCCAGTCCCTTCCTACTTTGCAGTGTATTTTATTATTACCCACTGAGTTTCATGGGGGCTGCTGCAGGAGCATGGGAAAGGCTGTTTACTGAGTATGAACAATATTTCAATGGCTACATCCTTAGAGAAGGTGACTCTACTTCTGCCTGACAGCCATTAACTCACATAGTTTCTCAGGGAAGAGTGTGGTCCTCATCCACAATGGAATGTTGAGGAGTCTGATCTTGAGTGAGTAATCATGGTTTTTGTGTGTTCATGCTATATCCAGAGAAGACTGTCTTCCATAGCTCCTTTTATTTTTTTCTGAGTATTGAACCTTTACACATGACAGGCTAGTATTCTACCATGGAGCTCTATCCTAAGCCCTTCCACTTTTTAAAAAAGTTTGTGATAAGCTCTCACTAAGATGCCCAGGCTGGCCTTGAACTTACTCAGTTACCCAGCCAAGTTCTGAACTTGTGATCCCCTGACTCAGCCTCTGGACAAGCTGGGATTCTGGCCTGCTATCACTAGATCCAGATTTTGTCACCTTCTTATAGTTTCAACTTTTACCAAAAGTTCCATCATGTGAGAGTGTAGCAGCTGGAGTGTATAGTGACTGGGTAGGGTTAGGAGCCAGAGGCTTACTGTAAATAGAGCAGTATCCAGTGTCCTACCCTCGGCCTCCTGTCCAGGACAAGGCACACTTGCAGTGACATGAGATGGCCCTGTGGCTTTTACTAGTTGGCCTTGTAAGTCATCCCTTGCTATGTATGGAACTTGTTTAAAGGCCCACCACAGACACCAAAATCATCAGATCCTTGTAATCTGGGCACATTCTCCCATATACTGCAAGTTATCTTTGGCTACTTATGAATGCAAGGTAGAAATAGTCCTCTGCTACACTGTTTAGGCAAGGATGTTGGATAGCTTGAACATAGATACAGTTTTTTTTTCCCTTGAATATTTCCAATCTGAGGCTATTTGAACCCAAGTGTAGAATCCTCAGGCATAGAGGGTCAACCATGGAGGTGCTACAGTCCTCCCCTCCTATGACAAGATTTACAAAAGAAGAATTCACATCTGAAAAGGTGAGGAACTTCATCTTTCTTTCTACCATACCTACAGTCCCATCACACAGCAGAGACACACTAACATACTCACACCCTGTCTGTTACCCTTTCTTGGAAAACACTAATAATTACATTATTATTATTATTTATTTATTTTCCTTTTCCCTCCCTCCCCCAGTGAATGTCTCCCTCTCTCCCTCCCTCCTTCCTTCCTCTCTCTCTTCTTCTGTCTACCTCCTCAGAAATTATTGCTAGTTAAACTGCAGACTTCCTACAGACAGTGCAAAGATCTTCTCCAATGCATGATAGCTTTGTCAATTCCAGTCTGAAGGCATTTCACCCCCCCACTCCCCCACCCCCCCACCGCCACCCAAGTTTCTGGTCCACACCGGGGCAGACCAGCTATCCTCCATCCCTTTTCACAGGTACCATCTTAAGGCCTCCCTCCAGCTGCCTCATGGAACCTGTTTTGTCTCTTCTTATGGGAGGGGCTCCTGCTCTCCTGTCTTGCCTTCCTCTTTCTGGGTTGACATTCTCCTTCTTGTGATGTGCACTTTCTATATTCACCAGAGGGAGCATGCAGAGTAGGCTATCATTTGAGGATCTTACAGATTCTCAAAGTCTATTTTTTTATATTTGTGTGCACACTTGTGTGCAAGGGTGCAGGGACATGCACGCCACTCTGCTTGTGGAGGTCAGAGAACAATCTCAAGGGTTGATCCTCTCTTCCACTTTGAGACAGGGCCTCTTGTTTGCTATGGCATGCAGCAGGCCAACTGGCCTGGGAGCTCTTCAGATTCTCCTGTCTTGCCACAGAGTGCTGGGATTGCAGACATAAGCTGCCATGTCCAGCTTTACACTGGAAAGGTTCAAACCCTTACTTTCTGCAGCAAGCACTTTTCCACTAAGTCACCTCCTGATTCTTTTCTTCTTCTCCCATAGGTATTTGACATCTTGGCTGGGTATAGAATTCTAGGATGGAAATTACTTTTCTTCAGCATTTTGAAGATACTTCTGTGCTGTCCTTTTGTCATTCTGATTCCAGAACCTTTGTAAGGGGCCTTCCCCTGATCATCCTAGCTTGTAGAATCTTCTCTTCACCACTCGGTATTCTGATCTCCACAGAGATCTGCCTGGGTCTGCTTTAAACCACTGTGCTGGGTACTTGGTAGGACATGATGGTGTAGAAACCTAAATTCATCATTACAAACAACCAACCAAACATGTTTGAATTGCTTGTTTGAGGTTTCCTCTGCTTCTATTTTCTTTGTCTGCAAATTCAATGCTGAACTGTCTGTACTGGAATCTAGTCTCTCCTATTGTTAGTCTTCTATTTGCCTTTTATCCTGAGCCTATTTGCCTTTTATCCTGAGATACTGCCTTAAGCAAGAATTCCAGTCTTTATACTGGTTTAAAGTATCCACTCCCATATGTGTATGCATTTATGTCTGTGTGTGTCTGCAAGTGCATGCATGTGTGTGTGCATGCTAATGCATGTGTGTATGTGTGTGTCTGCATGTCCATGCATGTATTTGTATGTGTGTGCATGTACATGTATGTATGTGCATGCATGTACATGTCTGAATATGCATCTATGTGTATCACTAATAAAAGTTCTTTTCATTCTTTAAATATTGCTTTTCAGTTTCTTTCTGTTTTTATCCATGGACTTGGTACCTTCTTGTATCTTTGAGAATATTGATGATGCTATTTTTAAACCTTGTATTTAGCCACAGCAGTTAAGACAGGGCAGGCTTGGGCACAGAGTCAATGAGAAAGACTGCTTTAGAAGCTGAGCTGTACAAATAAGAGTCAGTTAATTTTTGGTGAGGGTGCTAAAGTACTTCAAAATGTAAAAGCAAACACTTCATCAAATGGCTATGGATAACTAGACAGCTATAAAGAAAACAACAACAATAAAAATTACAAGCCTCAGCCCTTACATGACTATAGTACAAACACTACAGTATTGCATAATAGAGGTAAGTGAAGAAGCAAGATGTATAAGTCAGAATCAAAGAAGAAAATCATATGATCCTTAGGGGAAATGACAGCCACTTAAACAGGACACCAAAAGCCTAAAGCATAAGAGGAAAAAAAAGAGATATTCGGCAAAATCATCCAGACTCAGAAAGACAAATATTGAATGTTCCCTTTCATATGTATATATCCTAGTTTATATGTCTATATCATCAGAGACAGAGAGACAGACATGGAGACTAGAAAGGGACAATGAGAGGGGAATGGGCTTTGGGGAAGAGGTGTGGCAGCAATAGACAGGTGACATGCATGAAGGTGGGAAGGTGGCACCTGGGGGTGGGAGGATGTGAGCGTGTCTGCCGTGGGGGAGGGACAGGAAAAGAAAACCAACAAAATACTTTGTATGCTAATTAAAATAAACAAATAAATACACAAGGAAAGCCCAAGGATAATCCACAGAAAAGGAAGAAAAGGGCAGATATCTTTAGTGATGTGATTTACTTCCCAAGCTTTCATTGACATCACAAAGCTCAGAGGAGACCAGCAGGCTTTCCTTGGTTTGGAAATGTGAAAGAATTCTTCCCCACCCTGAGAGGGTACGTACAATGAATGAAGATGAAAATTCAGGTTGCCATAGCTAGAATCCTGGTTCCCTTGCTTCACAGTTAAATGATTTTAAAAGTGGATTAATCTCCCAGAGGCTGACTTTCCTTATACACAGGATATTAATTTATTTATCACAAAGAGTTGTAAGGATTGGATGAGGTGATACACAGAAAGCAATTAGAAAAAAAAAAAAAAAACAAAAGATTGCCCAATGCCACAGACCAATTATTTCCTAAGATTTGGGTTTTGGGAATTTAGACAGCAACTTAATTTGTTGCTAGTGTTCTGAGGTGGGTCCTGGGAGAGGTGATTTGGTTCTGATAAGATCACAAGGACAGGGCTTCGTGGTGGCATTAGTGACTTTGTAATATGAGGAAGGGAGAGCTGAGCTAGCATGCTGGCTCCTTCTGGCCTTGCAAAGGCTCCTCCATGCCATGCTGTAAGAAAGCCTCCCAGGGGCCCAGCTTAGTCTAGTACTGTGCTCACAGACTTCCCAGCCTCCAGAACCAGGAGCTGAATGAATTATCCTGTAAAAATTGCATAGTCTCGAGTAAATAGTAATAGTAAACACACCAACATAATTTATAGCAAAATCAAAGACTTCTGTTCTTTGAAAATTTTCAGTTGAAAATGAAAATACAGGATTTGCCCTAAAAGAATATATTTACTATAAACCTCTAGCAAAGAACTTGTGTCCAAAATATATAAACAACTGTTATACTTCAGAAATTAAAAAACAAATATTTTAATGCTGGAACAGTTTACAGAATGTACACAAACAACTAATAAAGTTTCCTAAAATCATTAGTCATCAGAAAAGACCAATTGAAAAGTCTCTCCCTCTGTCTTTATCACTGTGTGTCTCTGTCTGTCCCCCTCACACAAATGGTTTTGATTTAATTCATGCCTTAAGATTTTGATCACTTTAAGAAAACATTCGTTGTGCCTGACATTAGTATGTCTTAAGGTCAATATTATGAAAATGTCCCACTTACCCTTCTGTGTGACAAGCTTTATTACTTCCCAAACTTTACAGAGGTTCTAAGAGTTTGGAAAACTCTTATAGACTAGCGACTTCAGAAGTACAGTATTGGGATCTGAATAGAGGTGAGCCTGGTCCTAAGGTTTCTGTTGACGGTCACCATGCTGTATTGCTATTCTGGGCATCTCCTGATGCACCTGGGAACTGGCTCCCTAATCTATGTGGGTTCAGCAAGATGCTCAGCAATAGTATGAGAAGGAGCTGAAAACTTCTTACTTCTGGGCAGAGGCCACGCCAGGGTCTCAGCAAGCAAATTCTGCAGCCACTGCTGCTACCAAGCTGTGTGGAGAGAAAGTCAGGAAGGCCCCTGCCCTGTGCTGGCCTTTCCTCCCCAGGAGGCCAGCCATCCTTGGTTCTATGACCAGGTCTCCAAGTAAGGAGAGTATGGGGGCACCGAGGCTGGTGTTTCAAGAACAGGAAAATGTGCAGAATTCATTATATATATGGTGTTGAGAAACATGGTAAACTTAACAAAACCTGGAGTCACCTAGGAGATATGCTTCTGGACATGCTTGTGAGTAATTTCCTGGATTGACTGACGTGGGAAAACTCACCCTAAATGTGGATAGCAACATTCCCTGAGCTTGAGTCCTAGGCATCATAAAGTGAAATAAGCCAGGTGAGTACCAGCTCTGGCTATTCTCTGCTTCCTGCCTGTAGATGTAGGAACTGTGAGCCAAAATGAACCATTTCTCCCTGCAGTGTCTTTTCTCAGGGTGCTTTATCATACAATGAAAGAAATATAAATATGTATGAAACTGTCAAGAATTATAATTTTAAAAACTCTCAAAAAAGTGAATTGAAGATTCATTCAATCTGCTTAAACTTGAACCTGAGCATGAAATTATAGGCATCTTGCAAGATGCTAAGATTTCTGTCCATGGAAAAAGATTTCCAGTCTCCTGACTGAAGGACTGAGTTCTTTCTCCCATAGCCCTTGGAATTATCAACAAAGAGATCATGCTTTGACATTCAGCTAGGTAAAAGTAACTCTCCCTAACTGAGCATGCTTCATAAAAACAAAAAACCGAAAAACAACCTTTTCCTGGGGAGACTATACACACATCTCCTCACCCCAGATATGCAGTCCATAACAGACCAAAAGTTTGGATACCAACAAAGTCCAACCTGATGAACTATGAGTTTTATTGCAGGTAATTACAGGAATATAGGTGAGGGGTTACTTACAAGAGCAGAAAAGACAGCTGCGTCACCAACGCCCACCTCAGAATGGGTGACAGCTCACAAAAGCCAGAAACCTGGAGAGGACTGCACTTGCTTTGTGGAATCAGTCGACAGTTCTGCTGCCTAGTGTTCAGTTTGTGTCATAGTCCTTCCATTCTTCTCATATTTGAGCTTAAAGGAAGATGGCTAAGAAAACATGAAACATTGTTGCAACCATTTTAGAGAGATGCTGGAAAGGAGATCAAGAAAACGTGTGTTTGTTTTTCACCTCCGTCTCCTCTAGTTAAACACAGTAGCTGTCTACTGTTTTGCTTCTTTGGACCCACATTTCCTTTTGTCCACACTTTCCTTTTGTCTGGATGTGAATGCTTGCAGGCCCTCAGTGAAGTACACACATGCAGTAGCCCCAAAGCCCACGTCTGTTCTGCACCTCCCTGTCTCCTGGATTCCCATCACACCCCAGCTCTGCTCCTCCTGCAAATAGACAGGCTTAGGTTGCCCTACACCTATCTGATCCTTTGGGGAATCTTTTATGCACCCAATGGTTGCCACTCTATAGTTATTATTCAAGCAGTTACAGTGCCTTCTGATTTTATAGTATATGCGTCGTGAAACTCGGGAGTGAGCTGGGGATCGATGCAGATGGCCATCACCCATCTTATCCCATTCTGAAATCTAGAATATCTGGTTTATCTTTTCTGTTCTTTCTTTTGAAATGGGTAAGGTGGAAACAATGCTAAACTTAAACAGGCCCTTGTCACCCAGATTATTTGCTTATGTCTTCTTCTAGTATTTTGGGTTATTTTTTCACATGCAAATCTCTTTATTTCATATGAAGTATTGTTTGGTGATACACATAGAGAGGAATTTAGATATTTTCCCTCCAAATGTTTGGCTGTTTTCTCAAAAAAGCGGACACACTACTTTAAGCTCATATGCCTTTAAGCCAGTCACTCCATGTGTCTTCTGGGCTGAGTTGTCCTTGATATCTGTTTTCATTCTTTCCCGGAAATTTGTGCACATTTGTATTCCACAAAATGTATTACAAACTAAGTTGGGCAAGTTAAGAAAATATTCCATTAGAACCTGAGTCTGCTTGCACTGTCTCTAGATGCACAGAAGGAATGTTGGCATTTTAATAAAGACAAGTCATATTTCAACTTCTGGGGTGAATCTTAGCTGTCCAGTAGTGGAAGGAATTGTTTATTTTAAAATACAATAAAACAGTCTCTGCCCTAGTCATATCTGGTAGAAGTCCAAGCATGCTCCCTGGGTACTCTGCGTTTTCACAGCAGCAGGGAGGTTGCGTGTTTATTTTGTCCTTAGTCACTTTCATATTCTGTTCCCATGGGACTCTAGGTCTCCAGTTTGGCCCTGACCTCTGCACATCTGTCTACAAGACCCCATTGGAAGTCATCTGATCTTTTCCCTGGCACCAGCTGGAGGCCATAAGTTCAATAGATGGGCAGCATCAAGGTCTAGCCTTGAGTCAGCCTGGGAGTCAGAGCATATCTGAGTCAACAGTCAGCTTCTACTCTCTGGAACTGTGCACTTGGTGAAATTACCGAATCACTTAATGCCTCGTTTGCCGGAGGGAGAGATGGGAGCATGGGACTGATTTGATCTCTCAATGTGAAATGATCAGTGCATTGTTTGGAATGTCAGTGCTGTTATGACCACTGGCCACCGCCACTGTCATCACCACCACTGCCAGGACCATCACCACCTCATTACCATCACCAAAGCCTCAAGTCTACATCAGTGGGTTACACGGTGACCCCAAATAGCAAATGGTTAAACGGATAAACTTACATATTTTTTGCATTTACTTATTTGTGTGTTGGGGTGGAAGTGAGAAGGAACTTATTTCTTTCCTCCTACTGTGTAGATTCCAAGGATAAAGCTCAGGTCATGAGTCTTGTGCTAAATGTCTCTACCTACTAAGTCATTTTACCTTTTGCACTCTTAAAAGTCACCCTACTTGTTCTTTAAAGGACAGTCTCTCTCTCTCTCTCTCTCTCTCTCTCTCTCTCTCTCTCTCTCTTTCTCTCTCTCTCTCATCTTTAGTTGCTTCCCACATTCCTCCTTACTTTGTCTACTCCATTCTGGTATCAATATCTTAATTAGAAACCAATACAGAAAAGCATGGGGCAACTTTCCCCCAAATTCATTCAGCTCATCTAATTTTCTGACTAACCCAAACTAGCCTTTGATCCAAAGAAGAGTAAAATTTAACTTCTATTTACTCTTCAGAAAAATTGTACTCAAGTCATATATCTCTAAACCTCACATTTCTCATAAATTTAAGACACAGTGTCTCAGAGACTGAAGCAGCATGCACAGGCCTACATGGGTCTGCACCAGATGGGTCCTGGAGCTTAAAGATTGGACATATGGCCCATCCCTAACCCAGAAACTATTTCCAAGTGATAGACATGTGCAAATGAAAATTCAGTTTCCTTCAAGGGGTCTCACTGAGGAAACAGACTTCTCTGAAGGGTAAGCTGCTTGCCCAGCAGGAGACACTCACAGCCAGCAGAAAATGAACTCAACATCTATGGAGGCTGCTTGTCTCATAATGCCATGTCAGGGCGTTACCTTTCTTTCTCTCAAATTTATCTTTTTAAATATTTTTATTATTTATATTTTCTTTTCTCTTTTTATCCTATGGGTCCTTTGTGCATGTACTATGGCTTCCAGTTTAGTGTTTTTGTGTGATTCCTGAGTGTGTGAATGAATGAGTCATTATGTCTATCTGTTTCTTGGGCTCTTTTTCTTTTGTTTTCTGTGTCCTATTATAATGTGTCACATATTATATTATTATATTAATCTCCTAGAAGCCTGTTTGTTTTCTAATGAGAAAGGGGTGGATCTTGGTGGGAGGGGAAGGGCAGTGGGGAAGAACTGTGAGGAGTAGACAGAGTGAAAACTGTAATCAGAATATGTTATTGATTATATATCTATTTTCAATAAGAGGGAAAAAAGACACAGTATGTAAAAGATAATGTTGTAAAAATTTTCTCAAATGTCTTTCATTATTCATCAGTAAGTCCCTGTGGGTTTCTTTTTATAGCATATGGTTTTATAAATTATTAGCTATAAAGTATTATCATTTGTAGAATTTTGTTATATTTTTTAACTAATAATAATTAGTATGAAAAATATTATTACTTCTTCACATATTTGTTTTAACATTGGGATCCCATTACTAATGCTTCATATATATATATATATATTTTCAGTTTTCTCAGTTTATTGTCTTGGGTCTTCTCTGATGTGTAATCATTTTATCTACAAATAATGGCAATTTTACTTACTGCTTCCCATCCCATAGTCCTCTTGATTTGGCTTCTAGGTGGATGTGATTCCATGGTGATGGTAATGACTCCTAGCACGGGAGGGCTCTACTTCCTAATAGTTTGGTTAGACCCTGAAATGAGATGGGCTCCATGGGTTTTGGGTTTGCTTTGTATAATTCTAATTGGTCTTGTAGTCATGCTTTTCTGGCTTTATAGAATCAGTAACAGGATCCATTCTGTCTTGAGACTGAAACAGCTCCCCAAATTCCTGTATAGAGCAGCAGAAACCTAATAAAACAGCACACATACTTTGTCTGTCTGTCTCCTCTCCCACACAGATACACACACACACACACACACACACACACAGACAGAGAGAGAGAGAGAGAGAGAGAGAGAGAGAGAGAGAGAGAGAGAGATGTTCCTGTAGTAGTATCAGGTACATCATTCATGTTTTGAAGGCAAGGGTAGGTTCTTATACCATTCAAAGAAAATCTTATCTCATTGGCTTGTTTGAATCCCGTGGTCTTTTATTAGCCAATTAAAATGCTCAGGGAAAATACAACATACTGATTGGCTTACATCTTACTCCCTTAATTTCTAGAGTCACTCCAACCTTATAAATTGACACCAAGCAAAGAAGTAATTATCTGATGGGAAATACCAAGTGGCAATACAGAAAAATGCTTTTGGTCTCTAAAATGAAGGTGCACATCTTGTTACATCATTGTCTCTCCCACTGAGGTGGGCGTGTCTTCTCATTGACTCTGTCATAATTCAAAACAGAAGTGTCCTCTACACACTTGGTGCCTGTAGAAGGTAGAGCCTGCTGGCAGTGTTTGCTTCACTAATTGTGAGCCTGGTTCTGGCTCTAGCTTCCTTCTGTCTCCCGTGGGTTGCGTATGAATGGTCTCTGCCTCATGCTCCTTATTCTGTGAAAGGTGCTACTCAGCCCTTCCTCCTCATCCTTCTCCCCTATGATGATGCAAGTCTCTGAAATCAACAGCCCAAATAAACCTCTCCTACATGTAACACCTGTTACCACCATGATACCAAAGGAACCAATGCAATCATGAAGACTGTATTCAGGTGTTGAGTGTAGAAGATAAAATTTCATTTTTTTTAAAGCCCTTTCTAAATGTCCTAAGGTTGTGAATCATCTGAGTCACTGTTGAGGGGGGCACATCAGAAGAACAACCCCAAAGCAGGCATCTGTAGCCCTGAGATGTCACTTCTGAGCTCCCCAGGACAGCAGACTGGTATACTCGCCAGCTTGATGAAAAGCTTACAGTCCTGTTTCACAGCTGGATATCTTCAACCCAACTCAACATCTCTGCACTAAACAAAGTCTTCATTTTATAGCTGTTGTGAAACTGTATTCTTGGAACAGTGACAACCTCTGATTCTTCTAAAATCGTGGCCAACTGAACCCACCATGTCACTGAGGCTGGCAATAAAAAAGGTTGGATGTTAAGCAGATACACCTGCCTCTCAGGCATGGCTCAGGTGCCAAAAGATAGACTATTTGGTTTGTATCCAGCTCTGTGCGTGAAGAGGAGGGGAATGAGGCGGGGGCTTCCTCGGGAAGTGGAGCCTTGGGAAGTGTAGATTCAACAAGTTTCATCTGACAGTGAAATGATACAGTTACTCAGGACTGTGAGTGTGGAGGGAATTTCAACTTCGTACATGAAAAAGTATATGATCCCAGCGGAAACCCATGTGGAGGAAGGTATCATACAGGTCATGAGCCACCCTGCCATTTCCTCAGCACCTCAACTCTCTAAGGAAGCTATCTTCTCTAATGTGGGTGTCATCATTATGATTTTCACTATGAGGAAATTGAGGTTCTGCCTTGTTAGGTTCAGAGCCATGGAGTTCTATGTGATAAAACTGGGCACTTGAATCTGAACTTGCCAGTGTTATCTACTGTATTTCCTCCCACCATTATCAATATCTGTCAAACTAATCTTGCCAAAACTTAGCCTGATTCTATCTTCGTCTTTGATTGAGCAATCTCAGCTACATGATATGCCTAACCATAACTATTCCACAGAAGCCTTCTAGAACTTTCCAGTGGACTCTTTAGATTTTGTCAAAAACATAAAAAAAAAAAAAAAAAAAAAAAAACTGGCTGGAGAGATGACTCCGAGGTTAAGAGTACTAACTGTTCTTCCAGAGGTCCTGAGTTCAATTCCCAGCAACCACATAGTGGCTCACAACCATCTGTAATGAGATCTGCTGCCCTCTTCTGTACACTGTATACATAACAAATAAATAAATATTTAAAAAAATTTAAAAAGCCCTAGTTCCTCCCACAAAGCACCTTTTAACAGGCCTCAATCCTGACTCAGTAACATTGACAACCAGGGGCTGTCAGAGATGGGCCTGCTTTCATGGCCTCATCCCGTAGATAAGTGCAAATTTATCCAAGGAGAAATGCTAATCCTTACTTAGTGATTTTACATTTTGATGCAAGTATGAGTTCAGGAAGCAGCTGTTCCACAGTAAATAGCTTTAAACTCCATTGTGAAGTGGTGGCTGCAGGCCGGAAACCCATTGCGTTCCTGCCTTGGAGGAGATAGGGTGGCTTCCATCAGACAAGCGACTCCTCCGGAGCCACACAGAGCCTGGCTCTTCGTCAGCAGCTGGAGATGTGCCGTGAGAGCCACATCTGTTTGTAAATCTTCAAGAGGAAGGGGGCTGGTTTTTCCATTCTTCAAATTTGGAGAAGAAAAGAAAATAGCAAATCACTTCCTGTCAGTGGAGTCCCATGGCGCCAGCTGTGGCAATGTTTTGGGGTTTTTTGTTGTTGTTTGTTTTGTGTGTGTGTGTGTGTGTGTGTGTGTGTGTGTGTGTGTGTGTGTGTGTGGTTTTGGGATGATAGTCTGAAAATACTGCACCCAGGGAAACACACAGCAGCCTCTAGGGCTCTGTCTCTCCGGTGTATTTGGAGCACGTGCTCATACCCCTTGGCTCCCCCAGAAAACCCAGGAAAGGCCTCTTGTCTCCTTATTTATGCCCTCACAGTGTATGAGTGATATCTTGGCACCTCAGTGGAATATTATAAACTGACTTGTCAACACCCACTTCCTGTTCCAGGCACTCTTCCCTGACTAATAACAAGGGAGTGCCTGTTCTGTTGGTACCTGCAGCTCCCTGCTTCAGTGGTAAGTGAAGGAAGGAAGGAAGGAAGGAAGGAAGGAAGGAAGGAAGGAAGGAAGGAAGGAAGGAAGGAAGAGAGAGAGAGAGAATGTTGGGCATGAGACCTCAGGCTTTGGTTGCATCTTCTAGGCCTTTTCCTTCCCTTTTGGTTTTTGTGCTCTTGCTAACTTTGGGAAGGAAAGGGAAGTCTGTAGAGATGATTCCGCTTTTAGAGAGCATGAACTGCACTTGCAGAAACCCCGGGTTTGGTTCCCAGCTCCATGATGACTAACACTAGCTCCAGCGGATCTGATATTCTTCTCTGGCCTCCATGGGACACACAGTGCAAATACTTATATGCAGGTAACACACACACACACACACACACACACACACACACACACACATAAAATAAAAGTAAATCATGTAAAAGACATATATCCTACATTAGACTACTAGATTCTTGTCAGAAAGCCAGAGCGCCTTTGAATAGCTCTAAAATTATCAATTCAGACATGTTTATACCATATTCTTTCTTTGATATATTTTTGGTTGTTTTTGCTTGTCAGACTCATTAGGTAGCCAAGGATGATTTTGAACTTCTGACTCCTCTGTCTCCATCTCCCAAGTGTTGGGATTACAAGTGTATACTACCATGTCCAATTTATGTAATGCTTGATATTGACCTCAGAGCTTTGAGAATACTGGGCAAGCAATCGGCCACCCGAGTGCTTTCCCCCCAGTCTCTGTTTCTTCATGGAGCCCTTTCCCATCCTTTTCACACTGATGGACCTGTGCATTACGTCTCTTAGTTCTGCATTATTATGTGCTGACAAAGCTCATACAGGGACTGAGCTCTTCAAACTCATTCGGTGCATAGTTTATTTATTCTATCAATAATATTCTGAGTCTCTGCTATGTGCCAAATATTACTATTGATTGTAAAGATTTGAGGATACAAGAATCATCACCCATATTTGGACTTACATTATTAAAAAAAGAGAAAGAGAAGAAATAAATAATTCATAGGCCAGTAGTGAGACTTACCAAATAATATTGACAATCTCACAATGTTCATTGATTTATACCTGACAGTCTCTGCCCACTGGCTTCGACTTGGTACCTTTATTTTTCAGTATTTGGGCACCTACTGACTGTATCTTATTTTTTCAATAAACCAATGAATCTCAACAATTAGATTTTAAATTAGGCATGATTATTTCCAATTTATAAATGGGAAGACTAAAGTTCAGAAAGACAGACTATCCTACAGTTATTTAGCTGAGAAATGGTAGATTCCCATGTCTAAATCAGGTCTTTCTGGCCCTAGAGTTTATGCTAAAGAAAATTTCATTCTAGAAAATAGAAAATTATAAAGTCAATAATCATCTACCATATCATTAAATATAGTTCCTGTACATAAGAGTAGCCCTTCCAATGAATACCCATGACACTGTGGATTTGGATGACTTTTCATAATTCACTTTATCATTTCCTAGTCATCTCTCTCCCTAGAATTGTCCCTCTGGACCATATCCATTGAAATATACACTATTTATCCATCCATGCTCTCCATCAACACTCTCAAATTTCTATGATGTATCAGGAATAACAATCACAAAGATGACCCAACATCTCTTGTCAAGAAACACTAGAGCTCATCACAGCGTGTTAGTCTTCTACGTGATGGCTTCAAGGACAAAGGAGCCTTAGGAGTATTTTCATTTCCAGCTCCAGATGAAAGAAAGACCTGACTGATAGAATGCCCTCAGTAAATGTTGATTGTATCTGATTGATGTAGTGGCTAACCGCATGATGGGTGTACTATCCAAAGTCACAGCCTGTTACATGGGTATTGACGAGTCCTTCCAGATCATCAAACTGTAATTTAATAAATAGTACGATGACTGTAATACAGAAGATTGCTAAAGGAGTTTGATTCAATTTCTTCCTTCACACTTAGAAATAACTGTGATCAGTTTTTAGATGCAATAAGCCAGTGAGAGCTTATTTAATTACTTTTCTCAGTTTAAAATAAGTTTCACAGAGATAGCACAGAGTTTAAAAATCACAAAACAGTTTAAAATGGAAAGTGTGTCAACCCTGGCTTTTGACTCTGGAATGAGCAACTGTTTCCAGCTTTCTTGACTCTATCCAGAGGTTGTTCTGTACACACCCAAGAATGCATGTGTGTCTCCGGCCCCCTGCCCACTCCAGAAGGTGCTACATTTTACACATTGCTGTATGCTTTCTTTGTTCATGTACTTAATGCTATACCCTAAAGACCTTTCCTGCTTGTGCATGAAAACTGTTTTCGCTTTTAAATGGCCATTACTTGTATTGCACCATGGCTTATCTGGTCCCCTGCTGAGGCTCATTTTAGGCTGTTTCCAAATGTTTGTTTCATTGCCAACAAAGCTGCAGTAAATAACTTTATACACATACCATTTGGTACATCTATAGTGTAGCTATAAATTTCCAGAAGTGAAATGTTAAATAAATCCATTTCACTTTTGAAATTTAAACTAGCATGCTAGCATGCATTAATTTGTGTGTGTGTGTGTGTGTGTGTGTGTGTGTGTGTGTGTGTGTAGTCCAGTGTTGGATATCAGATGTCTTCCTTGACAGCTTCCCATTTTATTTTTTGAGACAGGATCTCTTACTGGACCCGAAGTTTACTGACTTGGGGCCTGGTTAGCCCATCCAGAGGGATCCTCCTAACTATTAGGGGTCCTGCCAGTGCTGGGATTACAGGCATGCATTGTCATTTTTGGCTTTTAACATAGGTCCCCAAAGACATTCTTCTAATACATGAAATTAGGTTAGCCCTAGAAAATGCTGGGCAAGGGACATGTGTTTTAAGAGATGCTGGCCGTCTTTTCCCATGGCAGCTGTGTAATTTGTCCTGCTACCCAGTGCATGGGAAGCTTCCCCTGTTTACCATGACTGAATGGTCAGCCTTTTGGGCCATAGCTCACCTCACTGTAATTTTATTCCTTCTAGCAGGAGATCTTATTTTTCAACAACTAGTTTAACGTGTTTCCTCATTGTACATAGGGATTCATACCTATCAATTTGTTATTAATAAAAATAATAATTTAATACTTAGCTTTTCATAAAGTAAAGTTGGTAAATATGATTAAGAAAAAAAAATCTCCAGATGATAAAAGCACAGCCACTGTATATTCTGATATCATCCTGAACTGCTGCTATTTTCTTGACATGTAACGATGCTTCATTTTATTAATTGCACTTTATTGTCATTACTCATCCTGAAGTAAACGTAAGACTATTTAATAAACACAGATCTGAGTGAGAGATTGAGAAAATTTCCACACCAAGAGAACTGAACACAAGAAAGAAAAAAGTTAATAAACCAAGATATCTTCAAGTTAAAAAAGAATTGTCTATAATGTTGACCTTACACTTGGAAATAAAAGCAAAAAGAAACATAATCAGTTAATGAATGTATATTCATAAAGAAAAGCATACATAAACCCAGAAGTTTTATGTCTTTTAGAGCTAAGAGAAACTCACATGACTTATTGTACAAGAGAACCCAGTAGTAAAACAGGCTATGCCTACAAGATCCTTAAAATAAGAGAAATTGTTAATTGTGGCATAGTGGCTCAGGTCTATAACAGTACCCAAAGGCTGAGGCAGGAGAATATTGAAAGTTTGAGGTCATTTTGAAACACAGTGCAAAACAAAAGCCTAAAAAAGAGTATTGGGAAATACAGAGTCATTGTACTGTCTTCTAAGAGTGCTTTCCAGGGCCTAGGAAGAGTGCCCCTCCCGCTCTGGGAACACACACACACACACACACACACACACACACACACACACACCTGCCCCCTGTACTGGATGGCTCATCTGTTTTTCTATGAACAGCCACAACACAAGCCGTATCAAATTGCAGAGGCTTAGGGCCATTACTCCAGCTCATGGCTCTGCAGGTTGGTGATACAGTCTAGGTTTGGGTGAGCAGTCTGGTCTTGGTGGGGAGGTCATCTGGCCATGGCAGGGGCTAATGGGGCTTATTGGTTCTGTCCTCAAAGTCTGTCAGCCCTCAGCATACTACCCTGGAATGTTCTTGTGACTCAACAGAGTTGTGGTAGTGGAAGCAGAAGTATGGGAAGGCTCTTCTAGACCTCAGTATGTATGTGTCTCCTCTACTCACATCCTTTTAGCTGAAGGCACTATCACATGACCAGAATCAAACTCACGTGGAAAGAGATATAAAGACAAGGAGGCAGGGATTACTAGAATGCTAAGTGCCTCAACCCCCCCAAAGGAAGCAGGAGACTATAGATGGGAGAGTCAAGAAGATGCTCCTCTGCCACCGGGTCTGTATTCAGCTAAAGTTTAGCGAGGTGCCCTTGTTGGCAGTGTGAATGAGACCTACCATCTAAAAGACGTGGACATGAGCGACCTAAGACTGATGCAGGCATAACGTAGGTAAAATACAGTCCCTGAAGCTCTTCCTTTTACCAGATGGACACTACTGTGTCCTAACCAGCCCTTGGATTCCTCTCAGCCATTATGACCATAGCAGCTACCTGACCCAATCATGTTTGGTCTATCTAGTGTAGTTCAGAAATGTGGGTGCCTGGGTTCTCATTTCAGCCAATGGCCTCTATGACTTGGAGGCTTAGTTTCTTCATCTATAATGTGGGGATGGTCTTACCCACAGTTTAGAAGACTGAACAGGTAATGCAGAGAAATCTCAATGCCTGGTGTACATAGATGTAATTTAAAAAAAAAAATTCACTCCTGTCATTTGCATTGGAAGGCTCACCAGCATATCACCAAGGCCGCAGCACTGTGGCATTTGCATTGGGAAGATTCCTAATCAAAAGAATAAATTTTGGAGGGGTATCTCAGATGGACTTGAGAGAAAGATAAAGCTGTCTCACATGGTAGCCGGGCTCACCCAAAACCATTGACCTCCTTTCTAAATGCCAACACTACTAACTGTGACAAAAGGCAAACTGTATGCCACTATCTATCTATGGCTACCCTATTTATATATACCCTGCTCTGTGGACGTGACACCTGTAGAGTCATCGTAATTAGAGGACCTGGTACAACAAAAGAAGACACCAGCGGATCCTTCTTATGTGGAGTGAGACTGGCCATCATCTGGGACCTGCAAGCAGACTGGGCTATTGCTACATGGATTCCTGGCATGGATAATTGGCTTCTGGAGGCATGGCTTCTGCACACTTAGCCTCATTAGCCTCAAAGCTGCTGAAGACTCACACTTGCAGGGTCTGCCTGCCATCAAGGCTCTTCGCAGATCTGCCACCCTGGTTGGCCCAGGGAGCAGCAGTTTACTTTGCAAGCTGGAATAAAGCAGAGCATTGTGCTGGCCCCGTCACTTCCCCGAGTTCCTGATGGTTTGCTGCCCCGGGACCAGCTTGAATGTTCTCTTTGTGGCAGCCCTTCACATGCTGAGGTGGGCTTGCCTTCTCTGCAGCAGTCTGGGTTAAATAAATACATTAAGGCAACGTAGCCAGCTTGACACTGGAGCCAGCCCCAATAACTCAGATAATTCATGTGGCAAAAGACAGGGCCGCTGCGGTTTTGAATTTGTCTAAAGATGGATTCTTTGTTCTCTTCTTTGGTTGAGGCTGGGACAGCCACACTCTAATCTGTTGGTCATTTTTCTCCTGCAAGTTTGAGAGTTTAAATCCTGTGCAGATGAGCGACCTTCAGCCAGTTACAGGGATACCACGCTGACTCACCACATAAACACACGCTCCCAAGAAAGCTGAGATTAAACCCTGATGATTTTTATCATTTCTCCAGCACACCGCAGTCAGCGGTTCGTCAAAACCCATAATATTTAGAAATGTGCTGTGTTCACCCCTGAGGTTTAAATAAACTAAAACCCATGAACGTTTTAATGTGACGAATTACCTTGGTGTGTGAAATTATAACTCTATCTGGTACTCAGTGAGAACAGTGCTGTGCACATTGTGTTCTGGGGATTTTGTGTATACTTCACTATGTGAAGTATCTTTCAACCCCGGGTTTTTTTCAAGAGTAGGAAATATTTTTATTTCAAGACCACGGAATATGTCTAAGACACTCAATAATGGGTGAAATTGTACACCTTAACAAGTCCAGTAACTTTTAAGGCGTTTGTGCTTGGGCCAATAAAATACAAGGTCTAGGGAGTTGCCACTGTGACTGCTGGCAATGGTTCCAGCAAAGATTTGTTTCCTAGATGTAGCAGAGAATTTCAACTAAGGGAATACAGTTGTTTTTCTGTTACAACCAGGGAAAATTAGGGCAGAAAGCTACTGGCACCCAGTAAGTAAAATCGCAGTCACTAATCACTGTACTCTGTGCAGGACTGCCCCATCAACACATTGTCTATTCCAAACTCCAGGGTGGCATACTGGAAAGCCAATGACAGTTCATGGTGACTTGGTAGGGAGCACATTGCTGTGTGCTCTATCAAGTTGGAGAGTTGTAAACATCTCAAGGGGAGTTATGCACACATTAACCTAACCTTCCAGCATGTCCTGTGACTGCTACATAGTGTTCTCAAAGTCTGGGGAGATGTCTTAGTGTATAAGAATGCTTGTGTGCAAGCATAAACGCTAAGTTGGGGTGTTCCACAGTATTCTTGATTTTTTTTTTTAAAATAGCTAGGTGCCTATAACCCCAGCACTGTGGATTTCTAGGACTTGCAAGCTGACTTGCTCCAGGTTCAATGAGAGATACTTTCCCAAGGGAATAAGGCAGCGTGTGCTAAAAGGGAGCATCCAAAGTCCTCCTCCGGCCTCTGTGATCACTCCATGGTTTCAGATATTCACGGAGAGTCTGGAATGTGCATCCTTCTGACAGTGCAGTGCAGGAAAAAGTGGCCACTTGCACACGCACATACACACACACACACACACACACACACATACACACACAGCTTTTCCATCTATTCCATTAAACGTATGACTGAGAAAATTTACCTGACTCAAAATCCAAACAGTAAGAGATGGTGCTCACAATCCTTTTCATGTCTCATTTTGAAATGACTTGAAATTCACATAGGAGTTCCTAAAATGGTGAAGTCTATCCTTCACCCTGCTGTCCCCAGTGACATGGCACATCATATGTTATGGCCAGACAAACAGACCTTTGTGGAGACCAGGTTTGACACTGGTGTGACTCTGCACCTTGCTTCTCCTCATCTGCACTATGAGAGAAAACAGTCAAATGCAGCCAGAAACACGACGTGGAAAATTACGAGAGCAGTTTATGAGTTTTCAATTGTATGTCATTCCGAACAACAGGATATAGTCTCAGGACCAATCACCCCCCCCACCACCACCTGGGATGAATCTCTCTTCTCTGTGCAGAGTCACCATGCTTTCCACCAGAACTTCTCCTGGTATCAGAATTCTGGTCACCCTTACTATATGCAATCATGGCTCCAAAGCCTAAGAGTAATGGCGCAGACTATTATGGGGAAGTTATAGCATCCTTCCTTTATGCAGAAAGGGGAAATTTCTAGGCTTTTCTTAAAGAAGGGAAAGAACCATATGCCAAGTTGTTAAAAATCACAGAAGGGAGGAATCTTCTATTCATGAAGTTGTAGAAAAGGAGAAGGAAATTCATTCTAATCTTGCTGTCACATCTCAAACTGTGAAGGTGATGGGCAGAATGCACGGTATGTGCTTAGCTCCAGGGAAGAGGCATTCACATATAAATAATAAGCAAAACCACAGCATGCATAAGGTTCTGGACTCTCCATGGTTTCAGATATTCACTGAGAGTCTGGAATATGCATCCCTCTGACAGTGGAGTGCAGGAAAAAGTGGCCAGTCAAAGTAACCTGACCTGGATCTGAGAGCAGAGCCAAGGAAAGAAACCCACCCTGGATCTAAGACCTAAGTCAGTGAGATACTTTATCCCTGAACCCAGAACCAAAAAGAAATGTGCCCTGACCCTGAAACAAGCACCAAAGAAACATACTTTGGCCCTGGAATCAAAGCCAGTAAAAAATATGCTTTGTCCCTAAAATTAGGGCCCCAAAGCCCAAAAGAGCCAGTGAAAGAAACACACTTTGGCCCTGAAACCAAAAATCAAATCAGGGTCAAAAAAGGTAAAGATCTGACCAATCCCCCACTCTGGATGTCTCCTTAGAAAGCTCTGTCCCCAAGAAGCCCTATATAAGTCCTAAGTCCAAAGCCTTTTCTCTGCTGCCCTCTTCTACCCAGGCCTGAGGCAGCCACACTCTCCTGGATCCTTCTTCCCTGCCAATAAATCTCTTGAACGAGGTTTGAGTGAAGATCTCCCTGTCTGTCAGCCCTACCTCTCCTTTCTCCTGCCCTGCTATTGGCCATTCATGTCCTTATTAGACCAATCAGGGGTTTTAGACAGGCAAAATAAACATAAAGGAATGCAAGATACTTTTGCATCATCAAACAAATGTTCCACAGCATAAAAAAATGTAACACATCTTAAAATAATATTCTACAACATTTCTCCCTTTTTGCTTAAAAAAAAATGAAAAGTTGAGCGTAGTAAATGATGATAATGGCCTGAATCTCTGAAAATGTAAGGCATCCCAATTAAATTTTTTTCTTTATATGAGTTTCCATGATTATGATGTCTCTTTAGATAAATAGAAACCCTAATGAAGGCAAAGTTTCCTAAAATATATACACAGATGAAAAGAATCTAATGGAGTCACCAAATAATAATGGAGAGAATACCCCAACTAGATATCTTATACCACCAAGTAAAACTTCCAAGACCATGAATGAATTACATCTTGTTGAGTCATTGGCCAAAGGAGCCCCATGGAAACCTTCAAATGCCACAGGCTATTGGTTTTATTCCACAATATAATGATGTGGCCCTAATGATAAAGACAACACTTATTTATATATGTCACCAGAAACAGACAAGTAGAGTTGATGTCTAATTAGAAGCTTTGCTCCTACTGACTAGTGTTTATGATATTGGAAGGTACTTTTCATACTCCTAAAGGAGATAGGTAATAATATCTCCTACAATCCCTGCAACCTACGTCAATGACCATCCTGGAAGATATACTGGTGGTGAAATAGTGACACAATGTTATGGGAGTAACCATCTACTTTCTGGTTGGATTTCGGGCCCACACCATGAGATGGGACTCATACCTAACACAGTTGAAGTGTCCAAGAACCTGAGACTAGATAGAGCACAGGACTAGAGGGAAACCAGATACTACTGTTCTGCTAAAGGAGCAGCAATAAAATTACTCCTGATGAGATACTATTATGTCCACAGATCGGTGCTTTGCTCAGCTTGCATCAGAGAAGCTTCAAACTAACAGAGAGTCCCACAACTGGACACTATGCAGAGAGTGACAGACTTTAGAATATTCTGTCATAAATGGGATCTCTTCATCAAATCCCTCTCTCTGGCCTCAGGGAGCTATGTGGAAAAGAAGGAAGAAAAACTTTAAGAGCCAGAGGTGATAAGTAAAAGTACTTACTCTAAGTAAGCAGTGTTTTTTAGATACAACATGACTGATGTATATTTGAATTCACAGAGACTAGTGGCACACACAGGTCCTCCATGGATTCATGACACACACAGGTCTGCATGGATTCATGTCACACACAGGTTCTGCATGGATTCATGCCAGATGGGGTCCCAGCACTGAGAGAAGAAAGTAGGCATGTGTTCCTTCCACTAACAAAGAGGTATCTGCAAATGAATTACACTGGCAAAGGAAAGCCCAGCTTTCTCCAATGGAATTCATACTGGGAATATTAGATCACACCTTGGGAAGGCCACATGCCCCAGAGTAGTTGGCCAAACCAAAACAAACTTATGGTATTTTTGTAGAATTTTTTTGTATTGTTTGATTTACTTGAGAATTTTTGTTTAATTTGTCTTTAGTTCATTTATTTTGACTTTTGATTTTTATGGGGCTTTGTATATATTTCTTTTTTTCTTTTGTTGTATGTGTGTATGGGAGAGAGAACATCAAAGTCGGGGTGTAGAGAGCTGGAGAAGATCTAGGAAGAATTGGGGAAGGGGAAAGATGATCAAAATATATTGTATAAAAGCTTCTTCTTTTTCTTTTTTCTTTTTTCTAAAACATTAGATGTGAGGAAGACAAGGTTTGTATAGCTCAGAGGTAAGGGATTTTCAAATGTGAGAAAATAGGTGATATTACCAGAACAGAGCATTAACATAGCAAGTTAGTCCTAGCATCCCCCTGAAACAAAAGACACAGTTGCAAGGTGGTTGTAACAAGGTAGTTATAACAACAGGAGCCATAACTTTAAAACAAAGGTAGGGTTGAAGATGATTATAAGCAACTTTTTGAAACAAAGACATAATTGCTATTTTTTGGAACAGGTAGTAAAAGAACTATTTATAGTTACAGTTACAGGTAGGACACAGCCCAAACCTTGAGAAACAGATTTAATCATCAACAGGAGTGAAACTAGTTTACATTTAAGATGGCTTTCAAGCCTAAAATAGAGGCAGGCTGGTTTATCCCCACCCCTGCTCCATACCCCCACCCTGTATATGTCCCTGTCACATCCTTGGTAGGGTCTTAGCATTCTATTCTTTTTTTTTTTCATTTTTTTTCTTTATTTTGTATTTATCAAAAAAAAAACAGTAAAAAGAATTTTTTTAGCATTCTATTCTTTATCTGGGGGAAACAAAGCTTGTAATGCATTGAAAGATGCATGGCCTGTTTATAAATTATGTGTGTTTGGTTAGAAGAGAACAAAAAATTAAGGTCATATAATCCTGGTATGCCAATAGGTACTATAAGTAGCCATTTTGTCCCCTCTGTCAGGAGTTTTCTATGGTGACATATATATTTAATAAAATAGTCTGGAATATTAGAAGACAAAGCCATCTCTACAGATATTTTTCTTTTTCTTTCCTTTTTTTTGAGACAGATTTGTGTGTGTGTGTGTGTGTGTGTGTGTGTGTGTGTGTGTGTGTGTGTGTAGACCACACTTACCTCAAACTCGCAGAAATAATTTTGCCTCTGCCTCTCAAGTGCTGGGACTAATAGTGTGTGCCACACTGCCTGGTTATTAGGCCTTGAGCTCACAGAGATCCAAAGGGATCTCTGTTTCCTAAATTATGAGATTAAAGGCATGGGTTACCACTCCCTGACCTTCATGGTTTAGCTGTGAGTAATACTATCCTCTTATATTTCAGACTAATTTTTATTAAATATACAATATATCACCCAAGTTTCCTTTGGACCTAATATCCCAGCCCTTTGTAAAGCACAAGGGACAATGTACTTTCTTCTGTAACTACTTCCTGCTAGAATTAGAATGCCATTGTCAGGCCCATGAAGGCTAAATAATAGCCAAAGGTCAGAAGAAGATTACAGCAATGAGATATTTATCAGTAGCATCTGGTTTGCTAACTCAGCTAATGAGACAGGGAGAAACCACATCAGCTGGACTTGTTTACATCAGTTTTCAGCAAGTCCAGGTTTTTTTGTTTTTGTAGGACTACCTGGGGCTGACGTGGTGCAGATCATCTCTGGAGCAGTTTACAGTCCATAAATGATTTCTGAATGGTGCCTACCAGCTGTGTGGAACTCTGCCAAGACAGATAAGACTAGGGACCAAAGTTAAGGTTAAACAACTTGAAGGAAACTTTTATATGTGAAATTTTTACCTCAGGAGTAGGCAATAGCCAGGGAAACTTTGGCCATTGACTGACAGGAGGACTTGAGTCTGGGAATGCTTTTTATCTTGCTTTTTATGTTCCAATAAAAAAAAGAGAAAAAGAAAAACAGAGGGTTAGGGGATTGTGTACTCAGAATATGTAATATACATGCATAAAATTACCAAACAACAAAATTAATAAAAATTATAATAAAAAGAGTCAGAAAAAACAATACACACACCACACACACAACTTAAGGACACATCCTGGGGAAGTAAAGGAACAGAACATTGTATGGGAATGAGGAGTGTCCAACTCAAATCATGTTGCCTCTGGTGTGAGGGAGACCACAGAAGGTAAGTGATGAAGGTGAATAAGAGGGATGTAACTGCATTGGCTACTTTGTTTTTTTATGATCAGAGGCTAGCAATGTGAAATCTCTTCTATTATTCTTTTTTGTATATCTTGTTTATATTGCCTCAATATTGCAAAGTGCTCAATATTAAAAATATTTTTGTTTGTTTTTGAAGAGTCTTTGATTGTGGAAGATAGTAAGATGGGGACTCTGAGGATTGAGACTCTGTTTCCCTGGGTAATCTGCTTGCCTGCTGTGTACTTCTGTGTTCTCATTTGTCAAGAGTGCCTCCCAAATTTATGCTACCCTGGAGGCTTAAACAAGATGATGTTGGGAGCCATTTACCACCATGCCGGACATGTAATCACCTCTCAGTGACTGTGAAATTTTTGCTACTGGAGAATATGTGAGATTACTCATCAATAGACAACAGAGAAAAGTCATGTGTAAATAATACAGGTGCTTCCAGCTCTTGACCACTGCAGTATAATATTTAGACACAGAACAATGTCTCCCTTCCAGCCCCAGATTTATGAGCCATTCTTGCTTGAATAACTTAGGTTACTTCAGTGAAGTATCTTTTGGAGAGACTGTTAAATTTTTGTTTGGATTCTAGCCAGAAGCCATAAAAATTCCTTGCCACTCAGTAAGGCTATGTATTATTATAGCCATGTAGGCATCTTGGATATTAGAACTTTCACTTTTTGGCTGTGTCTGATAAACTTGAACATAAGACACCTTCAGCAGTTTTAAGATTTATGGCAACAAATTCCAACTTCCTGGCGTTGGGCCCATGCAAGCCATGTTATTCACTACCATATAATATTACCTGTGGTAGCCAACTCACAAGCTAAGGTGCCTAGAATAATGTTGGAGTTCATTGCCAAAATACCAGTGGGAGAGTGTAGACCTTACAAACTGCAAGCCACATTCATTTGTTCTTCAAGGTTAAAGCCGACATGGAGAAACTTTTCCTTACCACATACCCTCAAGATGTTTTTGCTAAAATTCAAGAGAACCTTCCTGTTTTAAAACTAAAGTTCTCTGAGCTGGTTTCTCAATTGCTAGGAATTCTGCTTCATAAAATAGCACAAAGAAGAGGGTTATAGCATGGAACTTCAGATAGCCAAAGAAAAGTAAATGTTACCTAACCTTTTCACCCGCAAGGCTATATAGATCCCCAGTTTAATCTTTTTTTTTTGAGACTGAAAGTGTCTTTTTATCCTTAAACAGCACAATCCTCTCAGAATTTTCCTGTGTCTATAAATTTACTTTTTTACATGTAGATCGGTGAAGTAAAGCTTTGTTGACTTAACATCTGGAATTACTTAGGTAGTTTGTCTCTGCTGAGTTTATGAACAATAAAGCAAACTACTGGATGATTCCTGGATATTTAAATTCAAGTCATAGACATCTCAGCCTCACTGCTAACAAACACAGAACTGTAATTTTCCTTTATGGGGCCAAATGTAACAAATGTTATGGATAGAAAGCTAACTGATCTTCTTAAAAGCAGGGTACTTCTCTGTAACACACACACACACACACACACACACACACACAAAGGCTAAGTGATCTTCTTATAAGCAGGATATTTATCTATAACACACACACACATACACACACACAAATATTTTCAAATACTTGAAACTCCTGGACAGTGTCCATTAAAGTAAATATAGTTATACTTTAATGAAGTAGACTGAAGTTGTTCACCTCCTAATTATAGTTTCTACTAACAGGTAAGAAATCTGTTACTGTGGTGATATTGACAACCCCACTCCTGGAACTACTTAATTAGCACCTTTCCTTTCTTTCTTTCTTTCTTTCTTTCTTTCTTCCTTCCTTTTCTTTTTTTTCTCTATTAAAAAACTTCTTTGAAGTGAACTATGAGATATTTGTAGTTCATATTAAATTTTTATAGCTAGCCTTAGAAATGTCACCAGAGTAAAAGATAATGAATGAGCCCTTGAGGCCAAGTAGAAGACAGAAAAAAATCTACTGCTAAGACTCAGTTAGGCATTATAGAAAAAAGCTGTGGCTGTGATATAGAAATATCACATGGTAGTTATGGTAGAATATAAGATGGAGTGAGAAGGCTATACCATTAATACTAACAAATGTTAAATCACAGAATTGATAAACATCCGACGATGACACAATATCTCAACTTTAAACATGAGCCACCAGGAACAGTGATACTGGCTAACATCATTATAATTTTCTCAAGACAAGAATCTCTTTTATTTGTTCCTTCTTTTTTTACACTAGGCTTGGCACCTATTATGAAAGACAGATATATGTTTTGTTCTAAAATGTAAGTTTCAGTAATAGATTATGGATTCATTGACAATAATTTTATTAAAATTGCATAATAGCTCCAACAAAGTGCCTTGGTTTTAAAATACAAAAATTAAGATGGATACTGCAAACTCTTCACACCATCCTCAGAAAGGAACAATTCTTCTTCTGCACAGATGATGCTTAGAAAGTTGACATAGTTACATTCTACCCAGCAGGCAGAGTGAGTGATCCTTATAAAATAGATATCATGTCATCTCACTTTCCCTCCTTAATATTGTATAGATTGCCATAATCCTTTCATAAGGTGGACCAGCCCTCCAGGACCCTCCCATCCTTATCATACTCCAGGGTGTAGGGATTTTCACTATATCTCAAGAATGACCAATCTGTCTTCCCCCTTGACCTGCACATGTAAGATTCTATCTCCCTTTCCCAAATTTGATAAAGCCTTGATGTCCGAAAAGGAACAATGGTGATATCTGAGAAGCCACCTGGCATCACATGGCACCAGATCAGGACAGGAGTGCATTGCAGTGTGGACAGGTTGTGATGAAGCGATTGTCATTCTGTTGCCTTAGCAGTCTCCTCTTGTATTTCCTTGCTGTGTGATTGACTTAATCTGTACCCAAGCTGTGCTCACATATATATCTAGTAAAGGTGATCACCTTTCTAGATAACTAGACTTCCTGAGTTTTGTATCAGATGTAACAGGTGAGAAGTATCTCACTTTCATTGCTGTTGTCATTGGTTGTGGTGCTGGAGATGGAACTCAGGGTCTTCCACATGCTAGGCAAGAAGTCTATTTCTGATCTTAGTAATGGGTCAAATAGTGATACTTGCTTTGGAGGGATATGGATAGGATGATGTGCAACATGCACAATGTGCCTTGCATTGTAAAGCTGCTCAATAAGTGAGAGTTTCAGTTCCTTCAAGACCTGAGCATGGCAGAGACACCAGAGTGTAGTGGAATTACATTGCATTGTAAATAATTGTCTCTCCTACTAGTTTAATAAAAAACACTGATTGGTCAAGGCAGACAGGAAGTGTGGGTGGGGCTACCAGACTAAAAGCTCTGGGAACATCTCAGAGCAGAGGAGAGACACCACAGAGGTGCCACAGATGGATGCAGAGGAAAGAACTTGAAATGCTGCACTGAGGAAAGGTACTGAGCCGCATGGCTGAACAAGATGAGTTAGTTTAAGGGTAAACAGTTAGCAAGCAACATGCCTAGGCCCTAGGTCAGTCAGCATAAAATTAATATAAACATCTGTGTGTTTCTGTGGGACTGCTGAACTACCAAACTGCCTGTCAAACCTCTGGTCTAGTCCGGAAAGTCTGGGCCAGAAACCAAATACTATATCAGAGCCCCGGGTTCTGTCTGTAAAATGACTACAAGGATCGACCTGCTGGACAACATGAGCACCAAACAGGGTGTCAATGCTTTCCCACCTCTATTAGAGGATGTAGGAGCTGCTTTGAAGATGCTGGCTTCCGTTCTCAGGACTTTTTGCTTCTACCTCTTCCACAATATAAGTTGAGGTCAGTTGGTGAGTTCCTAAAGCTGAGACATACCACTTCAACTGAGAACAAAGAGACAAAGGAGGGCATGGGCTCAATTCTAGTCTTGGCTTTGGCCAGTATTGCCTGACATTGGCAGAGACAGTTGTGAGGCAGCAAAATGTTCCCCTGCATCTAATTAACCCGAGAGACTTTTTTTTTTTCTTTTTTGGCTGTATGAATCATTCATACTTAGCACTTATTTAATAGGTTGGCAGCTGGCTTTTAATAAGTAACAAGTAAGAAATGTGTGATTTCATACACTTACCAGCTTCATTTTGTGAAGTCCCCAGCAGGTTCTAAAACACTTGTCTGCATATGCTCATTGAAGCTCCCATTTCCCTGTGCCACACTTGCACTGATGAGGAAACTGAGAGATATTATGTGAACCAATTTGCCTGCTCAATGAGCAGTGAAACTGGGGCCCAAATGGGTTCTTCTAAAAGCAAGTCTGATGGTCTCACAAAGTCACTTCTGTCTTCTGTATATTTAATATCAAAGTTAGAAAATGAAAGCCAAAGAACTATGGATTGGGTTGCAGTCATGGACACCTTGAGAAGCTCTAACCCCTAGAAACTCAGAATGTGACTGTGTTTGGAGACCGGGCTTTAAAAGAGGTGATTAAGGTAAAATGATGTTATCACTGTGGGTCTTCTGCCAATCTGCCTTTCTACAAAGATAGAAAAAGAGAATCTGGACATATATAAAGGAATTGTGGCATGAACACACACTGCCCATGTGCACATATGTACACACACTAACATGCACACATATACACACAAACATGCACAGAAAGGTACCAAGGATGGATGTCCATAGAGAGGACCACAGGAGGGCACCAGAAGGCCCAGGAGTGAGACTCCAGACACCTTGACTTTGAGCTTCTAGTTTCCAAAACTAGGAAAGAAATACAAGACTTCTTAATTTTTATGAATGTGTTTTAAGAGGCAACATAGTATGTAATGCATCTTTCACTCAGCACCAATACACTAGATTTTATAAACACACACTCCTTGGTGTTCTTTTTTATTGCCATTCATTGTACACAGTAATGGGATTCATAATGATAGTTTCAAACACATCTATAAGTACTTTGATCACATTCTCCATGCCTATAAATACACGGGGAGAAACCTAGTTTATAAAGTTTTGCTGACAGTGCTAAAAAAAAAAACCCAGTATACCATAATATAAGAAGAAAGACAGCTTACATACAAACTAACCACCCAACTCTAATTCATTGCATTATGCATTCACACCACACACACACACACACACACACACACACACACACACTATTTTCATATATAAAATTCTGTATATGCATATAATCACTTTGGGGTTATGTATATTAGTCAGAGTCTAATCAAGAGAAAGAAATCAAAATCATGCAGTAGTTTGAAAAAATGTTTAATATGAAGGTTATTAACTGCAAGGTATGATTGAGGTTCTGGACAACTGACTCATACCGATTAATAGTAGATAGATAGGTAAACAGAATTCTATAGGGAAAGCAGGTATAGGCAGTAGAGATCTGCAATGGCACACATACAAAGCCTAAGGAAAGCATTTCTATTCTAGCCTGAAGGCTGGGATCTATATGTGGAGTCTATGGCCATGGACCACACAATGGCAGAGAAGTTGCTGTATTACCACTCCTGAAGGATCTGCTGGATGTCGGTTAGGGAAATCTGCTCAGAGAGTGTTAATTCTATGACTAGAACATCACTTACACTATGACATGATGAGGCAGGGGTCATAGCAAATGCATGTGTGAGGTCCTGGGATTGATATACAGTATTAGGTAGATCTGAGGAAGCTGTAGGCAAATAGCTGTTGACTATGTATACTGTAGGTGCTAGGTTCTGGACACAGGGGACTGCTAGGTATAAGAGATAAAAGAGTGACCCAATGTAACCAGAAAGGGGAAAAAATCCCTTCTTCCAGCAGTGGTCTCACCCACGTTTCTTCTGGCAGAGCTTGAAATGTTAGCTGACATGGTAGATATAGGGCAAATCCTAATTGGTTTAAATAATAAAACCTCAGAGCCAGATATTGGGGTAAATGCTGGAAGATCAGAGAGACAAAAGACCAAGCCACAGCCACTTCTCACCTCTATGACTTCTCAGCCTCAAAAGGATGAGCTTCTGTCTCCTCAAACCTTATATTCCAATCTTTGCCCAGCTTCCTGTCTTTACCTCTCTAGTGCTGGGTTTGAAGGTGTATGCCTCTCGAGTACTGACGTCAAAGGTATGAGATTATAAGTGCTGGGATTAAAGGTGTGAGCCTCCACTGCCTAGCTCTGTTTCTCTTTTAGACTGGATCTATCTTGTGTAACCCAGGGTGGCTTTGAACTCCTGATTGATCTTCCTACTTCCTCTTCCTGAGTGCTGGAACTAAAGGTATGTGCCACCACGGCCTGGCCTCTATGGTTAACTAGTGACTAGTTCTGCCCTCTGACCTCCAGGCAAGCTTTATTTGTTAAAGCACAAACAAAATATCATCACAAGAAGATGTAAAGGGTTCTTTGCATTTTCCCAGAGTGAATAACAAAGGCTTCATTTGGAGATAAATTAACACATTACAAGTGCACAGGGGGACACACAGTTGCAGTAAAACTGAGACTTCTGTATAGTCCTTGCTAACACACACATATCAATGCAGTTGAGTACGGTACCAGAGAACATACAGATACAGGGTAGTTCCTTCAGAGAGGTCTGGAGGGTTTGGAAGAGCAAAGGGGCAGGGAGGATGATGGAGGACCATCTTCAGAAGCTTTCATCACTCAGGGCCTGTGCTGCAACTGAAATATCTTCCTTCCCTCCCTCAAACAAGGACTACAGGCTCACAATCTGCACTTGGTACTTCCTGGATTTTAATCTCGGACTTCCTCGTTCATAAACTGATGTTTGTCTGAATTCCAATATTTACAAGTTAAATATTTAAAATCTCAGTTATCTTGGCATCAGCAAGTGCTTAGTGCCAATATGCTTCTCTCTTAATTAACGCTGAACTAGTTTCATAATTGGTTTTTAAAAAAGAATTATCTCAAATGATTTTAGTTATTGAGAGGGAGACATATAATAAGGTCTACTGCAGATTTACAGCCTTATGTAATACCGTAGACTTACAACCTTGTGTAATACCAAGTTTACCAAATGCATAAAAAAAAAAAAAATGTCTTCTTAGTAAAGATTTTCATTGTACAAATGGGAAGATAAGCTTTTGCGAAACTTGCTGAGCAATGAATGAACTTAAGGACAATGAATCAGAGATGCTTATTGTTAGAGTTGAATGGGGCCTTGTTGACCATTTAGGGAAGTTGCCTTTGTTGGGTTAGGGTTAGGGTTATGTTCCAGGGATCCTAAGACAGGTGGTTCTTGGATGGCTACAGTGTCACTAGATTTAAAGTCTCATAATTTTCCCTAAGTTTTCCCTGGGGGAAGTCTGGAAAGGAAGCCATGCTGTATTTGGAATTATCTAGACTATAGCCAAGGATGTGGGGACATAGGGGAGGATGTTTGCTGCTAATGGAAACTCCACACCCTAAGAGCACACTGAAGGAAAATGTTCTTCCTATGTTCAGCCCTCCCAATGGCCTGGAGGGTTGGATGGAGAACCTAAGAATGTCTGAATTCTAAAATGAGACACCTGAACAACCTTATCTTAGTAGGGTGTTAGAGCAAGAATCCAGACCACACCACGTTGCCCTGGCTTGACGATTGTTTAGCTGACGCGTGGTTTGGACATTCACAGGCCTGGGCTGTTTGGGTAAGATGGTCTTCACACCTATGGAAAAAATATATTAATGGTGATGATCATAAGCTGGTAACAAGGATGGGATTTTCTCATCTTTCAAGCTTATCTAAGAATTGGATATAATCAGGGTATTTATTGGCTATTTCTATTTTCCATCCACTATAAATATTTTTTTTGTCTGAAGTCATGTATTTTCTTTATCCTGTTAAAGAGCAATTAAAGCACATAATTTATAAATATGAACATGCTAACATGAAGGTATCTGACAGGCATAGCTTCATCAGCTTCTAATCTACTAGGTTGGGGTGGGGGAACTATGATGTTTTGAGCTATTCTGTTCCAGCTTTATTCTTTTGAAGTGAGGAAGAGAAGAACACTTGGGATCACTGGGGCTTGTATTTCTCCTTTTCTGTTGTGGCAAAACATCACAACCAAGACAAGATGCTAGAGAAAGAATTCATCAAGCTTATGGCTTCAGAGGTATAAGCATCCATCACCGTGCACGAGCACGGGCTAGGCCTGGAAGCTGCACTGGGAAGCTGTGAGCTCACACCTTTAACCACAGGCACAGAGCAGAGAGAGCCAACTGAAAATGGTGTGGAATCTTTAAACTCTCAAAATCTCCTTCCAGTGACATATTCTTCCAACAAGCCACACCTCTTAAACTTCCCTAACCAGCATCACCAACCTGGGACCAAGTATTCAAACTTTTGAGTCTATAGAGGCCATTCTCATTCAAACTACTGCCTCCAAGTACTTTCTCTCTTTCTTACCTACTGCTACAGATTTTTAGCAAAAGCATACATAATAAACATCTGGATGATATAGAACTACCCACATCTTCAAAGACAACTTCAACAGGGTACATGTGGCATATGTGTTCATGGAGATGGTGAAATGAACACATGTCTATCACATCAGGCTGCCAAAAACAGATCAGCTTATGATGGACTACAAAATTGTTCTTTCTGTTCTACAACCCCAGGAATAAGCTCATTAGAAAAGTGGACCCAAGAGCCTCCCTTTGTCTAGCAGCCATTCCAAACACATCAACTCCATCCACAAACCACATACTCATTACCTAATCCCTCTCCTACACATGCCAAGAACTGATCTTGTCTCTTCCTCATGTTCCATGAGCTCTAAATCAAAGTTCAACGTATTTTTGATTTTTTTTGACCCTTCAAAAATGTTATTTCAAGGCCACTTCCTGTTTCCACATTTTCAACATTCTTGACAGTGGTATGTTTTCACACTGTTCACAACAGTGCTTTGTAACTGGAACAGTGTTTGGATTTTTCTTTTTTTAAACAGTATTCTAGTTGGTTTCATGTCTATCTTATAATTATTTAATTGTTTAAAGCCAGAGTCATGACAGAGGGCATGTGGGAAATGGGAGCATAGAACATTTTTTTCAGCTGAAAATATGAATGACATACTTTTCTCCTTTTTTCTGGTCACCCACGAGTCCCAGCTACAGAAACACTAAACTCCATCTTGTGAACCTCACCCAGGGTATTTAGTCATTTTCTCACAGCTTCACCCTAAATAAAACATTCTCTTCCCTGTCATGGTGCAGGATCACAGCCCAGAAAGCACATCCTTTAAGAGATACAGGTGACAAAATACTGTCCGTTTTTGTTTTCTTTTTATGTTCCTGTCACATATGTCGACTCATATGCTGTTTATTGAGGGGCAATGGGGTACAATGTGCATTGTGTCTAAAATGGTTTAATGTCATTTTATCAACATTGTTAGGGACAGAGGCAGTTTCTTCAAGCCTTGAGAATGCTAAAATTTTTAATTGATTAGAATAATTGAGCAGGGAAATTGAACTTTAGTGTGATTGCAGTCACACATTCTCTTTAGAAGTTTAGCATATTAAACTGATGTGGCACCAGCAGAGGCAGAGCTGATCATTTAATTTGGGTACTACTTTCTCTGTAAAAAGTGACTGACTGGGAGAATGGCTCAGCCTTGACTTTATCATCTACAGGAGACACACTAGGATGCTGTAAGGTCCTGAATGTCTTATAGATGAATTATTCAGCTCAAACCAAGAGCCTGCCTCTGACCCTGTACTAAGAGTTCCAGAATGTTCCTCAGGAGAGTAGTCATGATGGCAGCTTTTGTTTGCGTTCAAGTAGGATGTATTGAGAGCCCAGTGCAACATAATGGTAATCTGTATGGCAAATATTCAGCTCCAAGTTGTTCTGTGAGTTTTCTGCTGGGTATAGAAATCTGAGCTAAAAGTGAGGACGCCACTCCTTGCCACCAGGTTTAATAGCAGAACCACATACACAGACCCTTTCTATTGATGATAGGCCCCAATTTTTCCCTTCTTGAAACATGAGTCACTGGGGCATGGACCTTATATCATAAGCAGAAACCAGATACCCTTAGAGTCAGAAGTATCTCCAACACTAATTGGATTAAAAATCACAAAGCGTGTTCACAGACTGAGGCATTCAAATCAAATTAGCCACCACCTTATTTTTTAAAAGAAAGAATTAGTGCCTTGTGTGTACATTATCATCACAAGTTAATGAGAGAGATAGCATGACTGGAGCCGCCTCTGTTTCCGGAACTCAGATACCGCAGCATGCCCTCTGCTTTTGCTTGCTTTTGGTTTTTCCTCTTGCAAAAAAAAAAAATAAAAAAAAGCTAGAAAATTCAAGTGCAGCAAGTGACCCATCCCCTCGGGAACCACATCAGGAAGTCCTTACTTGCAAATGAGGACATGGAGCCACAAGGAGATTGAGAGCAGCCCCAGATCTCACAGTGTTTTAGCAACAGTTAACACCCAGGTGTCCTCACCTGACACACTGGATGGACCTTAGTAGCTACAGCAGGATGTTCTTTAAATGAAGGGAAATGTAGCAATTCTTCAAAGTAGAATTTAAACCCCAGGGCAGCCTAGATGCTGCCGTTGGCCTTGGGCAAAGCAGAGCTGAGCGATTATCTTAACCTCAGACCAGCAGGCAACCCCTCACCTCCTCACAATTATCCACTTGCAAAAGTAGAAGGAGATCCAAAGCCACATTAACACCAGAAGACATCTACTTCCAGAAGAGATGTGGGAGACCTCAGTCCTTCAGGTGACAAGCAGAGACACCTGGACAAAATACAAAGTGTGTTTTCCTACAAGGCTAGAGCAGAGAGATGCAGGGAGAGAGATGATGTGCATTCTAGAGGAAAGTAAGCTGTCCACTGCAGCCAGCCAGCCAGTCAGATCAGCAGCTACCCTCTTCTGGAAAAGAGAGCAGTCCTTGGGCAAAGAAAAGGAATGTACTACAGGACAAAAAGGGAAGGACTGTGTGGGCCAGTGGGGGGCGTCTAGAGAAGCCCCCCAAAGCTGTTCAGTTTAATGGTTCTTTCTACAAGTATATAAACCCCAAGTTTTGTTAGGACACAGCAAGAGACAGGAAATAGACCTATGGAGATGTTATGAAAGATAGATTGAATATAACCAAAGAAACTCAACACATTTGGTACTGAACCCTAACCTAACACCTCCCCCTTGACCTAGTAGTGACCTAGTAGTAGATGAGAAAGGTGTTGTCACAAAGGGAAATAAAAGGTAATATCTGGAGGAAAATATAAAGGATTATTTAGTTTTTAAATGGTTTAATTCCTCTAAAACTTAATTGTTTCAGGTTGAGTGAAAGATTGTGCTGTGTGGGTGAGCATGGTGATGCGTATGCACACCTATAATTCCAGTACATGAAGGCAGAAGCAAAAGGATCCCGAGTTCAAGGCCAACTTAGGCTATAGGGCAAGACTTTGTTTTAACAAATGATTTGGGGTAGAGGTGCTGTTATAATGCATAGAAGTGAGATGTATGACAGCACAGCTTTAAAGCACTAAATCCTAACAAAGACTAACCAAAGGGAGCTGTGAGCCCAGCCCAAGTGCCCAGCAGGAGCTAGGCAGCCATGCTTGCTAGTGAGTGGTAAGGGTGCCAGACAAAATGATATGAAGTGCCAAATTGGATGAGGAAAATTTATTGCTATGGAAGCATCCTCTTTGGTGCAATGTTTTGCATTTTGGCAGGGATCCCAGGAGATGGATCCAGGGTCCCGAGATGTTAGCTAAAGACAGCAGAGAGGTCAGAAGGCAAGGGGCAAAGGTCGCTAGGCTGCTCGTGGTTTCATCTGTTGGGCCATATGACTTCATTGCTCTGAATATCAGTTCATATCAACATGTGACGGGCAAACATGCTTCCCTCCCTGTGAATTGTCCTTTCATTTTCTCCAGAAGGTCCTTTGATACACAAAACAACTTAATTTGCTTTTCCCCCTTTGGTTGTTTATCTATCAGGCATCTCAGGTAAGCAACGACAGCCTAATCTGAGATCACAAGAATTTACCCAGGTTTCCTTCTGGAAATTGCAGAGTGTTTGATCTTTTCTTTAAAAAAAAAAAAAAAAAAAAAATCTCATTTTAAGTTAATTTCATTATGTCAGCTAGAGGCCTAATTTCCTTTGTTTGCATGTGAATGTGTTTCAGTGATGCTTGTTAAGGTGGCTTTTCTCCCTCAATCGAATGGTCCTGTCATCTTTCCTGAAGGTCAGTGGGCTATGAGTATGTGGACTTAGGCTTGCACTCTCCATGTACGTCACTGGTTTGCCTGTCCTGATTCATTGCAGTAACAACCTTGTAAGAAGTTTGGATTTGGAAAGAATGCATTTTCCAACTGCCTTCTTTTTCAATATTGCTTTAGCTATTCTGAGTCCCTTGCATTTCCCTATAGATTTTGTAACAAGTTTATTACACACACACACACACACACACACACACAGAGAGAGAGAGGGGGGGGAGAGAGAGAGCGAGAGCACAGCACAGTACATACAGAGCAATTGGAGTTTCAAGAGAAATTGCACTGAATCCATAGGTCGCATCACACAATACTGCCTCTTTAGTTTGCTTTGTTTTTGTTCTTTGCATGGGACAAGATCTCACTATGTCACCATTTAGCCAAAATTGACCATAAACTGGTGATCTTTCTGCCTCTGCCTCAAAGTGCTGAGACTAAAGGCATGTGCCTCCATAGTCAGCCAGAGTATTGCCTTCTCAATGATTTTAAGTTTTCCAGTCCATGGACATGGGCCACATTTCAATGGATTTAAGCTCTCTTAAGTTTTTCATAATGATTCTATAATTTTCCATGTCCGTGACTTGTATTAGTTTGATTCATTTATTTTATTCTTTGGAATACTTGTAAGTAGGATTGCAGTGATTTCCAAATTGCTCAATACTAGTGTATAGATGACTGTTTTATACACTGATATCTAAAGCTCAGCTGAGTCACGAGTTCTCATTTTATTTGGTGTGTTCCTTGAGATTTTCCCTACACCTCACCAATGGTTCTCAACCTTCCTAACCCTGCAGCCCTTTAATACAGTTCCTCATGTTGTGACCACCAGCCATGAAGTCATTTTTATTGCTATGCCTTAACTGTGCTTTTGCTATTGTTATCTATTGTAATGTAAATATTTTGGGAGATAGAGGTTTGCCAAAGGGGTCGAGGCCCACAGGCTGAGAACTGCTGTGTTAGGTCATTTCACAAACAATGACGGGCAGACTAGGTCTTCTAATCAAGGTACCTTTTATTTAATTCTTCTTACCAATTTCTCTGAGTTGACATCTTTATCTTGTGAGGCTTTATGGGTAGAGCCTTCAATCTGTGATATATTTGTGCCTTGTGGTAGATGCTCCACATATTGGAACAGTATTGCTTTGTCATATTATTTCAGGTTTCTATAACAAAATACCACAAAGAAGGTGGGCTATGGGCAACAAGATTTTATTCCTCACAGTTCTGGTAGCTGCGAAGTCCAAGATCCCGGTGTAAGTCAATAGCTGAGGAAGGGACGCTTTGAAGACACAGGAGCTCTCTGGCACTCTTTTATTCATTGGTTCCAATCATGAGGGATTGGACCTCATGACCTAAGGGCCTAGCTTGCTTTGTGGAGTTCTGATTTCAACACACACATTTTGGGAAAATACAAATATTGAGACAACAGGATCATTTATCGGGTCGTGGACATTCCTTCTGCTTCTAGGTTTTGAGTGTTCTCTAGTCCTTTTCTTAAGAAAGTAAGAAAAATATGCCTAGAGTTGTTTAGACTTTGTACATTCCAGGAGGACTTGTCATAGCTGATACACACAATGACTGACCCCAGACAAAAAAAAAAAAAAAAAAAAGATGAATAAATCTGCTGTATGCCAAGTTGTGAGAGGCACAGCAGTACCTAAAACAGCGAACTATTTCCATCTAAAGTGACATCAATAAGGTGGAGAAAAACCCCTGTTCCAGAAGATGATGCCCCCTCCGGACCCCGGGTCTGAGTTTCAAATTCCTCTGGTCTTGTCTTTGTCAGGTAAGCTCAGAGCATCCATTTCCTGGCCGTGCCTTGCAGAGGAAACAGGAAAATCTCAAACCTGTACCTGGCTTTCCTCCAAGCCCTTTATTTAGTCTGCCTCCCTTCTCCCACAGTCTGTGGGCCTCCCTCACTCCTTATCTTCTTGTTCCCGTATTTGTGTTCTAACTGAGGGCAGCAGCTGGCCCTTGGAGGAAGCAGGAAAAGGGTTAAGGCAAATATTCTTGCCAGCAAGAGACAGAGCTAAAGTTGTAGCCCAAGAGACTTTCCTCTGCCTGCCATGTCCCTATTGGACTAAGGGGGCTCCCCCAGGGAAGGCTGGGAGCCAAAGGATCAGTCAGAAATAGTCACGTTTTTCTTCTTCTTTGATTTGTGTGGGGGAGGGTACATACACACAGAAGCCATAGGGGGATGCCAGGTGGTAACCTCTCTACTTATTCTCTTGAGACAGGGACTCTGAGGGCTTGGACTGAAACTGAACCTAAGCTCCAGTGATCTCCTGTCTCTACACCCACAGTTTAGCACATACATAGCCACACACAGCTTTTTAGTTGAGTACTAGGATCTGAACTCAGGTCTTCATGTGTGAGTAGAAAGTACACTTACCCATTGAGCCATATTTTCAACCTCAAGAAACAGGACGTTTTGTCCCAAGCCACCAAGGAGAATCTGATTTGTGGGGGATCAGAGGGCTCCTCTTCACTGGGCTTGAGTGTTTAGGACATGTCCCCAGTGCTCACAGTGCTCAGTCCTGGGCAGTGGTAAGGCCCCTGCTCACCTCTTCACTGCCTAGATAGTAGGCAACAACTCTTTGCACACACCTACCAAGTCTCCTGTATGCTGCATTGCACTGTGTTAGTCAGCTTCAGCCCCCAGGCTTGGATTTGCACAGAAGCCACAAAGCAGACATCTGCTCTTCAGAGAACTCCAGGCACCCTGGGGCAGAAGTAGGTGGGGCTTCTTGGATCCTTTCTAGAACACCTGGAACACAATGAGTTCCCCAGACTGGATGGAAGTGCGTTGCCTTGACTTAAATCCCTCATGCAGGGCTTCTGTATGTCATTCAACAGGCCTCTCAAGGCAAGTGATGCAAAGATCTCACTGCTTAACTTCTCCATGGTGGCCCTTCCCTACAGGTGTCCTGATGCCTCCTGCACATCTCCTTTAAACAACTATCCCCCTTTCTCTGTGAACAGGTGACTCAGGCTGGTCAATTAACACAGTTCCATCTTTGGTGACAGTTATTGCCTCAGGGATCAGCACGCAATCCACGTTTGTCTCCTAGAACGTGCACAGAGGCTAACAAGGTGAGCTGTGCTCTTTGTTGCCCATGGACGCTAATCTGAAAGACTCCAGGGCCCTAACCCTAACCCTACTGTCCACATCCTGATTTTCCACAAGAAGTCTAAGAGCCATGTCAACATGAGTTAAAAATGAAGGATTTGAGAAATAAAGATATTTTTATGAACTTCTGGGTTAAGCTGGACTAGGACTCATATATCCCTTCAATTTTTTTCATTTAGAGGAATAAATTGTCTTTTTGCTTAAACTAGTGAGAGTTGTATTTCCTGCCATAACCATCTAGAAGATTCCTAACACAGACCCCCATGCCTTCAGCCATTTGAGAGACTGTAGCTCACTCCCACATGCCCAGCCTAGCCAAGTCTGTCTTTTCCATGGTCTAAACTTTCTTGATTCTTCAGATTCCTCAGATGTTAGTTACCCTGGCCTCTGCTTTCACTCAGTTTCCTTCCTAAACTTTTTATGAATTACAACTTCAGGTCTACCTATTCGCTTAGCCCTTCCCCTAAAGACCTCTTTTTCTTGATCCCTACAAGTGAGGTCCAGGGTTTAGCTAAATTATGTCTGCTCTGCCTGTCCCCCATCAATTGTTCTTATATTCAGTTCTAAGAATCTATGCTTTCAAAGGCAAGTACCCCGCTTCCTATGCCAAACACCCTATGGCAGGTGCCACAGAAAGGGATTAGAGATGGTAATGAGCAGGGCTTCTGGGCTTTGCTGCTGCTGCTGCTGCTGTCTTTGATAATACAGCTATGTGCTAAAAACCCAAACATCTTCCACTCCCAGCCCCAGCCCCTGTGCATGACGAGGCTGCTAGAGAACTAGTTGGGTCTTCTGTGCAGCTTCAGAAGATCGCCGTACCATTTTTCGTGTGGGGATCCCACATCGGCTGCTTCCAGCTGAGACCAAGCCTTCAGAACCTTGACCTTGGGTGGGAAGGACCTACACCAAGGTGCAGGCATAGACCAACTGTTTCCCAGAATACTTTATCCTCTGAAAATCCCCAGCATCAACATCCTGGACTCTGCCCAGACTCTTCAAATACAAGAGCAAATAAAATAAATACAAGTAAATATTGTACTCATAAGCAGGAGAATGCCTAGCAACCCAGAACAAAAGCAGGTCGCAGAGGCTGGTGTCTTCACAGGCTCTGTGTACAAGCTTCAGGAAAGACCTTTTGTGTGAACAGCATGTTTTAAACGTTCAGTTACAGAGGAGGTAGTGTCTCTGGGGCTGAAAACTGGTTGAGAGGAGATAAACAGTCAGGGTTCCTGGGCCTTTGTCTCATGGGCTGGTATTGGGGAACGGGCATTTTACTGCAGGATTAAGACTAAGACATAGAAGGGAAAGAGAGGGGGTTCTCAGCTGAGGGACCCTATACCACACAAATCGGTGAAGGTAGGCTACCTTAGATAATGTCAAGTCACATGAGAAGTGTAAGAGACCCAATGTCCCCCAGGGATATTTCAACACACACTATACTGTTCTCATTAAAGGCTTTGACTATAAAACTCCAACATATTCAAAGACAGGGCCTCAGTGTAATTTTTGAGTCACCAAGGCTCATCATCAGTAAGATTCTGTCACAGTTATCTCGCTGGACTTTTCTCTTTTCTCTGTTTGATTAAATGATTCAAAAGCAAATCCAAGTCCTTCTGTTATTTCCTGTGTGGACACTGGAGCACAGGACTATAAAAAAGATAATAAGTCTTCAAGTATCACAAATCCATTCCTCTACCTCAGTGACGCGGGTGATTTTGGGTTTGGGAATCCTCCAGGATTTTAGCCCACAATCAAATACTTCTTTTTTTTTATCCAAAAGGTTCTTTTCCTTGGCTCATTTTGAAGATTTTTATGGCACATGCACATACCTGGGTCGGCTTTTGAAAATCTAGGGTTATTCTGGGGTACACTGGAAACAGAATACAGGCGAGAAGCAGAGGAATAGGAAGATGGAGAGAAAGAGAGGAAGGAAGAGAAATGATGAGGGAGGGAAACAGAAAGCAAGAAATACAGAAGTGTTTGACGATGCCTGTATGGAATCTTGCTGGCTGCCCACTTTACCCATAAAAACCCCCAGAGCAAGAAAGGTGGAAATAAACTGGCCCAGACTACAGTCCTTAAGCAGACATTCCCTCCAGCATCTTCTGAGGATTTGGAATAAAGGTGGAGAAAAGGGTTTTTTCGAGTGTCTGTCACTATGGCAACTGCAGCCAGGAGTAGCCACATTAGTGTTTTCTAGCAAATTTAAAGACAGATGACTCTCGGTCCACACACAGGAATGTGACTGTGTAGAAAGAATGCAGAGTCCTGGCCTGGCTTCCCCGGAGATAAGGAAAGGCAAAGGCCAGAGGCAACCATGAAGGAAAAGCTGATTCATTTAAAGTTCCGGGGAACCAGGAGGAATTGCCCGATCACAGAGAAAGTGCCTTTGGCCCCCAAGGCCTACATCCAAGAAGAATAGGAGAAATTCACAAGCAGGGGCCCTACAGCTCTACTGCCCTCTCCAGGATTCCATCCAAAGAGAAAACAAGAGTTTGCAATGAGCTCTGATTCACCTGAGAATGTCCTTCAGATCTTTTAAATTTTTAATTTAATTTATTATTATGGGGGACTTGGTGGAGTCAGGTTTTTTGTCACATTTAGGTGGGATCCAACTCAGGCCCTGTCATTTGCACAGCAAACACCTTTGCTGTGATGTTCCACCTTGATGTGCCCTGAGGGCAGGAGTCTCCAAGGCCCAGCCTCACAAGAGTGCATTTCATGACGAAGAATAGAAAGCAGCAGCTGACCTGGGGATGTGTCCCAGGTATGAGGGGAAACCAGAACACTGGTGAAATCCATTCCCATCTCAGAGAGCGAGGGAATGAGAAATGCTTTCATTGTATGCATAAAATACAGGAGCTGGAGAGATGGCTCAGTGGTTAAGAACACTGGGACAATTCCAGAGGACTGGAGTTTAGTTTCTAGCCTCCACAGCTCCAGTTCTAGGAGATTTGTTGCCCTCTTCTGGACTCTGTGGGCATTGCACACACGTGGTGCACAGACATACAGGCAGACAAAATATGTATTAAAAAATAAGTAAATGATTTAAGCTACTTGGTGTGTGTGTTCCTGCATGCGTGTGTGTGTGTGTGTGTGTGTGTGTGTGTGTGTGTGTGTGTGTGTGTGTGTGTGTTGTGTAACCCTGGTGGACTTTTTATCATTTCTTCAAATTTCTTTTGCAACAAATGCCAACCAAAATGGCATTAAAATTTTTATTATAATAATAGTAAACATAAAAAGAGGCAAAGTGAAGGAGAGAGAAGAGAGAGAGAGAAAGAGAGAGAGAGAGAGAGAGAGAGGAGATGGGGAGGTAGGAGGGCAGGAAGAAGGTGGAGGAGACCAGGTGGGTGCGTTTGAGAACTGCACTATCTGAGATTGACAAGGCCTTTCACAGGGAAGAGAGGAGCGAGAACCCCTTGAGAAGGCCTGTCGTAGCACAATGCTGGCACACAGGCCTCATTGGCACATCAGTCTTATGTGCTGTTCTCAAAGCATATGACCTTCTCTCTTCATGATTACCTTGACAAGGGACCCTGCTTCTGTGGCCTAAGAGGGGAGTAACAGCTATTGCTGAGTCAGATCAGAGTAAATGACAGGCAGGTAGCTTTCCCACCCATAGGAGCCCCGGCGGAGAGCCTCAGAGGAGGGAATTGGTTGATAAGCAGCTGCCAAGGGGACTCTTGCTCATTAAAAATGTGATGACAACATGAGCGAGTCCACTGAGGGTTCCCATGACAGGCACTCGGAAAGTGTCCTCCCTCTGCACTAGAGAGGAGGCCGGCCTGCAATGGGGTGTGAGGCAGGACAGAAAGATGGAAAATTGGGTGATATGGGAAAGGAGCCCCTCGCTCCTTTCTGTTTAAATCTACTTAGAGCACAAAGTCAAAAACTCCAGCACAGTGTGACATTTGCTGGGAAGGTTGTTCACAGAGATATACAGAGATCGTTCCAAAAAGCAACAAATCACGCTTAGGCCTAAGCATGTGTAGCCCAACTTTTTTCCTAGACAAAACCCTGAAATCTTGTGGGAATCTTACAAACAAATCTGTAAGCTCTTGTTTTTGCGATTAAGTCATCCTGGTTCAGCCTTAGGGCTTAGGGTTTTCTGTTTTCAGCTGTGCAGGTCAACAGCCACCCTGTATCTCAAGGATACTTCTTAGCAAACCTTTGGTATGTAACTTCAGAATTCAACAAAGTCAAACACATAGTTACAGTGTGGCTCTCCCTTGAGAAGCCAGCATCCACATGTGAGCGTGTCTTATTCTTTCTCTGAGGGTCCCGTCCCCTTAAATTAACCCAGAACTTACACCTAGCCTAAACTCTCTGCCTAATGAACTCAGGCTCGGCTTGTTTGGAGTTCTACAGAAAGTCCTTTCTGTAGTGACAAGTTCCATCTTTGAGGGTGGAAGCTTCTGGAAAGTGCTCTATGGGCTGCTGCAGGCTAAAGCTGAGAGCTGTGTCTCGGGCTCCTGCTTTAGTGAGATGAACAGGTGGAGCTTACAGGAAAGTGTTTCCTGGGGACACCAGTCGTGTGGTCTCTGAGAACTGCTCAGTGCTGTCCTCCTGCTGTCTTCGTGCTCCTTGGTTTCCTGGTTCCCAGTGTGGCAATAATGAAGGGAATTGCGGTATTTTTGAGAGTGAAGGACCCTTCTCAGAGAGCTAAGATCCTGGAGACTCAGAGCCACCAATCTGCCCTGAGCCGGTGGCTTCTAGAGTTTTGTCTCAAGAAATCAAAGAAAGAAATTTACAGTCCAAAGAGAGTGGGTTTTAATGAGATGTTTATTATGGGTTCACAAGTCAGAGCTTAAGAGGGAAGGGGGAGAAGAGAAAGAGAGAGAGGGAGAGGGAGAGGGGGAGAGAGAGAGGGGTGGGGAGGAAGACTCCTTCCAGCAGGAGGACTCTCAGTAAGCAGGCTAGTAGTCTGGGCGCTTTGGAAAGAACTCATATCATAACTGAAGTGATGGTGGGGAGAGAGCTGGGTTGGACAGTCCAGGCGTTCACGGGCCGCCTCTCAGTTTTAGTCCTGTATTTACATACAGCCCCTAGGCAAAGTTCATCTAGGAGACAACAGAAACAGGAAATAGTTCTCTCCTGGGCTCCAGCAAGGACAGTCTCAGAATTGCTGCTTTGGGGTCCCTGTCCTGCTTGACCAGTTCCGATATATCACTGATCTAATCAGCAGAGGATCCAGTAAGGCCTGGGAGGGTCCCATGATTGTCCCAACACAGATCCTTTCTGCTCCTTCCAAATAGAATAGTTCACAGGGACATCACGGGCAGTCAGAACACTGTACATCTTCCTTGGGTGATAGGTCGGTCACACTGGTCCATTCTCAGCTGTTCAGACTGGCTATGGGATATGAAATGGTCATCTTTTCCCTGGTCTTAGGTCAGCCAACCTTCTTCCTTGCAAACACACACAGCTCAGAAGAGGGAGGGGCTTGAAACTCCCACTAAAGGTGAGAGATAGCCACTGTTAAGGTTTCCCTAAGCACCTAGACACACAACCTTCATCCTGAGCATCCCACCTGACAGCTGCTAACTGAGCATCTCTCTGTACCAGAGCTGAGTTGTGTCTGGGTCCTAAAGACACAGTAATAAACAACCAGGTAAGCTTTGCCTTCCCATGGACAACCAATAAAAGGACAACAAACAGGGGCAGTCAGGACATCAGAGAATGGCACACTAGCGAAGAGTAGAGGGAGAGAACGAAGTACCGAAGAGGAGTAAGAGGTGTGTCTGGTTTTGACTCAGGTAGGATGGCCATGAAGGCTGCAACAAGGAAGTAAGAGTAGGAAGTCTAAGGAGGTAACAGGGCAAGAATCTGGAGGAGAATTCTAAGCAAGGAAGGGGCTGGTGCAAAGGCCCTGGGGCAAAGGCTCCTGCTGTGTCTTAGGTCACGGTGAAGAAAGGAGGTAGGACTCTCTGGTTTCCCTCTTTCCTTTATCTCCTCATCTCATCCTCCCTCCCAAGCTCTGCTTGGATTTACAACACTGAGTGATGAGATGAGTGTACTCAGTGCATTCCCAGGGCATGCAGGCACAAAGGGGGCTGGGTGGGGATGACACCCAGATGGCTCCTTGGGATAGGAGTTTTCTGTTACCCAGGAGAGATGGTATAGGCTAGAGCAGAGAAAGAAGCAGCATGTCCTGTCTGGGGCTGGGGGGACATGAAGTTAAAGCCACTGTGCTTTGCTGAGGGGAGCAAGAGTGAATCTTCCATTAGCCAACAAGTCCACATTGCCCATCTGTGAATCCCAGTCAGCTACTCCCCTCCATCTCCCAGGACTTGCTGTGTCCATCAGTTCAGGGGAACATTTTCCTAAATCCCTGGCCTTAATGCCTGTGTCGACACTGCCACAGCAAAACTCTACCATTGCAAGAACCACCATGCTCTTGATCCCCTGCCAGCTAGTTCCTTGATAGAAGGGACTATGCCCTTCTGGACCTCTGTCCTCAGTACTAGTCACAATATCAGGCCAGAGGGAGTCTCTCCACTCGCATAGATGCCAGGAGAAGTCAGTGTTTCTCCGGAACTTCCGTGTACATGTCAGACCTTGCTATGGTGTATCTGATATCAAGTCATTCAGAAGGAACCTCCTCATCTGGGCCATTTTCCCAAATCTCATACGTGTTCTAGCACTGTCATAGTATCTATTACCCTTTGCAGAGACCCACCTTCTTTTAGGTAGAGTTTCCCAGAACTTGCACACAGCCTGCGGGCCCCCCCCCCCCCCCCCCCCCGCCCCAAGCATATTCCTGGGCTTAGATCCAGGATGCCTGCATCTTCATCATCCCAGAGGCAAAGACTTAATCTGAATTGTCTGCTAGTGCTCACTGAGTCTCTCGCCCACCTCTCCATCACTTTTCTTCCCTTCTCTGGCCCTGCTCCAGAGCCTTCAAGGTTTCCTGAGGCAAAGCAAGCTGATTCACGCTTGTAAATTCAGGTGTGGCGCTCCATGTCCTACAGAGGAGGGTGCAGGTTCTGTTGGGGCTTGCCTGCCTGGGGCAACATGTTGCCTGTTGCTGTTTCTTGCTGCCCACTCAGGCCTAACAACACGTGAGACCTGGAGCTGGTTTTTAACAGTGATTTCAAAGAACTATCTCTGCCAGAAGCTGCCTTCAAGTGTTTCTGGATCTTAGGTGAGCAAGCACAAATGGAGCATTAAAACTAAGCTAATCTCCCTCATCCTCAAAAAGCCTCAGCCCAGGGGGATGGGGAGAGTGGGGGTAGGTGGGTGTCCGGCTTGTGTGAGAGAAGGTTCCAGTGATCGGGCGGGTAGAGATCAGGTTCACATGGGGTGATAGCTGTAACTGGGATGGCCTGTGCTGTTTATCTACACTGTTCATGCACTTGACATTCTCCAGACAGAGCCTCAGCCCCAGCTGCTCAGTGTTTTCAGGATGAGCCAATACCCAGAGCAAGAGCACCACTGCCACCCAGAAAGAGAAATGGGGACACACACAAAAAGGGAGACACACACAGTGCATTTTTTTCAGACCAGCCACTCTTGAAGTATATTCATTTCTTCACTTTCCTATTTATGATTTAGAGCTCCCAGTACTGGGAATTGAACCCAGAGCCTCCTGTGTGCTGGCAAGTGCTTTGCCAATGGGCTATGTCTTTGACTCTAACTGAATCTTTTGAGTCAGAGTTTCAATAAATTTACCAGGCTGGCCTTGAAGCTGCTAGTTTTCTGCTGCTGTCTCTGAGCCCCTAATACCTCCAAGTCCCATCCTTTCCTGTCTGCCTTACCAGAATGTTGCTTCGGGATAAAGCACTGCACCAAGAACAATGATTTTCTGCTATTTTTAGGCTTTTTGCTAAATTCTGCTAATTTCAGCCATTGAAATAACATTTTAGTAGTTTCCAGGTATTTTCCAAAGATTAGAAAATGAAAGAGATGCCTTTTTAGTCCAGTTTAGGAAAACAAGGCTACCATGCAGTGAGCAGTTTCCATACTACCTTCACTAATCGAACAGTAAAGCTGGCTGTGTCTATATGCATCACCAGAAAGGCAAGATCTAGCGGCCCTTTCCCGGGACCATTGGAGGTAGCTAAAATTCTAAATCCCACCTGAGAATACTGGCAGACTACAGCTGTGAGTCTTTGGCTTCCTAGTGCCTGGGTGGGGGAGTGTGGCTGAAAATCATAAAGAACAAAGCCACGGCCGTGAGCACATCCCTTCTGAACATAGGAAATCTTTCCTAATATTCCACCTCACAACAACAGAGCAATGCTGCCCATAAAACTGAGAATAACGAAGAAAAGGTCGCCCATACTTCATGCAATAAGAAATTGGTTACAAAGAACAAGGACCAACCAGCCTAATGTGCTGAATTCAGCAGGACCTGGGCCTCTAGGAGCCCGGGAGTTAACAGACTGCAATCAGAGCTGGCCTGGCCTGTTCTGACTGCAGAGATAATGAAGTAATAAAAGCAGCAGAAGCAGCAAACAAGCTCAGTTGTTGTTCTAGGGGCTCTTTGGGCTCACAGGTGCCTCTCATGGCGCATGCGAGGACTCCAGCAGCTCAGCAACCCAGAGAAGCGAACTGGCAGGCAGGCCGCAGTGGCCCAGGACTAATTCCCTCCTTTGGAGACACCAGAACCTCATCTTCCCAACCTGTCACTGAGTCCAGTCCATAGTGGGGCAGCCCATATGGTCAAGCTGTTGAGTTTCCAGAGAGCCTGAGGGTAAATAAACGCTGGGAGTCCAGATGGGAGGCTGTCCAGGCTGGCTCCTCTCCTTGATCTCCTCATGGGGGGTGGGGCGAGGGTCCATGTAGAAACCCCAGGAGGCATCTTAGCGATTTTCCAGGCCAGTGACTTCATTTGTCAGACGAGAAAAGGGCCCTTCCCCTCCTGCAGGTTAGGGTGACTGGCCAAAAGTGACATGGTGAATCACTAAGTGTTTGGCTGAAGAAGTCATAGCTTGAGTGTAGTCTGTCAGCTTCCTCTTTGGATAGTCAGAAGGGGCAGGGATCTTTCACTCCAGCTTCTTGAAACATAAAATGCAGATGCACAAGAAGCCCACTACTTTGTCCACCACAGGGGCCTGGTGTGTGCTGTGGCCACCTCCCAAGTGTTGGTTTTTACCAGCATGTGCCACCACACCGTGTTTAGGTAGTGCTGTGAGCTTGAACCCGAGGCCTCATGCATGTTGAACAAGCACTTGGTCAACCAAGCTGCATCCCCAATCCTTTGAGTTTCTGACACTGGGTAAGAAATTTGGCCTTTCTGGGCTTCACTCTCCTCACCTGTAAAATGGGAACTGGTCTAGCCATCCAACAGCTTTATCTGGAGGCAGGAAAAAGGTGGAGTGTTCCTGGCAGTGTGTGGCAGCCCACAACACACTGCAGCTGTCGCCACTGCCATCCACTAATCCAGAGTTCCTTCCTGCTCTCAATGGTAAGGACAACTGCTTTCAGCTGATGGATAATAAGTTGGTGCGTCAATGAGATGTTGGCTACTTGTGTTCCAGGGTGGCAGGAACCGCACAGCCCACTGGTGGATGGCACTAACTGAAATGTACCATATGTTTAAAATTATGAACCCAGATGTTAGGCCTTGGCACCTAAGGCTCACACCATTAGGATTGATCCTTTATGTGTCTCTAACAGTCTTCGGGGTGCCAGGAAGCTTGCATTAAAATGCAAATTAGTTTCCCAAGAAGTAAGTTATCTTCTCTGTCAGTTTCCAGTTTGAAGTGGTTTGGGATGAGGGAGTTACCTTACGGGAGAAATTAAAATACTTTCTGTAGGGTGGGTGCTAAGTGCAATAGGTATAGAGAGTGGCCACAATGACTGGATTTCCAGAAGAGTCAAAAGCAGGAAAACCTGTCCCAGCCAAAAAGCATAGGCATATAAATGGTACCCAGTTCCTGCTGTGGGAGGCCGCTGGTCCAGGCAATCAAGCTTGGCAAAATCTTTACACATGTGTACGTGCGCGCGCGCGCGCGCGCGCGCGCGCACACACACACACACACACACACACACACACACACGGGGTCGGGGTGGGGGTTCGGGAGAAACAGAGACAGAAAGACAGAGACAGAGAGAGGGAGGGGGGCTGCTTTTTCTGCTTAATATTCCCCTTGGTGTGTATTTTGCCTGTGTGAGCTGAACCCTCTGATTCCTTAAAGAGGAAGAAGCAAAATACACTATCAGAACATTTATTTTATGTGAGTGGGTATTTTGCCTGTTTGTGGATCCTCTGGAAATGGAGTTACAGACAGGTGTGAACCACCATGTAAGAGGTCTTAATCACTGAGTTATCTCTCCAGCACCAAGATGTATTCTATACATAACCTAGAAGAATGTGTCTTCTACACGGGTTGCAGTCCCATGCTGAAGGTGACTACCTCTTCCAGGGCATAGGGAAAGGACTGGAAGTTCCCCCCACCCACCCTGACGGGTTCTTTCTAGCCCAGTAAAGCTCAAACTTTCTAGTTGCCCAAGGATGACCTCAAAACCTCCGTCCTCCCACCTCAGCAGTCTGAGGGCTGCGATTACGAGGACACTGCTATGTCTGGTTTAATTTTTCTCTGAAGCTCCATTAGAATCTATAATGTAGTGTTGGGGGATATAGGAATTACCTAATGCGTACAGAATTGTTCCATACTAAAGAAACGGTTATGAGCTATTTGCCTTATAAGCTAGGATTGTTTTTGAAGATTTAAAAGAATGAATGACTATGGGTGCCATGAGACAATTAGGAGAAATCCCCTGTGTACCAGCCACGCCTCTGCTGAGTGCTCAGTTAGAACCCAACGTTATGTGGTAGTCTCTCTTGCTTTACCCATAGTCTATCCATAACCTGCCAGTGGGTGATGAAGTTCAACATAGCCATATCTTTTAGAATCAGTGTTCTTAAGGGCTGTCTTTTCATTTTACCTGTGAACTCATTCATTATTCACAGTAACTCAGAACCATTACCATCCCCAGCCACAGATTAGAAGCTGAGGTTCAGAGGATATGGACTCCCCAGTCAGACAATAAGTACTGGCCCCCAATTCTTGTAGTTCCTAAGGGTGAGTATTGCTTGCTGTTTACTCTGCCTCTATTTTTAAGAGGAAAGCATACGTGTTCCCCCTTTTAAGTTGCTTTGCCTTGAAAACAATAAGGAAATGATATGAAGTGAGCAAGGGGTATATTGAGGTACCTGGTGGCGTGGGAAAGGGACTGGGAGGATATGATTAAGATATATTGGTTTTTTGTATGGAGTTGTCAAAGAATGAATAAAAGATTGTCTATTAAAATGTCAAAGAGAAAAAAGCCCTACTAAAGAAAAGCCTACTAAACATGCATGATTCTAAAAATCATACAAGTCACAAAGATGTCCAGGAAGTAATAGGGTGGAGAATAATGAACTTAGTGACCCAGCAAAACCTCTAGTCATTTTAACTTCTCATTACAAAGTATGGCCAAGGCTAGGGATGTAGTTCACTGGGTAGAGTGATTGATACACAGCATATACAAAGCTCGGGGTTTGAGTCCCAATACTCCATATATCAGGTATGGCTGTATATTCCTATAATCTCTACACTTGTTTGTGTGTGTAGGGAGAGAGGCAGGTGAACCAAAACCTCAAGGTTATTGATGGCTACATCAAAGCCAGCCTAGAATACATGGGATACTGTCTCAAAAAAAAAAAATCAGAGTATTTATATGAAACTACCATGGAGACAGCAAATAGATCTTTTCAGATATGCTCCCCCTCCAAGTTACTCACTAGTGATAAGAATGTTCTCTTTCCTGCTGGGAAGATCTGCAGATATATGAAGATGGCTGAAGTATTTTCCCCAGGAATTTCTGGGTCAGCTATGGCTTTCAGATTTTAGTTCCTGGTTCACTAGCTGTACAGCCTTGGCCAATGTGCTGATCCATTCTTATCTAGAGAACCAAAGCACATTTATGATACCCAGACATAGTGAGAGGCTCAGTGCTCCTGGCTTGCTCCATTGGGTCTGATTTCCTGGGTTCCTTAAAAGATGTCACACTTGGATACACAGGGCAACCTTTGCATGAGAGACCCTGGCCCTCCTCAGCACAGATGCAATCCCCTCAGCTTTGTTGACGTACAGTATCCAGTACAAAACCTAAGATGACAGTAACATTAGCCAGACTTGGTCCTAGCTACTTGCTGGCCTTTATACTGCTAAGCCCAAGACTCAGAGTGGAGGGTTAGGAATATGGCTCAGCTGGCAGAGTGATACTGAACCCTAGGTTCAGTCCCCAGTACTACATAAACCAGGCATGCTGGACCACTGCTGTAATTTCTGCACTTGGGGGTTGAAGGACAGGAGGATGAGGAGGCCAAGGTCATCCTAGATTGTATAATGAGTTCAAGGCCAACTTGAGGGTCATAAGAGATCCCATCCTAAACATAAAACTGGGTGAGGAGGCTTTATTCCAGTTTGTGACTATTAAAACTTTACCTCTCCCCAGGCTCCCTTAAAAGTGATCCACCTTTCCATTAGGTTCTGCTGAGGAAGAGGCCAGAATAATCTTGATGTCTTCGCCCTGAACAGAATTGTATGGCTTTGCAAAGCAAAGCAAAGCAAAGTCAGAAAGAATGTTCAAGGCGAGCTTTTGTTCTGTTGGGAAAAGAAAAAATCTCTCTTCCCTTCTGCACGTGGGTTCAGCAAACTGCAATTCACAACGCTGCCAATTTTAACACGTGCCTGGGCACACCCACAGCCACACACACGTTCTGGTTGATCCTCAGCCTGGCTGTCTCTGAAACAATCCATCTCCAGCCTTCACTGTTAATTATGACCGGGTACACTGATCACCAAATGGCTTTGCCACTGATCTCTCGGTGGCTGTCCCTGTCAGTCTGCATCATCATGACGCAGGTTGATGAAATCATCTGGGCAAGGTTAAAGCAGGCCTCCACTGTACAAGGTTTCTGCATAAAACAAACAACTGCTTGCCTTTGAGACCTGGCAAGAAAATAAAAAAGAAACCCAAGATGCTCTCGGCTTCTGTCCTGGTTTCCAGGCAACTGGATGCTGGGTGCGGGAAAAGAGAGGGGCTTTTTTCTGGTGCCAGACAGTGCTGATAGACAGTGGACTGACATTCAGTGCCAAGGACCTGGAGAGGGACAGAGGAAGCCTGAGCAAGCCTCATTGCCCTAATCAACCGTAGCTTGGCCTGCTGACAGGGAAAGGCTGGAAAATGAGCACATCAGTAGGGGATCTGGGCAGTGGGGGAGATGCTTTTCCATTCTTTATAAAGACAAGAGGCTGTAAGCTACACACAAGGACTCCCAAGGAGCTGTTGTCCTGGCAGCCAGAGATGAGTGTGTCTTTCAGGCAAGCTGAAGGAACCTGACAAATGCCTTCATAAGGTGCCCTAGTGATGGCTTGGCTGAATATGAGTCCTAGCTGTGACCAGGGGACACAGGGATGGTCAGCAGAGTGGGGCATTTCTTCATTTAGCACTATCTAACAAGATCACCCCAGGGTCAAACATGTGCCAAGCACTTTGTTAAGCCAGAGGATCTAAGAGCAAAGAAGAGGCCAGGCACTACCTCACCAAGTCCCCTCTGCTGTGACTTGGCCAGTGTTCAGAGGTCCAGGGATTTTATGGTATAGTGAGTGAGCTAGGTGTTAGGATTTCTGGCTCGTGGTAGCTACTTGGTAAATGCACTATTCCAATATGGCATTGTCAGAGCATGCCATGTGTGAGGGTGGGGGTGGGGTGGGATGCCCTTTTCATCCATATGCATGACCAGGCATAACTATGTAAACCTGTGCCCTTCTAACTCAAAGACCCCATGCGTGTTAACATTAGGTGTCCTCAGATCTGAACCCTGGCACTTAGAGCAAGAGACCTTCAGAGTAGCATCTAAACTCTTCAAACATCCCTTCTCATCCATCCAAAGGCTATATATGAACCGGCACTAAGAATAGGTACAGCATTTCCAGCACAGTAAGGGTTTCCTTCTCTCCTCCTGGGTTCCTCTGGGACAGTTAAGAGTCTGTCCCAAGGCTGTAAGGATCCCAAATGGGTTTGATGAGCAAGGTGGTCCCTATTTTCTGTCTCATTAAAGTCCTCAGGCTACGGTAGAGCATACAAGCTGTACAATGCCCATACATTACAAAACCAAAAGATATACCCAGGGCAGAGTCAACAAGGACTACATGGAGTAATCCAGCAATAACCCAGGAGTTAGCATTACCTCAGCAAAGAAAAGGAAACCAAATGGCAGCCAGGGTTGAAAGGTTACAGGTTCAGAAGCAGCAGCATGCACATGCCTAGGTCCCTGTAGGAACAGATCCATGAAGGCAGGCTGAAGAAAGAAGTGTCTCCGGCCTGACCAGTGTTTCTGTAGCCTTCTTCCAGCCAGGGAACTCAGTAAGTGGTTCCTGGCTACTGACTAGCTGTGTGGACAAGTTCCTAATGTTCCTTGAATCTTAGCTTCCAGATCCCCAAAACAAGGCCAGCTGAGCCTCATCATAGGGCCAAGGTGAGATTTAATGCCTAAATGCTGAACAAAAGAACACTGAAGGAGTGTCTAGGTAACTTTTAACTTTTTGCATACAGCCTTGGGCAGATAAAAGCCTCCTGGGCCTCCAACAGTAAGATGGAAGCCTCAGTAGATCTGAAACTGAAATGTCTACAGTGCAATATGAGGGTAACGATGTTTATGAGGGACATCTTGGGCTGTACTGGCCACTGTTCTGAACACTGGATAGGGTTTGTCTCCCTTGCCTATTCTTCACATTTCTGTGAAGGGACTTTTTATAAACGAGACCACTAAGGCCCAGAAGGAAATGACCCAGGCATTCAGAGATCCCATCCCTGTTTATCACCTCTGTTCCACAGGGACTCCCAGCCCAGTACACTTTCCTCCAATCTACTTCTCTTACAGTGATACTTGGAACCAAACCCTTCCAAGAGTCAATTAATCCAAGATGCAGCCCTGAGCATTTTGGGCTGGGCCTCTAGAACAATGCTGGCACCCTGCATCCAACACTCAGTGAGGCTAGGAGGCCAGGCATGCTCCCTGTGTGAAGGCAGACCTGTGACCCTGGGATGGCCAGCAGAAGGCCCATCTTTTGCCTCACAAAAATTCAATTGAAATGCACCCAGTGAAACAAAATATTAGAACCCATAACATATGGAAGAACACTCAGGGGCGAATCATCACAACCTGACATAGCATGCTCCTGGTACCTGTGGGTGTGGCGTGTGAATGGCATGTGGTTAGGATGCAGCTGCTGTCCAACTCAGATGCTCCTGTGTCCCAGGCCAAAATCCTCCCAACTTACTTCCTCCATAAATCTACTACTAGCATTATGTAATCTGATTTGATTTTTTTTTTCTTCATGAGCTGAAGTAACCCTCTATTTTCCATCAGCTTACCTAGGACTCAAGGCTTCCCCACCTTAGTCCCTCTGTGATAGGAGAGCTTTGAAGTGTCTACAGTTGACATTTTCTGCATTGGTTGTCAGGAAGAGCTCTGGTTATTTAGAGGATCTGTCTGGAGCTTATTCTAGAGAAGGGGGGACTCTGGGCTCCTGTCAGATCTGTTTTACAGTTTAAAACTTTGCTTGAAATTTTGACAAACTCATATTATGTAATTAAATAGTTAAATATATAAATCAATTAAATAGAGTCACTGAATCTCGTGTCTTTCTTGTTAGGGTCTGGAGTGAAAGCATTGCTTGAATGATTTACACTGCGCACTGGGATGCACATTGCTGTGTGGAAATGGGCGCTGGCTACTTCGTGTTTTCCCGAGCTACCAAAGACAGGAACATAAACAAGGCCAAAGATGAAGAAAGGCAGCCAAGCCTGGCATACAGCCATCTGAAAAAGACAAAGCCGATGGCTAAGACCAGGGTCTGAGATGGGATTGAGTCTGGCCCAGCCATTGCTCCTCAGGGAATGCCAGAGCCCTGCCTAACCTGGCTCTGAGTTCTGAGGTCCTTGGCTCTACATCCCAAGGACAGCAGGTATGATACCATGAGCAGATAGGTGACAACTAGAACTTAACAATAACATTTGGTCACAGAAAAACCTAGGTTAATGAGAAGAAACATTACATCTGCACATACACATAACACATCACACACACACACACACACACACACATCGGGGAGGGGCACTTTCTTCTCATCCTCTTTTTTTTCTTCTTCTTCTTCTCCTCCTCCTCCTTCTTCCTCTTTCTCTTCTGGTTTTTTGAGACAGGGTTTCTCTGTATAGCCCTGGCTGTCCTGGAACTTGCTTTGTAGACCAGGCTGGCTTCAAACTCACACAGATCTGCCTGCCTCCATCTTCTGAGTGGTGTTGGGATTAAAGGAGTGAGCCACCACGGCCCAGCTAGCTTACTATTTTTCTAAAGTGAGTTCAAATTAGTAAACATCACGATTCTTAATCTTCATCTCACTGCCTGCTTTCCTTTTAGGAGTCCAGACCCCAGTTGTCACTTGAATATCTGGGATCAGTATTGGGACAGTCTGGGGAGGTGATGAAGGTAAGCTTCCAGAGTCATAGGGAACTTGACCAGTCATGAGTCTCAGCTTGTGTTTTCATTAGCATTCCGATAAACCGTGCCCTTCTTGGTAATGGCCTTAATTCTACATTCTACCCCCTGGTGTTTGCTTTCATGACATTTATTCTTTTCTTTAAACATTGTCCCTCATGCTTCCCCAAGGGAAGGAGTTGTTTGGCAAGAGCAAGAGCCTCTTATTCTTCAGCTCAAGACCCTATCTGCTATATCATAGGCCCTAGATAAATGCCTGCTGAATAAATGAAGGTATGAATAAATGATGTTATAAACTTTCCCTCACATTCAATCATTAATGCATTCCTGGGGCAAGGGAGAAATATGTGACCTTGAAATCCCCATCTGCTACTCACTTTGGAGATCCCACAACACCCTAAATACAAACTGTCCACACTCCCATCTGCAAAATAGACAACCCACCACCAAGACTGTATAGTTGAGAATGAGTCTAGATCATGTATGTGATTTTTCCTACATATTCTATGGCACCTGGTAGGTGTTCGCACAAGCACTGTTGACTCCAAGATGCCTTTACAGTGTCCACTTCAGGGTGATGAGATCTGATGTTCAGAGGTTCAGAGCCAGCTTCACACTCGTGCCTTCCAATGCTCAGTAGCTTCTGCGTTGTGCTTCCTCCACACTACCTCCCAGACAGCATTCCCTTCTCCGTATAGCCTTTCTTTTGCTTTCACAATGAAAATGAAGGCCTATGATGGTCCAGGGACTTCTACCTGCTTCTCATTTCTATAGGAGGAGGCTGTACCCAAGTCATACTGATTTGGAGGTGGCTTGGGCTTTGCTAGGCATTGGTGTGAATTATCCAGATGCCTGTCACACTCTCTCATGCCCTGTGTGTGTGTGTCTCCTTCCCTTTAGCCCATTAGACTCTATTCTAATTTATTCTGTTTTAGAAAGTGTTGGTCACGGTGGGTCACAAATCAATAAGCATTTTAGAACTCCTGGAATAGGTTGTGAATTTCTTGAGATCTCTTTTATTTTCAAAGGACCAACAGCGGCTCCCAGAATCAATCTTTTAACTGAGGTTAAGTATCATTATCATCCTTGCTAAAGGTATATGTGTCTTCCCCATCTCTGGGATACTGTAAACATTTCAGAACCAGAGTAGGTTTACCATAGCAGAGCCACATGACTAGACATTCTGAGTCCAAGGAGAGAACTTCTGATTGGTCTATCGGCATGCCCTGTGGTCAGATAAAGATGCCTTGATGAGTTGTCTCACCAACAGCACCTACATAAAAAGCCAGGGGCTGCTCTGTGCATGCATGCCTGTAACCCTACAGCTTTGTGGGTGGAGCATCACCAGGGCTTGCTGACTACCAGATTCAGTGAGAGACCCTGTCTAATGGAACAAAGCAGGAAGTGATAGGACACCAGTGTCTTACTCTTTTATCCATGGGAATACCTACACACACACACACACACACACACACACACACACACACACACACACATGCGTGCATATAAACACACACTCACACATGGTAGAAAAGAGAAGTGATCAGGTTTTTAAGGCCATGCATGGTGGCCTATGGCTGTGATCCCAGCATTTGGCAGGCTGAAGCAGGAGTGCAAGGTTATATAGCATGGGCTCTATACAAAGCCTATCTCAAGAAACAAAAGCCACAGTCATGAAATCCATATTTCATAGAGCTGAAGATGAACCCTTGAAGTCTGTTGTCTGTCCATTGTAACAGAATCTAGATTTTTTTCCTTCTTATCAAACTCTTCACATGTGCAAACCAGAGTTGTAAGAATGCTAAGAATACTCTTTAGATCCTTGTTAAAATCCTGTAAGAGAGGCACTATTATCCATCATACAGCATTTGAGAGACATTCTAGCCACACCATGGTTGACCTTACCACCCACCCTGACAGAAGCAAGTGTAGATGAACAAATTCATATTGTAAGGAAAGAGATTGAGCCAAATATTGGGGGAAGGCTGAAATATCAGAGAGAGGAAGCACCACAGTCAATTCTCACCCAGCTGTCTTCCAACTTCCTCTGCCTCGCTCCTGGTCACTTCGGCCTGTCGCTTCTATCTCTGCTGGATTCCTAAGAGAACTATATACCCTTCTCCTTAGCTGTATCCCATCCAGGTTAGGATTAAAGATGTGTATTACTCTATTTTGTAGCTAGCCTTGAATTCACAGAAACAGAGGAAGTTCTGTTTCTAGAGTTATGAGATTAAGGGTGTAGGTCACCACTCCCAGCTTTCCCTGTGCTGGGAATAAAGGTGTGTGTGATTGAACCTCAGCTGTTTATTCTTGTACTTAAGGATCAAGAGTTTCCTGAGCTGCTGCCTGGGATTTGACTGTGTGCTCTCTCTGATATTTCAGGATTTATTGAATATCTAACAAATATCCACAAGCAAGGATAATTTTGTTGTTGTTGTTATTATTCACAGATAGGACACTGGGCTGGGAAATATTGGAACCTACTCCAAATTTCACAAGTGGGCTGCTGAGTTGTACCCTGAACCTAAGTAAGGAGCACACAGAACCAGAGAACTTCTGAAATGGCAACTAATCCTAGAGTTACTTCTCAGGACATGCATGCTGGACATCCTGAGGTTAAAATCAGCCAAGCCCTAGCTGAGGCGTGGGGTGGGGAACAGGTGTAGCTTCATGCACACAGGTGTGAGCTTCAAACCAGAATGATACCTGTAGTTTCCCACAGAGGCAAGGTTCTAGTAAATGAAAGAAAACCCCAGGGCAGCTAAACACCTCTCTAACATCTATGTGGCCTCATTCTGCTAAAATGTGGTGACAAGGACATTCATCACTGTTTATGTGAATTTTTCTCAGTAAGAGAAAGAAAGCTCTATTCACTCATGAACACTTCCTTTCCAGATGCAGCCTCCCCTTGAATTTTCTGGTAGCAAGACCGTAGTCAACTATACCTTCAAATGAGAATCCTGACTACTTTCCCCTAGGCTTCTGAGTTAAGAATGTTGTTATGGCTAACTAACAATTTTTCTCAGATAAGGTGGCTGGCCAAAGACTCCTGAGTTAAACTTATCTCTCCAAGTGGTGCCAGAAAATTATATAATGAAAATCCTTGTTTTTAATTTGGAAGCTCTCAGAGTCACTTTATAATTAACATACATGTCTATATATATTAATTAAAAATAAATGATATGATTTATGACTTTAATGCCGCTGCTTGGCTGTTGAACCCAATCATGTACTGGTAATCTTGAAATTGGATTTGTAGAGAGCTTGGGATAATAGTAGATTTAAGCAGAAAGAAAAGAGTTATACTGCAATATGTATGGAGTAATTAATTTCCCACAGGGTTCTTGAATATGCACAGCATGATTTCTAAATTTCCTTCATATCGATATGCATGTCAAAATGATTAATTGGAAAGTTATCAGTTATTTATTCCTACCTAACAAACTGTTCAAAATACAGTTGCTTAAAACTACAACATGCTATATGTGGCCAGTGGCAATAACATGAATAACAGCTACATTTCCTGGTTGGAGAGACCAGTAATAGGTAGTGGGCCTGGGGAGGGGGCTCAATTGTTAAGAACACTTTCTGCTCCTCCAGATGACCCAGGTTCCACTCCCAGCACCCACACAGTGACTCACAACCTTCTGTAACGTCAATCCCAGGAGTCTGGACATCTCCTTCTGGCTTCCACAGGCACTGCATCCACATGATGCATGTGTATGTCTTAGATACATTCATACACATTTTTTTAAAGTAAGAAAAACAAAGTGGCCAGTAGATATGTATAATTTTTGAAAGGAGTTACATTCTGTCATAGATGACTAGCCTACTTGTTGACATTTAATAGCTATCCTTTTATAAATTGAATCATCATTTATTGCATCATATATATATGGATTAGGTATATGTGTGATTATTGCTTAAAATAATACTTTATTTATTTATTTATTTTAAAAAGGACTTTATTTTCTAAAAAAAAAATATAAAACAGAGTGACAAGAAATATATAACAATGCCATTATGTAGAATGAATAAGGTTGGGGTCAAATGAACAGCAGAAGACTATATTAAATATAATTTTCAGATCTCAAGCTGTTCAGTGGTTGTGGTTTGCAGCTTGGGTGTTCTTTACTATTTTTGAAAGTCCGCTAATGAGTGAGTATATCTCCTGCTTATCTTTCTGGGTTTGTGATACCTCACTCAGGAGGATATTCTCCAGTTCCATCCATTTGCCTGAGGATTTTAGGATATCATTTTTTCTTACTGCTGTGTAGTACTCCATTGTGTAGATGTACCACAGTTTGTTAATCCATTCTTCAGTTGAGGGGCACCTAGATTGTTTCCAGGTTCTTACTATTATGAAAAATACTGCTAATGAACATAGTTGAGCTAATGTTTCTGGGATGTGAATGTGCATCTTTAGCCTAAAAGTGGTATTGCTGGATCCTTGGGGAGTTTGATTCCCAGTTTTCTGAGAAACCACCATACTGCATTCCAGAGTGGCTGAACAAGCTTGTACTTCCACCAACAATGGAGGAGTGTTCCCCTTGCTCCGCATCCTCTCCAGCATAGCTGTCATTTGTGTTATTAATCTTAGCCATTCTGACAGGTGTAAGGTAGTATCTCAAAGTTGTTTTGATTTGCACTAAAATAATATTTTAGATTGTAACTTCAGCACTAATTAAAACATTGGAAGATATTGCTAGTTAAAAAATATCTGAAACATGCTGCTTTTCATGGCTGTGTAGGTCTACTGGGTTATTGCCTAGTCTTATCAGGGTTTATTCATGGCCCTTCAGCCGGGTCTGGAGGGTCTAAGATGATCCATTGTGCTGTCTAGGGACATGGAATAGACACTGTTGGTTGGGTTTCCCCTCCATGTGCTCCTGTCACATAGTCTCCAGCTTGGACTCTCCTCCACAGGACTGGTATGTTGCACAAATTCTGGATTGTATTAAAAGAAATTCAGAGCCAGATACTGGGGAAAGGCTGAAATATCAGAGAGAGGAAACTCCCTCTGTAAACCAAGATGGCCTCAGACTCAAAGCTGCTGGGATTAAAGGCATATGTTACCACTCCAGGTCTTTCCCCATGCTGGAATTAAAGGTTTGAATTACTACTCTCTGATCCTCCTGGATTGACTGTGGGTAGACCTCTTGATATTCCACACTGGTTTTTATTAAATATATAACATATCACCACAGTGGTAGCATTCCAAGGTGGCAAACATGGGGACTGTGAGGTCTCCTGAGGCCCAAGCTCTGAAACTTCTTCACCTTGGGCATTATTCAGCTGTGCAAGAAAAATCCATAGGAGGGTCTGATGACTACAGGAGGAGTTAAATAAATTTCATCTCGGAATAGGAGGGCTTGTCAAGTGACCCTCATTGGTTTTGTGTGTAGAATATAACCCCTTTGTCCAGAAGTCCTAGCCTATCACAGGTTAGTCTCATGGTCAGAATCTTAATCTTTTAAATGCAGATATAGCTGATATTTCCTTCTTTTTATTTATTTTTGAATAAAGTTTCATTTTTTTATCCATGTATCCCCTTGTTCAAACTCCCTTTCCCCTCCCGCCCTTCCCAGTCACTCTCTCTTCTCCCCATCTCCTTATCTCCTCCCCAGCAAGGGCAGGACGTCACAAGGTGGCTTAGTTCAGCATCTACTCCAGGTGCACACTGCTTCCCTGGAATCAGGCACAAAACTATAAACTTCCAATAGGTACAGCAACCTTGCTGGAATGGACAGGAGAACCCAGGTGAACCATTCCCTTCAACTGGGGAGAAATTGGAGGCCTGTGCAGTTGGTCTGTTTCATTCTGAAATCTCAGCAGATACACAAGGCCAGTTTCTCTACTCCAGGAATATGGAATAGTCCCTGAGTCAGGCAACCCCTCCCATGGAGTGCGGTCACCTGAAGCTCCCATTGGCTGTTTCACCATCATTCTCTGGGACTATGGCTCTACCCCTGAGTTCTTCTTCCTTCCCTACACAAAAACATAGCACTACTTCCGTCCCTGTGAAATTGAGGGTTCGATGATTTTCTTTCATTTTGGTCTAGCTCCTACTGGCCCAGTTGGGATGTTTTAAACAGTATGATGGCCTTGTGTGTTTGCAGGTTTCTCTGGATTCTGGTTTCTGAGACAGACGTTTCTCTACCTTGGGTTCAGCGGTGGATTCCCCATAAGACACTTAGGAGCCTTTTGGTCTGTGCTCTTGCTGAAGTTTTCCCAAAGGATCTAACAGTTACAGCTTCAATGGAGTTAGGCCCAGCCCTTGGTTCACTTGGGTAATTTCCTGCTAGCTGTTTTGGGAAGTGTGTGTTTGGAATGAGAGACAGTCTTATTTCTAATCACACATGTCCTGGATATTTTTTGTTTCCTCAGAGTTCTGCTTGCCTCCTTATAGCCTCTGTAGATCCCTTTTCTTCTCCATGAATGTGTCACACACAGCTCGGAGCCAGCTGGCACCTTCAGCATTCTGTCCAGAGAATTCTTTGGCAAGATTTCTGTATTCAGAAAGTAATGTTCATATTGCCAGTTATACAGCTGACACTCACAGCCTATTGTTTTACAGCTGCCTGGCTTGGGCTGCTTCCAATGGTGGTTTTTTTAACCCTCTAGCTCTGAACAAATGGTGACAGTCACATCTCTACCCTACTCCTAATCCAAAGCCAGTGTCATCAATTTCAGGCCTTTGTCTCATCACACTTCACTTTTAGATGCCACTGGTGATGGTTAATTTTGAATGTCAACTTGACTTTGGTGCCCAGATATTTGGACAAAGGTTATTCTGGATGTTTCCATATAGATGATAGCATCTGGGCCAGTAGGCTGAGTGAGGCAGTTTATATTCCCCAAAGTGAGTGTGCCTCCTCCAATTAGCTTTAAGGCTTGAATAACAATAGTGATGGTAACAATAACAATGACAATTCACCTTCCTAAAGAGATTTCCTCCTTCTGGATCCCATTGATCTGGGACATTTTCCTATTTTAGACTTGCCAGCTATAGACAGGAACCTATACCACTAATTCATCAATTTTAGGCCTGGTCATCTTACAGTTCAAACTGAGATAACACCACCAACTCTCCTGTGTCTGCAGCTTGTGAGCTGTAGAGTGTGGACTCCTCACCTCCATAAATGTGTGGGTAAGTGTATGACAGTGAATCTTTATGCTAATCTCTCTCCTCTTTATTCCTCTCTCCACGTATTCATATATACGTAATATATGTATACAGTCACCTATCTATCTATCTGCCATTTCTATGTATCTAATTAATATATATAATTGGTTCCATTTCTCTAGGAAACCCTAACAAGCCAACTTCTGTATGTTATGTATTGGTTATATAAAAACATACCCAAAGTTTACTGGCATGAAACATGGACAGATGGCCTTTTGAAAAGAACCAGGTTGTAATGTTCCAGCTTTGTGGCCCCGTGACAACTATTGAACTGTGCTACAGCTTAAGAAGAGTCACAAGCAATGTGCAAATTAACAAGAGTGGTGATAGTGTCCCAGTAAAACTATAAACAAACATCAGCTGGGCCAACCTCGGCCAGTGGACTCTTGACTCAAAACAACATGTCATTGCTTCTTGTGACTCTGTGAGTTGTCTGAGAAGTTTTGTCAATCTCTTTGGGCTTCCTGCTGCAGCATCTGCCTCAGCCATTGGCTACATTGGGATTGGCCTGTCCGCCTGACTCACATGTCTGAGGCTTTGGTCCTCATTGTCAATTTGGTCTCTGTCCCCGCCCCCATGTGGTCTCTCACTATTTGCTGATCCAGGTAGAGTTGCTTTGGGTAGTAGTTACAATGCTCCAATAGTCAAAACAGCTGGCAAGAGGGCCTCTAAGGTCCGGACTTCAGAACTTTCACAGATCTACCACATTCTACAGGCAAAGCAAACTCTGAGGCCACACCAGGCTTACAGGCCGTTTAGGAGGCTCTACCTTTGAGCCTTCATGTTGCTCTTATTAAGATTTTTCAGTCTCCTCTGGAAGTGAATGGGATACATTAGCTTTTCTAAATACCCATCATAATGCCATGTCATGTGGCTATGGCTACCACATGAGTCAATGGTGGCCACATAACCAGGGGATTCATAAACCCAATGCCTTATCTCCTGAGCTTTGGATGCTTAGTGTTGCTCTGTTTGTGAAGGTAGCCTGAGGTAAGAAATAATTCATCAGAGGTTGCAAAGTAAAAACTAAAAAGGCTGTAGGAAGTCTGTGTCTTTGAGTTCAGGAAGATGCAGCCTCTGACATTTCCCTACCTGCATGCCACACAGAAGGCTTTGCATTGTGATCCAAAACACAAGGGAGCCATTAAATTTTCAACCAGTTCATGAGCACTACCTGGAGGTGTTTCAAACTCTCTTGACCTTTCCTTGGAAAATTCCCTCAACATGCTCATGCCTCTAAAATTGAAATCTGAATAATTTTTGTATGTTTATCTCCCACCAAAACTTCTAGTTCCTTGCTGACCCTGTTCATCAGCTACTTCCTGGGGGAATGCCTAGCTTGTTATTTTTAAATAAAATGCTTTTGGAAACATCTACTTACAAATGTATGTGTAGCCACAGTCCCTTCCCAAACAAACAAACAAAAACCTGAAACATTTATTCACATCATATGTAATACATTGTAATGCATGTTTATCTTCAAAATAAAATTCCATATGAAGTGTAAATAAATTAAACATATTCCTCTAGAGACCAAAACTGTGATGAAATACTCCTCTTCTGATAAAATGCTTTTTTCTAAAGTAGCCATATTGGAAGGACCTTATTAAAATGCATGTAATTGAATCTTCTGAAGAAAGGCAAATGTAATTATTTGCTTTTTAAAGGTGTTGATTTCTTATAACTCTTTGTTTAAAGCTATTTGTCATTGCAAAGCCAGACATAGAGTTCATTTCCAAAGGTAACCGATACCACAGAGACGGCAGTGTGTTATTATCTGCCATGTGGACCTAAGAACTCTTGTTCTCTGAGTAGGTTTTAAATCAAAAGCGTTAAGTGGAGTTTAAGCCCCATGTCATTTTCAATTCCAAGCTTTAAAGCCATGAAGCATGAATTTTATGATGGAAACAACAACTGGCCCTCATCTGTAACAGACACAGCAAACTGACTCTGTGGCTCTCTCAGTAACTTCCATGAGTCTTACGGGCAGACAAGATGTGCATTACTAGGAAGGTGTATGTTACATCCGTAGCCAACAGCTAGCTGGCTCCCAAGGATTTGCCAGCCATTCCTTCAGCACTGACTTCTGCTTCTGTCTACCTTTCCCTCTCCACTGAGGACTCCTTTCCCTGCTGACCCACTTGCCTTTCTATTCCGTGCAAGAAATTTCTTCTGAACCTACACAATAACCAGAAAGTGACCACAATAACAATTTACTTAGTGCATTCTGTAAGTCACACACCAGGCTGCCCACTTTAATCATTGCTATCTATCATTTGACCCTGTAAAAACCTTGTGCTTCTCCCACGGTCAGGAGAGTACAGCCAGTTTCCCAGAGGTGCATAGATATCAAGGAGCAAAGACAGGACTCGGGGTCTGCGCTCTTGTCTATTGCCGTAGACAGACAACTATTTGTCCTTCTGGAACACCTCTCTTTCAGAGCTCCTCTGGGGGAGAGATGCACCATACATGGCTACAGTTCTGGCCACTGAAACTGGCACAAAAGCATACAATAAAAACTCAGCTTCTAGTTTAAAAAAAATGAGTCAACATTCATTGACTTAAGACACATTTATGAAAAGCCTGTACCTTTCAGAAATAAGTTCAGTGTCTCAGGACAAATGACTTTTTTTTTTTCTTTTTCCAGCATTTGTTCAAAACTTGCAAACCAGCAGGCCTTGTTTGGAAGGCAACTCCAAGTAGGCTGAGGAAGCGAAAGTCTCCTAGAGAAAGCAAAGGACTTTACTGAGCTACACCCATCACCCAGGGCGTTGGACTATCAATGTCTCCTTCTGTGTGCTTCTCAGTGCTCTGGATCTGACAGCAGTGCTAGCATTCTGGCTTGAAAAAGTTATCCTCACCAAACAAACCCACTGTTAGACTTAAAAAATAGAAGGTCTTAGAACACTTGGAGAGATTTTTGTATAAATGAAAAAAAAAAGAGGCAGTTTTCTTTTCTTTCTGAGGGAATGAAAAACAGTCATTTAATTGAGTGGTGAGCCTTCCTGACAGGCTGCCCAGCCAGAGGATGGGGACTATAAACTATCCTTCAGCCTATGAGAATTTCCTCCCTTAAGAGAAACTGTCATCAAAAGCCTAATTGAGAGGGCAGTGTCTTAGGCTAGGCAGTAGCCATGTGCAGTTAGCTTGGCTTTGATCTGCCAGGCCTTTGGGTGCAGAAAGAAAGTCATCTATGGGCTGGGGTCTGGCTAATCTCCTTAAAGATAAGCTGGAACTATTTGTCTGGGTTAGGGAGAGAGGGTGTCTCCCTGTGTGCTGGGGCCTGGCTAGCTAATGAATTAGCTGGAGCATGCCAGACCTCTCCATGCTCCCGGACCACACTCCTTACCACAGTCCCTCATCACACTACCTAATGGCTGGACCTCCAGTTCTAAATGATGCTTGTTCAGAGTCCTGAAGAGAAACCCATGAGATGCCTCCAGACTTGCCAGTATGCTTGCTCAGGATCTGCTTTGGAGGATGTCCAGTGGTGGCTTAAGCTTGACAAATTTAAGAAGCAACAAAGAGCTAGTCCAGAAAAGACCAAGGGAGGAAGAAAGAGGTACATAGTTGAAGGACCTACTTAATCTGAAATATCAGTGAGATAGCAAGTGTATGAGAAAATATATCAATGTCACTCTGCTTCTCTTTTTTCTTCCCTCTTTATGTTCTCCTTCTTTCTCTATAGCAAAGGGCTGATTTAGTCGAAATTAGCTGGGTTACATCCCAGGAGGGAAATCTGTCTGCTAGGAAAGATAGGTTTTTAGAAGTCAGTCAGAGCTGATGTCTAAGAAGCAGCCAACATGGTTGATTCCCAGTACAAGAATCTCCACAGGCAGGAAACACTGAGCCAGCTGGATGAAGAGCATCATGAGCACCTCAGAGAAGAGATGATCTATGCCAGCATCAGGACCAGGAACCTGCATGACATCACAACATACACAGATGCTGTTTGGGGTATAGGCTTTACTGCAATTAGCACAATTCAGAACACACCTGGGGTGTCTAGTTGCCATGTTTAGATATGATGACTTTACTCACCCAGCTTGAAGGCTTGACTCACTCACCCTCAGTCCTCCAATGCTAGCAACCACACACTGGTGAACACAAGAGCATCTGTGCACTAGAAATAATGATGAAGCAACCATGCTGCTTTCCATGTGTCCAATGTGAGATTGAACTGTTTGGTACCATCTTGCTTTTAGCTTTAAGATACTATAGAATGTCATGAAACAGGATAAGCTATGGGCCACTTCCCCTTCTAGGTTTTTAGAGTGGGGATCAGGAAGGTACATGATTTATCTATCAAAGGCTACTTTGCTGATAAAATACAAACACTACCTGACATCAGTAGTCAGAAATTTCTGTGTCCCATCTGGCAGGTCCCACAGCCATTTAGTCTAAAACAATCACACAAAGGAAATTATAAACTATTTGGCCTATGGCTCAGGCTTGTTACTTGCTAACTCTTATATTTAAATTAACTCATGAATCTATTTATATTTAGCCTCATGGCTTGGTACCTTTTCTCAGAGCAGCATTCACTTCTTCTTTCCTCTAGATCTGGCAGGCATCTCCTGCTCTGATCTTCAACTTCCCCAAATTCTTAGTCTAGTTGCCCTGCCTCTATTTCCTGTCTAGCTTCTGGCCAATCAGCATTTTATTAAACCAATATTTACAGTGACAAATATTTACAGTGTACAAGATCATAGTCCCACAGCAGGCATCAAAATCTTCAGGTATAAATCAGAAAGCATAGCAGAGTCAATCATTCTGCAAAATACCAACATCAGCTTCTACCTTAAAATTTCATTATACTTGGTAATGTAGAAAGGAAAAGAACTTCAGAAGGTAGCTCTCATCCAGTCCAGTAATTTCCCACAGACAGACATCTAATCCTAGACATGTGGGCATCTGATACCCAAACCTTATAGCATATGACTATCTCTGATGAATAGGTTCATGCTTGACTGAGGAAGCCTTTTTTTAAAGAATTTTTTAAATTTTTATTTATTTTATATACAAAAGTGGATACCAGATGGCATCATAGATGTTTGTGAGTCACCATGTGTTTGCTGGGAGTTGAACTCAGGACCTCTGGAAGAACAGTCAATGCTCCTAACCACTAAGCCATCTCTCCAGCCCAGACTGAGGGAGTCTTAACCTTCCAAATTATTGCCAGTTATCATGGCAGAGGAAAAGAGAATGGTTTTATCCCATTCCAGCTCTTCATTGGTCAGATTAAGTCACATGTTCACATTTAACATCAAAGGGGGTCAGGACATTTCATCCTATTATGGGCCAGGGGGAAAAGGAGAAAGAGAGAATGGGTAAATGTCTAAGTGGCCTTCCTAGTGCTTTGCTCATGAAGCTGGGAAGAAAAAAATCTAAGAGCTAATTTTATTTGTCAACTTGATAAGATCTAGAAATACCTAGGAGATGGACTTCTGTGAAGATTATTTTCACCGGGTTAATTTAATTGGAAAGATTTGTTCACTGTGGATGGCATCATTCCCTAGATTGGGATCCTGGAATTATATAAAACAGAAAAAGTGAGCTATGCACAAGCGTTCATCATTCTTACTTCCTGACTATGAACATAATGTGACCAGCTGGCCCAAGCTCCTGCCGCCTTGTGGTCCCACCATAATGGACCTTGTTCTCAAGCTGGGCCAAAATAAACCTGTTTTTCATTAAGTTGGTTTTTGTCAGGTTATCTCATCATATCAACAGGAAAAGTCACTAATACAAAAAAGATTTTGGGAATTGATAATTAATATGCTCCAAAAACAATAGTTTTGATTTATTGGTGTTTTCCTTGATCCATTTAACTAAATACATGAATATCTATTAAAGAATGGTCTTAATTTAACATTAAGCTGTAATGTCACAGGGGTTCCTTTTGGAAGGAGACTTTTTAAAAATTCCAACAATAGACCATAGGTGAGAGAAGGTGCAAGGGGTGGAAATGCAGTTTGTTTTAAAGCACTGGAGTTTATAATTGATGCTTAATAGCCTTCATTTTCTCCCCTGCCTGCTCCGTATACCGCCTCACCTACCTGTTGCTCATGTAAAAAAAGGGAGGAGAAAAAAAATACAGAAATAGCAAGGAAGAAATCTGGAAGTAGTTGTGGCAAGAATTCTTAGAAGTACAGCACAGTACTTTAGAAAAAAACCAAAACAAACCAAAACAAAAAACCAAAGAACTTTCCGGAAAAAGTCTTTGAGCTCCCCCCAGAAGACAAAGAATTTACAAATAAACCACAAAACCTCATGGCTGGTTCCTTTCCTCCATCTCAAATTCCTTCACTCACTCTTGTGAAACAGTCTAAAAAGTAGACCCCTCAGCACAAAGAATTTTAATGACAATTTCTAAGCACCCAAAATTCCTGAAGAAGACCAAACTCCCCCACGGTAATAGCATTTATCTCTAAAGTATGCATTGCCTCATCATTATCATCAATTGAGTATTTTCCCAAAGGAAGAAAATTAATTGCCTACCAGACATGTTTTGAAATGTTTATATGTTGCTTTGTATAAGCACAAAAGTAAGTCTTTGGGAGGCTGTTTATAAGTGACTAAAGTATTAGTAAACTCTGGTTGGGGGCTGATAAGGTTCATATGACAGTCATCACTAAAACTGTTGCCTCAATAATAAACAGGATCTTTCAGCCTCTCTTCTTTCAAGTATGCCTTCGTGGATTAAAAAGCATCTATAGTCACTGGAAGAAATAGAACATGTGTAGACGAGATGGCGGTAGTGTTGTGTTTGTTGTGTTTAAGAGACCCAGTATTTCATGATGTAGAATCTCTGCTAGGTCAGCCACAGGCTCATAGCTGGGTATTATTTCTCCTGTTTTGCAGAATGGTGATGGTAATACAGCCCTCTCTGTGTAACTCCCAAAAAAATTAAATGAGTTGTGATTCAAAAGGGATCATAGACAGTCCTGTAGTACTGGAGTCCTCAGTGTATTGGAGACCCCTGTGTTGATCATGATCTTATTCCTGGGACAATAATATTGTTTTGACACCTCACATAGGTTCTTGCCAGGGACAGACTTTGCAATTCAGTGCTCAGAACAAAAGAGAGGAATCCAGGAGATCTTGAACTTTTGCCTGTAGCAGTATTTTCTCATTGGGACTGCCAGCCTGCAAATAATGAGATAATTATGAAAGCTCAGCATTAGCTCAGGCTTCCTCCTAGTTAGTTCTTATAATTTAAATTAGCTCATATTTTTAATCTACATTCTGCCACGTTGCTCATACCTCTCTTCCATGCAGCATGTCCTGCTTTCTTTCCTGCTTCCTCCTGTCTGGCTGGTGGCTCTGCCTTTCTTCTTCCCAGAGTCCTCTCTGTTCCTGGAAGTTCCACCTAACCTCTCCCTTCCTAGCTACTGGCCACTCAACTGTTCCTTAAACCAATCAGAAGGCACCTTGGCAAAGACACATCTTCACAGTGTAAACAAATATTCTGCAACATTTGTTTATAATCTCGGGGGCAGATCTGCCACTAATCCTTGGGTAATTTTGGGTGGACCACTGCACATCACCCTCCACATCCAAGAGCAAGAAAGATGATATAATTTTGCACCCCAGCATCTGACTTTCAAATCATGCTTTATTATGGACAGGAATGAAGAACACCAATGAGGAATCATTGCTCTAGCTTTCACAGAGCTCTACCTGCAAGGATCCCCATTCTTCCATGTCTGTTACATCACCTGGATGGTAAATGGAAATGCCCAATCTTTGACTGTGAGGTGTCCTGCTTATCTTGCATGGTGAATCCCAACCTCTCTAAAGAGAACATCAATAATATTACATGTACTGGATTCTAGCGTCTTCCATTCACATGGTCTTAGCATTCTGTCTGAACTATTTTTTGACATATGATGGCAACTATAACTACAAATCTTTGTTCATCTATAAACATTTATGGAGAACTAACATTGGATACACACAGAGGTAACAATGAAAACAACCAACATGGCTGACAACCTCATAGAATTGACCTCATAAGAAGCATATGGGGTTAGTCTAGCAAGGTAGAATTTGGATCCTGGTTCTTCTGCTGGGCTTATAAATTCAATTAATTCAAGTAACTTTCTTAACCTCTACTGTCTGTTTCAGTCAAGGTGAAAATAACAGTACCCCACCTTTAACACTGTTACAGGCCCAGATCACCTAACTTACTGAGAGCTTCTAGCAAACTGTCATTGTATTCAGCATTGAAACAATGCAAATCCATTTCCTTTAGTGACCAACTGTTAGACTGCCTGTGTTGGTTTGTCGAAGTATTGTGATAATGCCTTTCTACCTTTGGGACTGCCTTGCCCTGACCCAATTTCAAGGCCAAGAGTATCCAATTGTGTTCATGTTGACTCATTAATCACTCTGCTTCTGAATAAAGCTTTACACTGTCATTACCTGCAGACCAGTGGCTGGCAGCCATTGCTCCCTCTGAGCTGATGTCACCTTTGTCCCACTACTGTTCAGGACTTCCTCAGCTTCCGAGGCTGTGCTGCACATCTCCACAGGACAAAAGACAGGATTCTATTAATACAGTTTCCAAACCAAAACAAAACTGCAGACCTGCTTTTGGGCTCAGGTCATGGACCATGCTCAGTCACTCTTGGATGGGTGGGCACCACCAGGGAGGGAAGTCCTTATGCCACTCAGTGCATTGTTCATATCATGAGAAAGAAAAGCATTTAGTTCTTTTCATTAGAGCCCAGATTATAAAAGGAAGATAGAAAAGTTCGTGTGCTCTCAGTAGGCTTCTGGCCTATACTCCACAGGCCTGCTCCTCAGTCTGTGGCGCTGCCTGCAGCCTGGTAGAGGCTTTATGCAGTGAAGATCAAAGGGATTAGACCTAGTCAGGGAACACAGACATTTGACAGAGGTTCACTGAACTTCTTGGTTATTACAGCATTTCACATCCTTGTCAGTATGTGTGTGTGTGTGTGTGTGTGTGTGTGTGTGTGTGTATGTGTGTGTTCCTTGGAAGACAGAAGGAAATGGCTGTGTGCCCTGAGCAATTACTGACCTTGGTGTAATAAAATAATCATTTTTTTGTATCTCCTAAGTATGATTTGGTAAAGTAGAAGAATGCTTGTTTTTCAGAGTCCTGAGAAGACAAACACGCTCCAGCTTGGGTGAGAACAAGCACGTGTCATGACCCCTCACTGTCCCTACTGCCACAGAACTTTCTCCAGCTCTGCCACGCAGATCTTGACTGCCTTCAGCAATAGTGAAATGCTTTATGTGCAGGTCCCCTGAGTTTTCCTAGGAAGGCAGGATGCACAGTGTACACTTGATGCTCAGTGGTGACATGGGCATTGAAGTTCAGAAGGCCTCCCCAGTCGCAAGAGGTAAGATGAGCTTTGCCCATTTACCGGCTACATGCTTCCATTTAATGTCTCAGATCTTAGTCTGTTCTCATTTTATGGAAGAAAACAGAGGCTCACGTTGAGATTCCAGAATCCTTAGCTTTCTTAAAGGAGCAGCTCTCCAGTTGGTTTTAGATATTGTGATCGAATCTCTCCCACAGTATCACGTAGGATTTCTGATCTGCTAAGATGTAGACAAGCAGCCAAACCTGTCCCATCACCGTGGACCTACCTGCCACAGTGACTTCCCCAGCATGATGGACTGTAGCACTCCAAACCATGAGCCAAAAGGAACTCCTTCGCTCTTACATTGCTTTCCCTGGAATGTAAGGTCAGAACAATGAGAAAAGTGACTGAGAAAAACCCTAAGGACATTTTCTCAGTAAGAGTTTTAAACTGCCATGTTGTTCAAGTTTAAAAGACAAGGCGTTCCATGAGGGATGTAGTGGCTGTAGTAGCCTGTTTCCATTTCGTTGTATTCTAATCTGTTTTTTGAGGAAGAAGGAGGTGGTGACTGGGACCTTCTATCCTCTCTACCTTGGGTTCCAGCTACATTCCAGGCCAGAGGGAGCCACCATGGCTCATGTCCTATCTCTGACCATTGCTACACATTAATGGAAGGTTCTGCTTTCCAGGAAATTATCAGTGCAAAGCTTTTAGGATTCTGATTTTTCTCTATGGGTCATGGTTTTCATTTATGTTGGAGCAGAAGATGGGCAACATGTGTCCCTTCATTAGTAGGTTCAGAAAACTTTAACAATTTTCTAAGCTATTGTGACTTTAAAACTGGATTGCTGTTCAACCTTGTTAGGACATTCCAGCTCAATACTCAAAAAAAAAAAAAGAGGAGGGACTGTCACCAGAACCACCACCCACCAAAAAAGCCCTAATAAATAATAGCTGCTTTTGGAAGAATTGCAATGTATTTTCTGATACCTCTGACATCAGCTTATTTCCAAAATTATTTTTAAAAGTAGAACAAGAAACTCAATTGTCTCATAGTGGGAAGAACAGAATCTAAGGTGTGGCTATCTGGAAGCAACTGCGTAGTTTTGCAAGACCAGATGGCTTTAGCCTCTGTGTGTTTTTGGGATGCATCAATTGGGTCAGACAGGTGAGGTACACAGAGACCAGTGTAAGCAGCATGCCGCTCTGCATGGGCATTCTTTAGTGCAGAGTTGGCTTTTTATAGCACAAAGGAAGGCCTTCAGCCAGAAACAGGTATATTGTTTGATGGTAGATGGGCTCCAAAGTAATAGCTTGGGGAAGGGAGCTCCTCTTATTTTTAGCAGTAAGTATTTCTGCATGGATGCATAGCTAGCACTCATGGACAGACACTTCTACGGGGGTGCAAAACACCCTGGGAAGTCATTAAAATCCATGCCTCTTTAGTCCCATTTCTACATCATGAGAGTACATGGGGCAAGGGATTAAGGCTAGATTCATGTAAGGGAAACATTTGGGGAAAAGCCTTGGGAACAAAGATCCAGTTCCCGCTGTCAAGAATATATGCCAAATATCTCAGCAGACAGACAAAGTTTAAAGTAATAGAGGAAAAAACATGGGGCTCTTCTGTTTCTTAAGTATCTTCAATCAAAGTAAACAGTAGACCATGCAGAACTTTAAAATCACCAAAAGATTACAAATACTTGGAAAGCATTTAATGTCTACAACATACCTTGTTCTGTGAAAAGCCAAGAAACAATGTGTTAGCCCAGTGGTTCTCAATTTCTCATAACTGCAACAAGAGTCAAATACCAGATAACCTACATATCAGATATTTACATTATGATTCATAAAAGTAGCAAAATTAGAGTTATGAAATAGCAACAAAAATAATTGTTATGGTTGGGGTCACCACAACATGCGGAACTGTGAAAGGGTCACAGCATCAAGAAGACTGAGAACTACTGTGTTAGCCTCATGGTTCCTGGCTTTAACCCTCCCACTCCAAAGGGCTTGGCAGCTAAACCTCCACACATCTTCATTTCAGGACACTGGACACATGCTCTCTCTCCTGCATCTTCCAGTGCCACCAGGGATACTGGAGGACTCAGAGACATCTGATGGCATGGCATTCACATCACTATAAGCTTTTCCCTCCAAAAGGAGGAGATAGGATGTGGCTGGACCTAGAAGTGCCCACCATAGAACCCACAGAGCTTACTGTATCACAGGACTCTGCTCTCCCTTGCTGTGATGACTGTTTCTATGCACCAGCTTAACTGGGTCACAGGCTTCCCACGTATCTGCCCACATATTGTGGATGCTTCTAAAAAGTTTCTTTTAGATGGGTTTAAATCCTGCTTTGGAAGATCTAGTGAAGAGCATAGCTCTCTTTCTCACGAGACTGGGCTACGTCCTTGAAGGCTTAAATACATCAAACAGGTGGTCTCCTGAGGGGATCAGGGAACTCCCTCTGACTGCCACCTTGAACATGGACACTGTATTTTTTTCCCAATCTTTAGAGACTTGAGTCTTCGGATTGCTGGCTGTGGAACTGGGGCTTGCATTACAAGCCCAGGTTTCTTGGTTGGAAGTGACCTTGTGGATTCAGCCTTAGAGCCAGAGACACCACAACATAACTCACTGCAATGGATGTGGAAACAGTCTGTTCTGTTTCACCTCGTTCCAACCTATGAAGTGTGAGCAGTTCGCTCATCACATGTAACCACCCATCCAAGGACCTGACACACGGTGGCTGTGCAAGAAGCAGGGGCTAGTTTCATCCTGTGAGAAAGGAAGTCATTCAACTTTATATATTCCCAAGATCTCTCTGTCTCTCCCCCTCCACACACCCCTTATAACTCTTCAATAGAAATTACACTCATAAGGACAAAGAGGAGAGGAAATTGTGCCCTTCTCACAAAAAATTGTACACTGGAATCTCTAAGCAAAGCTCTTGGTTCTGCCATCTGAATATTCTTCTGCCTCATCTTGGGAAACATGGTAAGTCACTGAGGTAGCTTACAGAGCTATGCTTCAGAAAAATTAGCTTTAGATGATATCTCCAGCCAAAATAATTCTTAAATGGAAAAATACCAGTCAGAATCATTGTGTGTTTCTCCTTCTGCCCTTGAATACTAGAAGGAAGAACGTTTACAGTTGCACCAGGCTCTAATCATAACCCATAGAGAGCATGACTGCGTGGTGAAGAGTGTGGCTGCTATTTTAAGACCATAATTATTTTTAAATAGTGCTATCCTTTCTTTCTCTGCATGAAGTCGGTGTCAGTGAACTAGAGCTTGGCAAAAAAAAGGGGGGGTATGTGGCCAAAAGTTGACTGATAATAGAAATATGCCTTTATTCTTAATCTCTGTTACCAAAATGAAAGGGGTAAGAGAAACCAGGAAATATAACAAATGACAGCTATTAATTTAGCAGAGGCGTGATTTGCATAGTAATGCCGGAAGTGTGTTGTTGATTATGGCGTTGGCTCTGTCATTACAACCCTGAGGAGTGTGCAGAGCCCCTCAGCTCCTCCTTCCATGAACCCATCTAACAGCAAAATCATTCTCAGGGAAGGCATTACTCCATCTTCCCAGATTTACAACTTTAATCAAGATAGCTTCCCTTTTGAAAGACATTTTCCCCACTTAGAAATGTGTATCTGGGGCCAGCCGTGATGGCCTGAGGATGAAGGGTTTTGATGCCAGAACTCATGAGCCAGATTTGATCCCTGGAACCCACATGGTGAAAAGAGAGAACCATCTTCCACAAACTGTTCTCTGATGACCTCACACATGCCACAGCACAAACGTGAGCCTACACATACACATGCCCAACAAATAATACGTAAATAAAAGCTATGCTTCTGAAATACATATATATTCACTTTGGTTTTGCCTACTATGATCTTTTTTAACACTTCTCTCTTGTGGTGGGGAGCTGAGTGTGCACAGGCTTTGGGGCATGTGCAAATGTCAAAGGACATGTCACAGCAGTCCGTTCTCACCTTCCATCATGTAGGTTCCAAGGACCAATTCCTGCTTTCAGGGCTGGCAGCAATCACCTTTGCCATCTGAGCATTCTCGACAGCCCAAACCTCTTATTTTTTGAACCACCTTGCCCCCCCCCACACACACACACTAGAGTCACATATCGTTATCCTGAAAGTCAACAGACACTGGAATGCCAGTTTCAGGCCCTGTGACATCTGACTCTCCTGAGCTGCTGCCCAGAGATATTACTGATAGGTTTTCTAACAAATGAAAACTCTAGACAAGAAAGCCTATGAAGAAACTATCAAGCCAAAAACAGTGGGCAGGAGAAAAGCAGAAATACAGATAATAAGGTGAAAATTCTAGAAATATACTCTTTTATTTTGATTTAATCCAACTTGGTTGTTAATAATTTTACAGCTTTTCCATGTTAAGTGTGTTTTACCCAGAAGTCCAGGAGCACATCTTTTGATTTTTATTTTCTTATGCATAGTCTTTGTGTCTTTCGGATTCCACCTTCCTTGACTTTCTCCAGCCAGGCAGAGCCACCCGCCAGCTCAGTTGGTGTCTGCGGCTCAGTTGATTCTTCTCAGAACCTCTGATGTTGCTGTTCTTCTTTCTCTTGTCATCTCTTCCTAAATATTTTTATTTGATTTGATAAACATTTATAGAAAATAGCAGACACCATAGGCACCAGCCATACACAGCATGGGGATGATTGAAACAGGCCCCATGGTCCCAAAGCCTCCTGGCTGGTTTTTACTGGACTAACATCACACATGCTCTCAGTTATTGGCCAGCATTGTGCATGTCAGGGGTGAAGCTGTGTGGGGTAGGGAAAGAGAATGTGACAGACTCCCTCAGTGCCTGAGTCAGTGTCACCTGGAAGAGGGTGTACACAGATGAGCTGTGGCATCTCTCCCTGCCCCACCCCTCTCCTTACTGTATGTTTCATAGCGTGAACATCTCATGCATTTAGCATGTATTTCTTAATAGAGCCTTTAAAGGCAAGTAAACTACCTTGCTTATCATAGCAGAGCAGAGTCAGCAGTGATCAGCTATAATACTGAAGAGGGAAGCAAGTTTGGGGCCCAGTGAAAGACAAAGAGTCACAAATACTGGACTCTTAAAATTATACTTTCTTACACTTTCTCTGTCCCTGTATGTGTGTGTGAGTGTGTGTATGGGGGGGGCTTAGAGGACAAACTAGAAAAAGGTTCTCTCCTTCTACCACATGGGTGTCCCTGGCATTGAACTTAAGTCGTTGGGCTTGCTGTTGGGTGTCTTTACCAGGGTACTTTGGAAAACCAGGATCTTTGCTCTCATGTGCTGCTGTTCACATTTTGAGGGGTGTACTCCTCACCAGGAAAGCTCCCCATCTGCCATAGTGTGGATATTCCTCGATGCTAAAGCTCATGCTTTAAAAGCTTTGTCCTTAGCAGAGCGATGTAAGATGGTGGTCCTTTTTAAGAAGCCCATTGGGAGGTGTGCGGCTCTTGGGAGATGCTGAGATGATTTTCATGGAACTCTATCTGGTTTTCATGAGAGGGATGCCAAAGAAAAGCAAGATGGACCCGTTCCCACCCCCAACTCTTTGATTTTACACATGACTCCTCCCTTTTACATACTTCCCACTATGAGAACCTCACCAGACTCAAACAGAGCTGGCACCATACATGTTGGACTTTCCACCTCCAAACTAACTAAAAATAAATCTTTTCTTTAAAAGTTACCTAGCCTCAAACATTGTTGCAGCAACAGAAAGTGAACTCACTTAGGGAGTTTGTTTCTTTCCTTCCAGAAAAGCTAGACTACCAATTTAGAGGAAGCTGGGCCCTCCTGAGTAACAGTCAGACAGAGAGTTGTGGTCACAGTGGCCTCAGGATGCTATAGCCTGGGTGAATTATTTTGCAAGAGAGGAGTAAGGGATTTGTAAGACACTGAGCCAACAGCCGAGGTCCCTTCTCCCCTTTTCTACAAAGAACTTCATTCAGAGAGTCTTACAGTTGAATTTCACTGGGGTAGTTTCCTTACTTGATACAAGGCCAAGCCATTTCCCCGAGGAGCCCTGCTCATGTCAGAGGTGGCTCAGAGTTGGTGAAAAGAGATCTGGGTTTAGTGGCTAGATAGTCATTTTATTACATGTTTTCCATTCAGCTGGCCAGGCGCTTATCTTCCCCTCACTGTATTATGCTCCAGTGTTGGCCGAGAAACAGGGGGACGTGTGGGTTGCATGCAAATTTCACGCAAGCCTTTGCTTCTGAATTCTAAGATCCTCCTAGGTCTGCTTTTATTTGAGGAATGAGTAGCTCGTGACATAGCATTACCATAGCGGAGTCATGTGTTCACGACCTGACCCAGGTCATTTCAATAGCTCAGTTACTTTCAATCCTCCTAATGCTGTGACCCTTTAATACAGTCCCTCATGTTGTGGTAACCCCAACCATAAAATTATTTTGTTGTTATTTCATAACTGCAAATGTACTACTGTTATAAGTTATGATATGAACGTCTGATATTTAGGATATTTGATATGTGACCCCTGTGAAAGGGTTGTTACATCCCAAAGGGGACTCACAGGATGAGAGTCATTGGGGATGGGGGATGGGCTGATGTACAGTTATCTAGAAAAACCTTATGGGACTTTCAGTCCCATGGCACTTTACCTTTTTAACACTTTATCCATAAAACATGATGTCTAGAGACAATTCTGCTACCTACCAAAGTAAAACAATTTAAATAGATCTCTTCTCATATTGTAAAAAAACTCTTTCAAATCAAATTCCAAACAATGCAACTCAGTCTTTGACTGTGATCGAGACTGAAAAATGACCTCAGCAAAACAGCATGGCAATCAATCAGTCGTGTACATGCACAGTTCAATAGCTATGCCAACAATAATAAAAATGTAGGTGTGGGCTTCAAAAGCCTGTGTTTCTTATATTAAACTCCCTGTAGCACTTTGGAATTGAGTTGAGTCACAAAATAAAGCAGTTTGTATATTTATGGGATTCTTTTCTCCAGAAATGCTTGGACTGGAGTGAAATGCATCCCATATGTGAGGGAGCCAAACTACATTCCCAGGAAGCATGTATTTTCCTTTAGTGTTGATTTTCAGTTAATGGGCACTTCAAGTGGCAATCTTTTAAGGTATTCCTCACTTTCCCAGGCAAGGCTGGGAAGAAGTACTTCCCCCCAGCTGATGAACTAGCTCAGATCCTGAAGGAAATGAAAAACCACTCCCATGTTTCCACTACTCTGAGCAAAATAAACCCCTCCTGGGGTTCTTCCTAATCTGATACTGACTTGTGATAATCACAGATCAAGAAAGACTCTTTGTAACCTGTGATGGTCATAGGCCAAGAGAGACCTTTTATAATCTGTGATAGCCATAGACCAAGAGACACTTTTTATAATCTGTGATGGCCACAGACCTAGAGACACCTTTTGTAATCTGTGATGGCCACAGACCTCAAGACTCCTTTTGTGATGATTGCAAACCAAGAGAGACCATTTGTAAAATGAAAGATACAGGAGAGTAAAACACATGCCCAGGTGTTCTTAAATGGTAGCACTTTTAAACATAAATATGCTACGTGTGTGTGTGTGTATGTCTGTGTGTGTGTGTGTCTGTCTATGTGTCTGTATCTCTCTGTGTGTGTCTATGTGTGTGTGTCTGTGCGTGTGCAGGTATGAACACATGACTCTGAGATGGCTCTGCATGAGAGCTCAGAGCTTCATGATCAAGAAGTGATCCTGCAGGTCACGTTCCAGTAGGATGTCACTAGGGAGACTCGAGGGGCTGATGTCTGGGCAAAGAGATAAGCTGTGGGAAGAGGATGGGAAAGGAACAGTGCCAGGCAGAAGGGTCAGAGGAGCAGTGGAGAACATGACCCATATCTCTTTGAAGCTATGACAGGGAGGATGTGGCCTATGAGCTCTACAGTGCTGAGGAGATGTACAGCCCAAGTGGAGGCAGAAGGCAGTCGATGACAGACCACCAAGGCTTTGGGAGGAGTAGAAAAAATTAGACTCTCTCCTGAAGGGACTGTACCTCAGATGGTACAGGTCTTGGTGCAAACCATGAGGAGGATTGACAGACATCTATGGCACCAGCCACTCAGGTTCTTCAATAGCCTCAGTCACATGGAAGGGCCTCTCTGACTCATTGGACCTGGGCACCTGCAGTATGTGGCTACTGGGTTTTAAGTCCTCAGTTTCCTTACCTCTTACAAATACTAGGTGTTTATCTTCAGACCTACCTGAAAACAGCTAATATTTGGAAAACGGAGGATTTCACAATATGCAATGAGACATCAAATCTTTGCCTCCTAGCCTCGGACGCTCCCAGAATTGAGAGTTTTTTGCCCCAAAGACACATCAAAGCAAAAGACTTAGCTACAGGTTTTCTATTGACCTTGAGGATAAGGTGCAAATCTGTGATCTCAGTACCTGAGGCTGAGGAAGGAGGATGAGGAGATGGTGGTCAGGTTAGGACACATAGCAAGATGAAGAGGGAGGGAAGAAAGGAGGGGGGAAGGAGAGAAAAAGAAAGAGGAAGAGGAAGAAAGGGAAGGGCAGGAGGGACAGGAACGGGGGAGAAAGAAAACATGAAGGTAAAGAAAAGCCAGGCCTAGGACACAAGCCCATTAAAGAGTTAAATCTATTCTCAGCCCAGAAAGGATCCGGCTGAACAGCAACCATACAACCTGCTGCTATAAGAGATTCATGAGGCTCTTCAGAGGGTGAACTCTCTCTTTTTTTTTTTTTTTTTTACTGTCCAAAGGTTAAATGTGAGGACAACACTCTCATGACCTCTCTATCTACCAGGACAGCAAAGGCCAGCTTAGGCTGCCATGATACTTGCTTTGATCAGGGTGGGGACTAACCGGCCTGCACGTCCGCTAAAAGAGCTTCCAGATAACTGAAGAAGTGACAGAAAACAGGGACCATAAATAAAGTTAAATGCACCAAAGAAAACATTCACCTAAGCCGGCTGTGCTCTGCCCCACACAGTAACTCTGTTTCTCGAGGCCTAGCCAAAGGGCTCAGCTCAGTCTCTCTAGTTTTGTCTGAACTGCTGGAAACACATTCCAGATAGGGGCCCCAGACCCTTGTCTCCTGCAGTACTAATCAAAAGATTTAAAGTTTTGCAAAAACACAGATCATACCAGAGTAGAATCTCAATAAAATAAAATAAAATAAACCAGGCACACATGCGGGGGTGGGGCATGATCTGAGCCAGCTGTTAGCTGACTGTACGGACCTACCGTGGTCTTCTCTGAGAAATATTTTTAAGTGGAAATTTGATAATAATTCTCATAATAAATGCTTGCCTATTTAACTTGATGAAATTTTAATGAAACAAAGTGATTTTATCTCAAATAAATCTGTGAGGCTTTCATGAACGGTGGCTGGGCCACGGAAGCCTCTCAGCTTTTTGTACCTCAGAGCATTGACTAAAGATTCATACAGACTTCTCCAGGGTACATCTCATGGGCTCTAAGCCACACCTTCAAGGCCATGACCAAAGACACTGACAGCATTCAGAACCTTTGATTGTTAAAATAATACTAGCAAAGAACCAACTGTCAATCAAAGTACTTGTCTGTCACAGCAAGCATTTACTGTGCGGCCAACTCCAACCAAATAGCTTTTCTCCTGTTGAAACAGTTACAGTCATCCTTTGAGAACTGATTTCTTTTCTGGAACCATCAAACACATTTGCCAGTAGACTGAACTCCAACCTAGCATTCAATGGGTCAGAGGCTCACACCTGTCAATCAGAGACTCACACTCACCTTGCACACTGATGAATTTAGGGTATGAGAATTATCGCATTCGAAGTCAATGGAAAAACCAATAGTTTAAAGGAGAAAAACTTAGTCATTCATAGTGCTACTGGGCTTGATCCAGACCAAAGTGAGACTTGGGTGGCTGGCTGGCTTGTTGCCCAGGAGATAAGGATCTGCTGAGAATGGAGCTCTCAAGCAAAGAGAGAAACTGGGTCCTGAGGCTGTTATATGAGCTTGTAGGTCAAGCACACATGACATGACAATTTCTGCACTTTCCATATCAACAAATTTTCTTTCCATGTGTTAGCCAATATAATACAAATTTTGTATGATTTGTGAAGAGGGAAACTCTTGGCTGTATAGAAGTAAGGAATGCTGCTAACACAACCTTGGGCACTACATCAATAGAAATACAAAACAGGAAAATATCCAAGCACGTTGCCATTCAGAGCATAGGTTTTCAGCAATAATGTATCTCAACATGGCAAGAGCTCTTTCAATGTCTCCCATGCTCTAGAATGAATGCCAATTCTTCTTTTTAATTGATAACTCTAATGTAAACTAGCAGATAATATAAAAATGGAAAGTTGATTATAAAGAAAAAATGAAGGTATTAACAATTTATTATGGGACCAATGGGACAGAAGGCAAACTATTTCAAATCAATTTATCATTGAGTTTTAACTTCAGTGGGAGTGGAAAGGCTAGACAAAATATATAAAACAATGCTCTATAAACAACTGATAAATAAAGAGGGAAGCCACACAATTCCAGCAGATATGGAGAGAACTCAATAGAAAGCATGCTGCTGGATTTCTGTTTATAAACCTTTTTCTTAAAGGCATTAACCCATCAACTAAATGTTGGATGTTGTATGTAGTGTTTATCATCACAAATTGATTATCTAAATTTAATAGACTTCAAAGGCAAAATTCTGAACAGGTGGGACATCTAAAAATTAAAAAATGAGATTAGAGAAAGACGGAAGGGGGACACCCAGATGTACAAACACATTCATGGCAAATGCTTTTCTGATCCCTGATCTGGAGGAAGAACAGAAAATTCTAGTGATCCTGACAGAAACACATGGCCCAGAGGTTGAAAAGGCTGAGCAGAGATCTCAGCTGATGGTCACAGCTGGGGAACTGGAGCCTTGAATCTAAATCCTGCCATATTATAATGACTTAGTGACCATTTCAGGTTTCTTACTGAAATTTCATAAAGGCCAGCTCTGTGAATAAAGACCATGCCTGAGATTAAAAGACTCACCGTTGGACACAACCAAAGTGAACACCACTTAACAAATTATAAAAGCAAGCCTCCTTCAAAAACTCCACAGTGATTAGTAATTTAGCAACCATCAGAATAAAGGCTACATAGGAGAGTAACAGAATCCAGGGTTTCTACAGTAGATTTTTCACAATGTTTAGGTGCTAACATTAAGACTCAAAGTTGCATGGGTATAAAAGGGGTTTGGAGGATATTTTAAAGGATGGGTGAATATGATCAAAATAATTGTATGAAATTCTTAATGAACTAATAAAAGTGAGAAAAAGATGATATAAAAAGAAATGGGGAGGGATGGAGTCCATGTCCAGAATTCACAATAGCCACCTAACTAATCCAAAGGCAGCAAAGATATTCCAACTGGGAGACAAAGACTTTAGAGGACAGCAAAAAAACATTTGCAGTATTTCTAAAACATACGGTTAGAGTGAAATTTAGCCAAGAAATGGGAGAGAAATAAATACATGACATACAAAGTGAAAAAGTATGGGATACACTTAATATCAAAATTTAGATGGCTCAAAAAGAAAGCATTAAATTTAGAACTCGTCACTCAGCAGAGGTGATCTGATCTGAGGGATGGAAATCATTAAAGAAGTTAGTCAGAAACAAGTGGCCTGGAAACCAGCTGCACGATGCCCAGCATACACTTGGTAAATAGACACAGAAACAAACAAGGAGGGTAGAGAATTGGTAACAGCCAGGCATGGTGGTACCCTGATAGGCCATTGTGGGATGCTGAGGCAGGAGGATTCCCAGGTCAAGGCCAGTCTGAGTAGTATAGCAAGACCCTGTTTGAGAAACAGGGGGAGGTGGAGAGAAAAGGAAAAAGAGGAAAGGAAAACAGTGTTTTGTAGTGGGATTATGCTGGTAATGCTGTAAATATTTGTCCCGCCTATGGGTTTAGTAAAAAACTGATTGGCCAAAGGCAGACAGGAAGTATAGGTGGGGCTACCAGGCTAAGAAAACTCAGGAACATCTCAGAGCAGACACAGATGCCAGAGTTATGGGAGCTGCCAGGAGATGCAGAGGAAATGCTGCTCTGAGAAAAGGTACCAAGCCGCATGGGTGACCAAGATGGGTTGAGTTCAGATGAAGGAGCTAGCAAGTCATATGCCTGGCCCTAGGACAATTAGTGTAAAAATAATATAAGCATGTATGTGATTATTTGAGGCAAAGCAAGGCCGAGAGTGAGACTAAACCTTTGGTCTAGACCCAGAAAGTCTGGGCCAGAACCTTTTACAACCATGTTTGAGGAAATAAAGTCTGATTTACCTAAATTTAGTGGGAATAAATATATAGCTTATGGCCTATAAAATTCAGAAAGTCCTAAGAAAGGTAAAACACAAATTTAAAAAAATAACACTTTTGTTTTTCATATTAAAATGCTAAATGAGAAACAAAAATATTGAAATGAGCAGCCAGCCATAGAGAAATGTGCTCTACTCAAATGGTTCAATGATTTGAATAACTGACCAGTAATCAGAAGTAATGATAGTCAGATGGCAATGACTATCACCTTCAAAAGACAGAAAAAAAAAAAAAACAGGAAAAAGAAAAGTGTAAAGGCAGAATTTTTGTCCCAGGGAAATTATTATCCTTCCAAAGTGAAGGCAAAACAAAGATATTTTTAGAAGAATGAAAGTTGGCAAGGAATGATGGCTCATGCCAGTAATTCCAATATTTGGGATGCTAATGCAGGAATATTGCCACAAGGTACAAGGCCAACCTGGGCTATGTAGGCTCTATTGGCCATCCTGTGTTAGAGTAAAACTCTATCCCAAACAGATAAATAGTCAAGAACTTGAGAAAATAAACATTCACTTCAAGAGCTCCTGAGTGGAATTCTCAGACTAACTTGACAAGGTAGACTGAAGAGAAACAGGAGAAGGTTAAGCCAGGCTTCTCTTCAGGAACAGAACCGATAGAATTAATTTGTATGTATTATAATAACTTACAGGCTATGATTCAGATAGTTCAACAATGGCTGTCTACCAAGAGAAGTTCCCAGAATCCAGAAGTTGTTCAGTCCACAAGGCTGGATGTCTCAGCTGATCTTCAGTTACACCAGAATTTCAAGGAATTAGGCTCTAATGTCAATGAAGGAATGGACTTGCCAACAAGAGCAAGAGTAAGCAGGTAAAGAGCAAAAGCTTCCTGCTGTGGAATAGTCCTCTGTATATTGTGAATATGTATTACTATTATTGGTTAATAAAAAAAGCTGGCTAGCCAATAGGAAGGCAGGAAGTTTAAATGGAACAACCAAAATCCTTCTTCTGGGAAGAAGAAGGAGGGTAATATCAGAGGAATAGCAAGACAGATGGAGAAAAGACATGTAGGAATTAATACAGTACATAGATTAATAGAAATGGGTTAACTTAAGTTGTAAGAACTAGTTAATAATAAGCCTGAGCTGTTGGCCAAGCATCTGCAATTAACATACGCCTCAGTGTGTTTATTTGAAAAATGCTGGCAGGACAGAAACTTCTGTCTATATCTCCCTTCTTCATTCTTTTATCTAGGCTGCCACCAGAAGGTGTGGCCCAGATTAAAAGTAGATCTTTCTACCTCAGAATATCTAATTAAAAGTGTGCCTTTCCACTTCAAATAATTTAATTAAGAAAAAAAAAACATTTATGGGTGTATCCAGTCACTGTGTTTAGTTAATTTCAGATATAGTCAAGCTGATAGCCAAGAATAGCTATCACACATAGGTAAAGTACAAGAAACAGAAAGTTAGGAATGGCCTATGTGCCTTATAGTGAGGGCTGAAATATTAAACTGGGCAACATCCAAACAAATCAAATACTGCATAGTTATGAGAAAGAATGAGGTAGATGAATATGTGATATGAGAACAAAATCACCAATATAAAAAGTTCCCAGGAGAGAAAGGGTAAACAATATAGTAGACATGTATTTAGTATGCCTGGGCAGTATGGACAGGGTGCACGTGTGCAAGCATGCAGAAAACTATTCTGGATATGTTTGTTTTTAAAGTAACTGATAACATGGGGCCAGACAGATGGCTAAGTGGTTAAGAACTCCTTGCAGAGGACCCCAGATTTGGCTCCCACACATATATTTACATAAGTATTATACACATGCATGGTATTACTTATGTGCATCTAATATAGATTTACATTATAAACTAAATATGAATATACAATACTGATTTATATACAGTCTACATAGCCAACCTGGGTTCATAACTTCTCCAACTGGGGTATGTATATATATAATCTGCATTCTACATTTTATAATTGTAATGGAGAGAATTTATCAGTTCACTTCAAGGTAGATAGCTACAAACTATCTTAGAGCCAAATACAGCCACTGTGTACAACAGAGTATCTAAAATGAAGGATCATAGTCCAGCACCCCAACTTCTCACCCACACCCTCACAAAGCCAACACATTTGACATCATGCTCAACTGTGGTCCAGAGAACCATGCACAAAGAGTCTGCCTTGTGGGACACATGGAAGGCAAATGGTCCAACGCTTGGCCGGGCCTAAGATCTCTGCTGTATACACAAAACAATCACACATCTCTGATTCAGGTTTGTTGAATGTTCTCAAGTCCCAAGAGAAGGGAAAAGGAGTCAAAAATAGCTCAGTGCTTTGGAAGCTGTTAGCACAAGGCCCTTTCTGGCATACTTGTTTTTTCAACATTCAATGAACAAAAAGGCTCACTGTTTCGACCACCAAGAGAAAGCCAAGTTTTCAGAAATGCAGTCACACTTCTGGCTGACGTCAGGACATTTTCCAACCCAGCTTTCACAGGCAGACATCGGGGTGGTCTGCCCGACCTCCCACAGGCTTCTCAGTGCCAACAGTTGTGTTTGTAAACTTAAGCATAATCACAAAGCTTGTATACTTGTGAAGAGTTTGATGTCCAGGATGCTCTGAGATGGGAACACAAAGGTGAGTTCAGAGGCTTCTCTTGCTAAGGAAACACTGAGTCTCAGGATGGAACAGTCCATGTAAACAGATCCCTGAATCCTTGCAAAGAAGCAGAGCCAACCCGAGGCTCCTGCCACAGAAATTCAAGATTGATTTATTTCCACTGGGCAGATTAAAATACACAGTGTTTTCATGGGGATGACTGGACTTCATAAATTTATCACTGCCTGGCCATGTGTAGCTTTTGATCCTTCCTGCTGGGGCTGGCTGGAGCTGGGAACGTTCACTTGCTGCTGTGACGCGTGTGTCTCTATCCATCTCCCTACATGTTGAACTTGGCTGTCCCCATCGGAGACAGGAGGCAGTGCCAGCTCCTGAGGAAGGCAAGCTTTTTCTGTTTTCAAGTAGAGCTGCCCAGAGGCCTTCAGACCACACAGCTCCAGCCTGAAAGGCAGGCTGGCTCCCATGTTTGTCCTTCCCTCTATCCTTAGGGTGCATGCCTCTGGTTAGCCTGCCTGGGATGGGATCCCCTTTGTTTCATCGTAATCCATTAGTGTCCCATTTAAAGAGGACTCTCCCATAAGACAGAAATACTGCTCAGTCTGGCCTATGTAATTCACCACAGTGCATGAGACATCAACTGAGCTGGCTACAGGATGGCAAGGTGCTGGGATCACAAGAGAGGACCACATTGCTAACTTTGAGATGCTTATGATTAGGATAGAAGACAGGCAACCCATCTACTAAGTGGGCAGTGTATGAACAGAGACCTGGCCATGAAGTGGGTTGTGAACATTAGCACACTAGGTCACCGAGTGCTATGGATGATGGAAGGACAGAATGATCATGGAATACCTTCTGAGGAGCTGGCAACTGAGCTGGAGTTTAGAAGCTGCATGGAAGTGTGATTATGGGAATAGGACTGGCCAACATCTCCCAGGAGGAAAGGGAAGAGTACGAAAATGTGTCAGAGTGGTGGCAGGACAGTAGAGCAAAGAACTCTATAAGGCCGCAGTGGATACAAAAGGCGGGGCAAGAGACAATGTCTGCATTTGACAGCTTGTGTTCCACTCTTCCTGAACTCTAAAGAGGAATTATGATGCTGTTCAGTCTTACTCCATTATATGATGAAGAATCTCGGAGTACACAAACACTGATTGGTAATGGTTCTCCAGATAGTTACCCAGCAGCAGCTCAAGTCCAAGCCTGTGAGGGTACTCAAAGGCCTTGTTTTTCCCCACTGGGTATCATTTGTAAGAATAGTCACATGATAGGGACTTTCTGTTCATCATAATAGAATTGAGGAGGTCAAGCCTTGCTTTCTGTGGGTCATGGAAGAATCAGAAATGATCTTGGCATCAAGGAATGGCCACAAGGGCCAGTAGAAATAGTCTTGGCCAATAGAGCCTGGGATGCATGGTGATATCAATGATGGGGGTAGGGTGGGCCGGGAAAGCTTTCCAAGAGCTGATAGGACCCAGCAGAAGGGGTAGAACAGCAGAGCAATGGAGAACAGGATGGGTAGGGGTGGGAGAGACCGGGCACATTGTATCCAGGTAACCACAACGGAACTCAGATTGAAATAAAGTTACAATAGGTTGTTCAGTGATTAATTGGGCATTTTCAGAAAGAATTCGCCAGTTCCCCTACTCAGCAGCTTTTTTACCCATTACCATCTATGTGATGTCTAAGCTGGACATCCGGGGCCTAGTGATAGCAATTTGAATTTGGCATATTGCCTCTGCTCCTCTATAGCTCATGTTATCATGGTAGAGATAGAAGGTAAATGTACAGTGTTAATGCCAGCCTATGGTGAACATTCGAACAAATTAAGCAAGGTAAGAAACCGGAAGTCAGGGAATGGCTTGAGGGATTTTTCTGAGGAAGTTGTTAAGAATGGACTCTGAGAAAGAAACATCAGAGACCTAAAGAAAATGAGATAGGAGGAAGGTCCTGAGGCAGAAACTAGCTAGAGTCCAAGGACCAGCAATAAAGGACATCAAGCAGGAACAGGGAACGCTCAGACACCAAGGGGTGAGAGGCCGGGAAGCTGCTACATTTTCTTTGTATTCAGGTTCAAATGACAACTTGGAAAAAAAAAAATTTTAATCTTTGCTACTTTGGAAAACTAAAAGCAGTGCGTGCACGCGCGCGCGCGCACACACACACACACACACCTCACACAAAGCTGTCCTCTGACCTCCATACATACACCAAGGCACACACATGCTCACATGCATAATCATGCAAATCACAACAATAGTAATAAATATAAGCTTTTAAATAAATAACACTATGCAAGCATCTCTAAAATTATTGGTTAACCAATCAACAAAGTACTAATGTTGATTTTAGGAAGAAAAAGACTTATAATATATGTAATATAATATTATTATAATAAAGATAATCTGTCTTGAGCCGATAGCACAGACTTCTTTCAGTGGAAACCTGTAGACACACAAGTCTTTTCTATCCTCCTATTCCTGAATAATCACTCAGAGACTTAATATTAATTATGAACTGTTTGGTCTGTTGCTCAGGCTTATTACTAACTAGCTCTTACAACTTAAATAAACTCATTTTTATTAATCCATGTTTTGCCACATGTCTTGTGGCTTAACCAGTGTGATATACATTTTGTTTCTCTGTCAGGTGGCTGGCATCTGCCCAGCTCTGCCCTCTTCTCCCTGTATATCTGCTTGGATTTCCCCCCTGACTCTATTCTGCCTTGCTATAGGTTAGAGCAGCTTCCTTATTAACCAATGGGCATAAAGCATACCCATAGCAAACAGAACAACATCTCACAGCAGATATCCTGAATCACAAGAATACAAACTAAAAAAACCTTCAGTGGCCCTTTTGATCAATTCATGCTTAAAGCTACATTTTTAAAATTATCAAGGAATGATACATTACTTCTGTCACAAAACTTGACAGTGCTCAAGGGAATCTCCAGTGTTCCTCAAATTATGGTTGGTACACCTTTGCCCTAAAACACTGTTTGCTGCTAAATTTTAGAACTTTAAAACCATTCAGGTCCTGTGCCTGTGTCTAAGTTACATTTCTTGTTACTGTAATGAGAAGTCATTAAAAAGAGCAATGTATGGGAGAGGGTGTCTATTTTATCTCACACTCCAGGGCAGTCCACTGTGGTGGAAAGGTCCTGGCGGCAGTGTGAGTGTGAGTCAGCTAGTCACCCTGTATCTACAATCAGGAAGCAAAGGGGTGCTAAGGTTTGTGCCCAGTTTCTTTTATGTTTTTTTGTAGCCCAGGAAATTGTGCCAGCTACGATGGGAAGACCTTCTCTCCTCAATTAATCCAACCAAGATAGTCCCCATAGGCATTCCCAAGCCTTCTACCCTGACCACTCTACATCTCACCACACTGGCAATTAAGATTTTCAATGACAGCCTGTAATTCCATCCTTAGTCATTTTATTAAGATTTGCAGACAAACATTTATATATTTCTTTTGGGATCATTTTTGCTATTTATTTTTCTTTCATTTTTGCTATTTTAAATAGGGAAGTAATTTAAATGTTGTGCGAGAGGAAGATGAGGTAAATTATGTTTGATTAGAGACTAAAATGCATCATTATCAATCTTGCTTTTAATTATTATAATAACATAGATAAGTACTCATGGAACAATGTGGAAAAGAATGATATAAAATTAAATGCGGCAAGTATTTATACAGTTTATGTTCAAATTATATCAACTCTACCTGTACAGAAAAAGACTGAAAGCTAAATATCCAAATGCTGTCCAAGATTATTTCTCAGATGGGAGTGTGATAGTTAGGGTTAATTGTTGATCACACAATCTGTAATCACCTGTCTTAGTGAAGGATTGTCTAGATTAGGTTGGCCTATGAACATGCCTGTGGAGTATTATCTTGATTAAATTAATTGAGATTGGGAAATGTGCCCATGGTGGGTGGCACTATTCCCTATACAGAGGCTTCTGCACTGTTAAGTGTAGAGAAGGGGCTGAACAGCAGCATGCATACATTAACAGGACCCTTCTTCTGACTTTGGACATAATGTGACCAACTGCTTGACCTTGACTTCAATGCCACTGGAACCCATAACTGTGAGCTACACAAACACTGTCTCCTTTAAATTGCATTTATCAAAGCATTGTATCACAGCAATAGGAAATAAGCCAAGTCATAGAAAAAGTGAGTATAGCAAAGGTAATGTCTATATTTAACCATGCACTTCATTTTCTAAGTGCTTTATAATGCATTTTTTTTTCAGACAATAGTCATTTAGAAGAAAGGGCATATCTTTTTCTAATTAGGAGCCATTCCCAAATGGTGAGAAATTTCTCTATACAGAGAGTAATTACTCAGAATATTCCATAAATCCACTGTGAAATCCATCTAAGGCTAAGGTATAAAAGGAAAAAAAAAAAAACATTTTCCAAAGCATTAGAAGCTTCTGTACTTGTCAATCAGTTTATACTAGCCAGGAAAAGGGAAATACATGTAAGGTTATCTCCCCAGAGGCCTTGCACTCAGTGAAGGAAAGCCCCTGCTGAGGACAGTTGCTTTCCCTGCACTCGAGGTCACCTTGACTGAGCATTACTGAGGGCTTCTTGGCAATATGTGTGGTGGTACTGGGGTTAAGTAAGCAAGAACCATCAGGCAAGACATGAGTTCTATCACAACTCAGTAGCAGACAGAAGAATTGGCACACATGCCTAGCAGCTGCTTAGGTGTCTTGGTTAGGGTTTCTATTGCTGTGAAGGGACAACATGACCACAGCAACTTTTATAAAGGAAAACATTTCATTGGGGCTGGTTTACAGTTCAGAAGTTTAGTCCATTATCATCATGACATGTAGTTGGAAGTTTCTATCTTGACCAGAAACTCTCAAATACCTGGCAGCCACTCTCCAAGTAATTGACACACAGACTTAATATTATATCAACTGCTGGGCCAGTATCTCAAGCATATTACTATCTAGCTCTTACACTTAAATTAACCCATAAATATTATCTATGTGGTACCTTTTCTCAATAATGCATTCTCATCTTACTTCTTCTGTGTCTGGCTAATGTCTGCCTCTCGCTTTTCCTCTTCCCAGAGTTCCCCTAGTCTGGTTGCCCCACCTGTACTTCCTGCTTAGCTAATGTCCAATCAGCATTTTATTAAGCCAATACAAGTAACAAATCTTTACAGCATCTAAGAGCATTATCACACAATGGTGGGAAGCATGATAGTGAGCAGGCAGCAGGCAGAGAATTGGCTTGAGCTTCTGAGACCTCAGAGCCCACTCCCCAGTGACACAATTCCTCCAGCAAAGACATACCTACTTCAACAAGATCACATCTCCAAATAGAATCACTCCTTATGGACCAAGCTTCAAACACATGGGTCTGTAGGGACCAGCCTATTCTATCTACCATGAAGGGTCATGTTTTTGCCTGGTTTGGTGAAGGTACACCATACACTTCCATACTTCTCCCTTTGAGGGCTCCCTAGATTCCAGCAATAATCAAGTATAACACTTCCTATCTCAGATTCTTTCTTAGACTTTTTTTTCAATACTCCTTCAGTAGTCTAGATTGGCTCTGCTTATGAGAACTGATCTAGCACTTTATCCTGGGTATGAACCAACCTCACCAAGAGACTCTTTGCTGGAGCTATCCACCAGCCCTACGAGTGAACCATCAGACCTTTTCTAACATGGTTTAGCCTCTCTCTGCTGGTCCTACATCCATTTCTGTTGAGTCACATGGTGTGTTGAGGAGCCAAGAAAATCAACACAGTGCCCAGCTCCTGTCAAGTACTTACCTCCCTGTCAGCAAGGGCCATTTCCAGCACTTCCACCCCATCTTGAACTGCATTTCACAAAGAAGCATGGCCTGTGGCCCACATCTATCCCAAGGCTCCTGTAGTGTACATCTTATCCTCCCACCTTTTCCCAGTGCCAACCTTTCAAAGATCCAGCACATCCAAATACTCAAGAAATGATAGCTACTTGGGCTGGGTTGAGGGGAGATATAGCTCACTTGGTAGACTGCTTGCCTGATTTGGTAGTTTGAGTAATTTGAATAGGCTCTGGCATTGGAATGCTTGGTCCTCACTCAGTGCCCCCCTCCCTTTTGATGCTTAGAAGATGTGGCCTTGCTGAACAAAGTATGTCACTTGGAAGGTCTAAAGAATTTATTCTCTTTGCTTCCTTATTGAAGTTCAAGATGTGAGCTCTTATCTGCTGTTCTAGCACTCTATCAACCTACTGACATGCTCCAACCATGATGGTGATAGACTCTTATCCATCCAGAACTGTGAGCCTCAAATAGCCTTCTATAAAATGCCTTGGTCATATTACTTTCTCACAGCAAAGAAAAAATAACTAAGACATCTAGCATGCACAAAGCCCCATGCTCCATCCCTAGCATCATAAAAAACAGGTATGGTAGAGCACATAATCCCAGCAGTTAGAAATATAGGCAAGGTAATCAAAAGTTCAAGGTCATCCTTAGCTACACAAGAATTTCAAGGCCAACTTAGGCTATAGAAGACCTATCTCAAAAATAAAAATGAAAAGATAGTTATTCCACAATTATTAAGACAATTAAATGGATGATCAAAAGAAAAGATAATGCTTCCATTCATCTAGTGATCACACTAGATGAAAATCGGAGTCATCTCATGGAGCCATGCACTGTTTCCAAGGCGCTATCCAAATATCTAGGTGACCTGGGGCTTTGTCTGGGGTTGGTTGACTTGAACAAGTTCCAGGGCCTCTTTGATGCTCCGGAAGGATGTTCTCCATTTGGAGTCATGGCCTCTTGGGCTACATTCCACCACACTATCTCTACTGGAAATGCCCTACAGCTGGACAGTGGACTTCAGAGTCTTTGCAGCTGGGCATGCAAGGACTGTCTGCAAACAAGAGAGGTTTAAAATAAATAGTGACTTCACTGAGCCCCATCTTGATGAGAAGTCTGCACAGCATCTGACACTCTGTGAATGCTCAGCATCGAGAAGGGAGTGTGATTGCCAGATCTCTAAAAGGGGCAAAGGCCCCCAGGCCACTTGCTCTGTAAGTGTTACTCAGAAGTGGTGGCCCAGACTGCCTGGGACCACAGAGCCCAAGAAACAGATGTTTTACTGCAGCCACTACAAAGTCTTGATGGCTGGATGTCCAAGGCTGGGCACCATGCCTTCTTCCTTCCAGATGGTCACTAATGTATCACCAGGGCAATTAGTGTTCATGATCCCCATGAGGATGATATCCTATTTATTTTTAACTGTTTGCTCACTATAGTGGGAAGATGGGAGGCTCTGGATCATTCTAGGCTCTTTCCATTGCTCCTCCTTCCACACCTGTTCTATTTTTTATTTTTTATTTGTGTGTGTGTGTGTGTGTGTGTGTAACAGCAGGAGCTTATGTGTAGGTGGGAGGAGCCCAGAGGTCAGCATTGTTGACTGTAATCCTTCATTGCTCTCTATCCCTTTCTTGAGGCTGAGACTCTCACTGAGCTCCCAGGGATATATTTGCTTCTACCCCCCCCCCAAGCACCAAGGTTACAGGTGTATGCTGCTATGTCTAGCTTTTAAGTGAGTGCTTAGAAATCCCACATCAGTTCCTTTGCTCACAAAGCAAGCACTTTACCCACTGAACTGTGTCTATAGCCAAAGCTGAAGTCTAGATTTCCCCCACTCACCAGTCATTTTAACAAAGTAGGAGCTTCTGGTGTCCATGAATGCAATGTAACTAGCCTGATGCAATCTTCACTAATTTCATTCATAAGACTATATGTAATAATAGCTTTTGGCCTGGCCTAGTCTTATGGTCTGGGCCTGTCTGTCCTTGTTCAGCCCCTTAAAATTGACTCAGACACTTACATTCATTTTATGTTGTTTGGCCTATGGCTCAGGCATATTGTTAGCTTGCTCTTGTATCTTAATTAAACTCATTTAATTAATCTGTCTTGTTATGTGGCCCCTGGCTTATCTATTTTTTTTATATATTGTTTTTTGGGGAGCTGGATCGAGTCTCTCTTAACTCTGCCCTCCTTACTCTTTATCTATGTTTGGATTTCCCATCTATTTCTTTTTTTTTTTTTTTTTTTTTTAACAGATCTTGTCTCAAGTTTATTTGTAAAAACAGCATAGGGTCCTGATCATCTGCAATAGTGTGTAGGTGTATCAAGCCAGTCCAACTGTCTTCACATTGGCAGACAGAAAACTCCTCTATAGGGCCTTCACTGGGGCCTGGGCATCTTTGGGAGCCTGAGTTGGAGCTGAGGCCG
>PVIH01000163.1:45177-229919 GCA_004025045.1 Sigmodon hispidus | reverse complement strand
CTGCTGTTGGGGCCCGTTGGCATCTTGGGCTGAACCACTTTGGGCTTCCCCAGGGCCTTGATGGCCTCTGCGCGGGCGCTCATGGCCTTTGCATTGTTCGCCTGCATCTTCTTCAGGCCTTTCTTGTTGTGCTTCTTGGCAAAGCGCATGTTCCTCAGGAACTTGGGGTCCACCCCCTTAAGAGACTCATATCTCTGTGATCGGGGCTTCTTGATACCATTCCTGTGCCATTTTCGGAACTGGTTGTGTGTGGTGTGGTTCTTGGACTTAGCCATGTCTGGGCAGTAACCGGCGGCTCCCGAAGCGCCTGGACCGGAAAAGAAAGAGGAAGGCCCTTCCCATCTATTTCTAAGATGCTTTGCCATAGGTCAAAACAGGTTTTTTTTTTTTTTTTAAATTTACCAATAATATTCACAGTGTACAGAAAGATATCTCACATCACTTCAATAATAAGCTTATTACAACTGTGTTTCTCAACATCTCCCATTAGAAACTAAATGTCAGTTTGTACTAGTGAATTGGGTAGAGGAGTAGGTCTGATTCTACTATAATGGAGTATAGCCTGATAATGTCCATGTCTTCACCTTCTCTGGTCTTTGAGAAATGGAGCTTTCTTCACAGGCAGCCCATGCATCTCACTATTTCTCTCATGCACCAACTTCTCTCGGTTTCTCTGCTCCTTCTCTTGGTTTCTCAGATGCAGTGGGATCTCCATCTAGGGCGACATGATTCTTCCCAGTGGGATGTATCTTCTGCTCTATAAAACGGTCAGAAGCCCAGCCTCAATGGCCTCTACTCAAAAGATGCCAGTGGCATGTATCCTTTCCATACTCAATGTGAGCATCTCCTTAAGTGGCCAAAGAGCCTCGGAGGGAAAAAATTTCCTTCACTTGCAAACCATCAAATCTTTAGCTGTGAAAAGCATTTTTTTTTCCTAAATCTTGGTGACAAGAGAGAGTAGAAGTTGACTAAGAAAGTTCTCAATATATGATTTATTTCCCAGATTATACAAATCATGTAATATAAGTCATTGATAAAATCCCAAGGATTCACTTGAATAAGAATATTCTTTTGGTCCAATTTGAGCTCTTGGTCCAATGTAATCTTGGTGGAATCTGTGAGGTCACAGGGAGCTGCTCTTGGTCCAATATGAGCTAGCAGATTCTGTACTGAGTAAGAATATTCTGTGAAGGAGCCAGCAGTGTTCTATGAAGTTGCGAGGGCTAAGGACAGTCCAGGGAACTTGCTGACACCATCTTCTTGTCTTCTGGGAGCAAGGTTTCCAGTGCAGATGGTCCAGAGTCTTGTGCTTCCACTCTCCTGCTTTCCTGTCCTTGTCAGTCCGACCCCACCCACTTGTCCGCCTTCTTCACATCAGAGTGGGAACTGAAAAGGTTGGAGTTTGGACTAAACAAATATGGTATAGCAGATGTCAGAGCAATTACAGACTGGCTCCTGGCTCTTGAGACCCCTGCACACTTCACCCTCCGACTCTTAACATCCTACTTTGAGTGAATTCCAGGTCCACTCTCCCTATTTCTCCATGGATGCTGGGCTTTCTAAGGGTGAGAGCTGCATCTTGTCCATATCATTCTTTAGACTTAGCACAGAGCCTGGACAGTGTTTGATTTTTATAATAACTGGTATATCTGGTTCTTTCCTGTACCAAATATGAAACCTTTCATATAATAAAAAATAAATCTCATCCGAAGTCCTAAACCCTAAGGACCAGGACTAACAGATTATTCACATTTTGCAGAAGTGGAAACTAATGTTTGGGGAGTTAAATGGCCTTTTCAAATTTTTTGACCCAACAGAGAAAGACCACTAAGTTCTGGCCCACACCATTCAGACAAAGCCTCTTAATCCCAGAGTAGCCGCAGGTACTGAATGCATATGTGATGATTACATGACTGGAGAAACAGTGACCGTTCCCAGCATCTTGCCAGTCAGGGAGTGTTTGCAAGGCTGTGCTGACCACCAGATGACCTGGCCAGCTCATCAGAGGGAAATGTGGGTACCCTGATGCTATCACCTTTTCTGCTTCAGAGCACATACTTTGAGGGGAACTGGAAATGTTTTTCTTAGCACTTGGTATTTTTCCCCTTTAGGCAGAAAGCAAAAGGCACCTCCTTGACCTGCTTACCCTGGACATGGACCTATGACTGTGCCAGCCAGATTGCTCATGACTGCAAGTTAAAGAAAAGTAAAAACAAAACAAAAGCAAACAAAAATAAGATTCTGGTTGCCTTGCTTGGCTTCTTTTCCTGTGGCTGTGACAAAGTACCTTGACAAAAGCAACTTAAGGGGGAAAGGCAGTATTGGGCTAGCAGTTCCAGGGTGCAGTCTTGGCAGGGAGTTCACAGTGGCAAGAGCATGAGGAAAGTGGGCCCGTTACATCCACATTCGAGAGCAAAGGGCAGTGAATTTCATGGCCAGTTCTCAGTTCTGTTTTGTTCAGCTGAGGGAATGGTGTTGCCTGCAGGGACAGGTCATCCCACATCAATGAACATCAATGAACGTAACTAACATAGTCTCTCACAGTCATTCTCAGAGGTTCTATATGATTCCCAGGTTGGTAATTAAACCTCATCACCACACTGGTGTTGGGTCAGTTATCACAGCAAGTGTACAACATCAAAACACAGCAAGGTTTGTAGATGGCCTCTGTTCAGACCCTGTCCCTTGTCCTTCAGGATACCAGGACAGAGAAGAAAGACACAAACACAAGCTAAGTTTGTACCAGCCAAGAGTTGGTGAATGCTGGGACCGAGACCCAACAATCCAAGGGATTAGATTCATTGGAACCTCATTCCAATGAAATGATGAATGAGTTGCTTCTCAAGGAGATGAGGAACTGCATCCAGGGAAGGCTGTGTGTAAATTAAGCCTGAAGAAATGATGGCACAACAAAAGGTGTAACCAAAAGGGATGCCAGAAGCAGACAACTCAGGAGCCAGACCATAGTGATAGCAATGGTGGGGGGAGCCAAGGGAACATTGGTTCAGGAGTGAGGGGTGATGAAGGACAGGCCAGAGGGCTTCAAGAACACATGCTTCTCCAGTCCCTGGGAACTAGAGACTAAACTGCTTTAAAAAATAGCTCCAGAGAATCCCTAGTGCTCTAACCAGTGGTTCACATCTGGACAGGTGTTTCCAGGTTCTTGCCATCTTAATAAACTAAAAAAGAGCACAGAGATTGTAAAGTCGCAAGGAAACGATTCAAAGCAAATGAATAGTACAGATCATAATTATGCTATCAAAGGTGACAGGGGACACCCAGGTGAGAGTACTCAAGGACCCTGCGTTATTGACTGGGCTTCTCTTGTGGTGTCTGGAAAGGAAGGGGGAGTGTCACAGATAGGTATCAACTGAGCGGTTCTCTATTTTAACTGACAGGTGGGTTATGGGTTATATAAGCTCTTCTCTACTGGGCATCTCTCTTCCCAAAATGCATCTGGTTTTGACTAGGCCTGCCCAGTTATAGGGTGGTAGATAGGGGAATCTTCCTAAATGTCTCCTTAGACAACAGTTTTCCTTGGTGTACATGTTCACAAAACTAGTTTAGGCCAGATTGGCCTCCTTGTTTTTCTACTTAAGTATATCAGGCAATGTACTTGAATAGAAAACTGTCTGTGCTTAATTATTGCCAGGGGAACAGAAATGTATTCAGTTGTTCAGAACAGAGTGTTTCTTAGCTTGGTTTATAGATAGGGTCCCAGTTTGCCAGGTGCATTGTTAGCAGAGAGGCGTGTACACAGTGCATGCAGATGTGGGTCCTAGGTTACCAAATAAAAAATAAGAATAAAAGTATATATACAGAAAAAACCAAGCAGAGTCCCTGGGTTGCTCTGCTACTCCCTAACCTCACCTGTTCCAGTTATTCTAGCTTGTGTGGTTTAGAAACAAATGTCTAGGTACACAGTGTTGATTTGGGAGGACCCTGGGAAGCTCTGGTAAGGCCACAGGAATTGAGGCAGGACAGGGAAAGTCTGACATGTGGCATGTTTGTAAGTAGGTCACCTGGGGGAACTGGGTCTCCAACCTGCTATGTGATGTGTGTAGCAGCCACTAGAAATGACTCCAAAGAACCAGGTATGTTTTTGTCTTTCTCCAGACCTAAATTCAATACCATTGGCCAGTAACTTGGATTCAACTCCATCAGGAATGTTTACAGCCCCAAAATGGGCACAGAAAATAAATTCAGGTGCCTTGTACTCATTTCCTGAGAGCTTATACCCTTTTCTCCCCTGTATGCCTGCTGAGGACCTCTGGGATTCTACATTATCCAGGACACTGGGGGAGATGCCTATCTCCTGACATCCATCAGTGTTTCCTACCTAACATTCCAGCCTGGCCTACAGTGGGACAGACACATGCTAACTACAGAACGCTGTCGAGTGGGAACTTCAGTGACTTTCAATACAAACCATTAGCATGAGTGTAAGGAAACAGAGGGAATATGATCAGGGCTATACCTATTATAAGACACACAACTGACCTACCAGAGGCTTCTCATGCCCATGCTATGCACAAGTCCATAAGGGTAGGCCAGCAATCTCTCAGATTTACTAATTTCCATAATGTGTCTCTTAGGAAGTCAAAACACCTTCTAGGGATATTATCACTCCCCATCCTCTAGAGGAAGACAGAAAAGTCTTCAGCATCTCAAGCATTAGAATGATATTCATGGAGCAAATATTTTAGGCTATCAGGCCCCTTCTCTCACTTATATGATTAATAACTAAAGTTCATTCCTGTTTCATAATGTATAGGGACTCAAAGATGACAGTTAGCCTTGGGTGAGTGAGAACATACCTTCCCAATGGCAGACACACACTTGCTGGAGCTTCTAGTGAAGGGGGTTTTACTGCTGGGCTTATGCTCTTTCCACCTTGGTATTGCCACTCAGGGAGGGATCTACAATGTGACTCTGACAATGAAAAGGCTTTCAATTCTGCTTCCATTTTCATTTGATGAAGCCTGACATAATCTGTCCTTCTCAGGTCCTGGGTTTGGGTGAAGAAGATATTCTGTGTAAGTGCTGCGAGATCCGAGATCCTGGGAAGCAAAGCCTTGGGTGGAGATATGGAAAGTCTCCCAGCCTATTGCTGGGCTTTGGAGGGCCCAGTGTAAGGTAAGCCTGGGTAATGGGAGGACAGCCAATGTATGTTTACTGGTGCGGGCTGGAACAGAAAAATGGAATACGTTTGGGAAAGATGGAGAGGGAGAAGAACACAGGGTTGGCTGTTTTCTTCCTAGCTAGCTCAAAGAAATGGACCTTCATGTTCTCCCAGCCTCTGTTCTCTGTAAAATCACTCCTTTCCAGCTTGAGCTCGCAATTACTAAAAAACAATACCTCCTTTACTCAGCTCTCCAAAAACAATCCTGCCATTTCACTATTTGCAAAAACAATTTCTTCATTGTAAATAAGTCCCCAGACTCCACAATGTTCCCTGATCCAGGAAAACACAGAAACATATTTTATAAGTGCTGCCTATTTCCAAACAAGGGACATTGTTTCATCATAAAAACTCTATTTTTAAGGATCTTTCTGCAGAGCAGCCCAGACAGTGCTCTGGGGTGTGATATGAAAGTGGTAGAGGATCAAGCTGTGGAGGAAACGCTTCAGAGAAGGAAGTATACAGTCTATTTGTCCATCTGCTTAACCCATCACCCAAGCAAGGGTCTTATGGTGTTATTTCAATACTTGGTTCTAATTGAACAGGCCTGCTGGAGCCACGGTGCCCTGTCTGGATAAATGTAGAACCAGCCCAGAGAGGCAAGCAAGAGGCATGATTTTTGCACCTTTGCAAAAATCCTTGGAGTCCAAGATTGCCAGGACAGAGAGACAGAGAACCTGGAATTGGGATCAAAGGGTGCTGGTTCTTGGAGCACCAACCTATATGGAGTAAAGTGGCCTTAGAGAAGGTCCCATTCAGAATATTCCTATCTCAACTGTCAGGGTGGACAGAGATTTGGTTATACAATTGAGGATCTCTGCTAACACACCATTGCTCACTGGGAACCTCTAAGAAACAGTGCTGTAATATTCTGAGTGTACAGGAGAATTTTCCAGCATCCAACACCCGTCAGTACTCCAGTATCCCAGCCCATCATACAACAGGCAAGCACGTCCTAGTCACACACCAACTTCAGATGAGGAAGGTGTATGAGTGGTTTGCAGATGTAAGCATTATTGCATGTAGACCAGGACTTCATGGTTGGGATGGAGAACATAGCAAACATCTGCTGTGGGCCTCAATCACCCAGGGGCTACATCACATTGAAGCATCTTCTGCTGGATGAGGAATGTATAAAGCCTACAGTCCCATGGATGGGCTGGAAATGATCTGCACCTTAAGTGTGGAAGATGATGCTAGGGAGGAAGCAACCTGAGCTGCAGGGACCATACTCTTCAAGGAGACATAAAGGAGCCTCATAGTCAATGATTCTTTTATGAAGATGTATTCAATCTTCTACCTGGACCAGTAGTGCCCTCAGCATAGTCTACTGTCCCAAACTCAGTGGCTATAAACAATATACTCATGGACAATTTAAGCAGCCAGGATCATTCACTCTGCCATCAGCCAGCCCATATGAGGTCTTTGTTAAATTTACAAATTACTACAAACCTAATAGCTTAAAATAATGCAACTGTTATCTAAACTTATAGATCTGAAACCACAAATCTAGGTACCAACCAGGGCTGAGATTCTTTTTGAACTCTGTAGGAGAAACCTATCTTCTCATCTTCCAATGTCCCAGAAATTCACGCTGCACAAAGAGTTGTATGCCTCTCCTCTAGCCTCAGATATCACATATCTGACCCTTCATCCATCATTACATCTTTCTTTGATAATAGCTGGGGAAAGTTCTCTGCTTTTAAAGGTTCCTGTGGTCATCTCAACTTTATACAAATAACAGAGGACATCTATCCTCTCAAAGTTTCACAGTCCTAATCTGTAAAGTCCATTTATATATATATATGTATATATATACATGTATTTATATATATAATGTATATATATATATGAAGGTGTTCATAGGTTCTAAGGCTATCATCATTCCGCAGGCCACAGATCCATTGTGTGTGTTGCTTTCCATAGAATCTTCTAATAACCAAACTCACTTAACTCTGCTGTGGAAACCATCAGAGAAATCTCCTTACAAATCCTTCCTGATCATACAATAGTCTTATCTACTTCATTTATAGCATTTCTGCTAGTGTTTGCCTAGATCAGTGCACCCAAAGAGTAGGTCAATATTTCCACTAACCTGTAAAGTCTAGAACATAAACTGTAGCAACCTGTGCTACTTGAGGTTGTCGAGTCAGGCTCAGGCCTGTGGATTGAAAAGACACAAACACTTGGGTCATTCATTCAAAGAGAATGCCATTTTATTGAATCACCATCTCAACTTAAATATGGGGCTATCTGGGGCGGAAGCACAGTGGGAGTTCACCAGGCGGCTGAAAAAATACTGACTTCAGGTAAAAAGTTGAGCTTCCTGTACCAACTCCTACAAACAGGAAGGCCAAAACATATTAGACAATGGGAGAAACAGGATACGCAACTAGCTATCCACACGCTACATCCTTCAAGGCTCAGAGTGCAGGTGAAGGTCAGAGCAGGAGCCTACAATAAACTCCACTAATTTTGCTGCATGGCCCTAAAACTCTTGGTTGAATGGTAAATGTTCTACAAAGATAATGAATGAGTGAATGAATGAATGAGTGAGTGAAATTGACCATGAACTTTAAGATTATATCTGTCTCATCTTTTTTCAGGACCAATTTTGATGTGTCATGATGGATTTAAGAACTCTAGCTTGCTTGAATATTGTATAGCTATTTCTTTTGAAACGAAGCATTCCTTTCCAAAGGGTGGTTCCTTAGACTCAGGGAGTAAACACATTTACAATTCTCAGGAAACTCCTGAAACTTACAAGATTCACAAGACCCCATTCTACAAGCAGCAATAATTAACTGAGGAGAGTCTTTAGCCAACCTAGCCGCCTGCAAGTGCTGGAGGGAGCTCCAGGAATACACATCATGGATCGCCTGTGCTGGAGTGGGCTGTTTGATGATGAAGCTGTTTTTAAGTCATCCATACACTCCTAAGTAACTCCTCACACACACTCCTATAACTCCAATAAACTTACCTATCAGCTCACTAATAGAGATTTAGGGGGCTGGAGAGATGGCTCAGGGGTTAAGAGCACCCTCTGCTCTTCCAGAGGACCCGGGTTCGATTCCCAGCACCCACATGGCAGCTCACAACTGTCTGTAGTTCCAGTTCCAGACAAACACCAAGGCAAATAATTAAATAAATAAATAAAAGTGGTTTTTTTTTTTTTTTTTTAAAATAGAGATTTAGGTAGTATTTCTTTTTGGCCTGTTGCTGTCACCCTGTCTAGGGTGAACAGATGTTTGCTCATGTCTTTCTAAGTTGTACAACAATTGAATTCTGGAATTTGATATCCAGCCAGTCTTCTTTGGGTCCCTAGTCACTCTATTAAATTCTGAGCCTAAGTCCCTGCCATAATTACCTGCCTCCAAGATGCTCAACAAGAACTCCTGGGTGAGGAAGAATCATCTATAGGACTTCTTAGGACTAATGAACAATCGTGCTTCATCATCTTCTTCACAAGCAGGGTGGCCCAGGAGGACTTGAGCTACTGTGTGATATACAAAACCATCATCCCTTGGACACTCAATGCCTGCTGTCAAATGACCAATGCTCCTACACTCCTGTCCTCTGGTGACTGCCCACAGACCTTTCACAGTGTTTCTATACTTCTTATTTTTAATTCTATCCCCCTACCATGCTCTGAGAGAATTTTAATTTTACTTTTGGTGCTTTGCCAGCTCCTGAGCAAAGAAAATATTTGGTTTATTTTCATCGAACATCTAATCTGCACCATACTACCCATAGAAATCTTGATGATCATCAGAGACAATGCACTAACCCAAATTAATAAGGGCCACAATGCCCAATTGCAGTGCCAATAGGGGTGATGTAGGGGAAAAAGAAGAGAGTCCCCAGCTGTCTGCTCTCTCAGGTATCCCATTACTGAGAAGGCTCACTTCTAGGCTGCTCTGTGTTGGCTTAGATGGGAGAGATGCTGTAGCACTCTGGCAACAGTCTAGAGAGGAAGTAAGGAACATCATGATTTTTCTTCTTTGAATGTAATTCATATCCCACACCTTGTGAGGCTAATCCCCATACAAGGACACATCTCCCTCATGGGCATACACCTACCCAGCCTCACAGAAGGCTGGCAAGGAAAAATGACAGTGGCTTAAGCAGACTGTCTGCAACAAAGGGAAACTCGCACAACCAGGAAGGAGCTTGGAGGTTCCTGTCTCTACCCTGCAGTGTCTTTCTCAAAGGTTTAACAGTTAGTGTTGACTGTCAGCTTGACCTGATCTTGCCTCACCTAAGAGATAAACCTCTGAAGGAGTTTCTGAATTGGGCTGAGTTGGGAAGACAGGCCCTAAAGGTAGATGGTGCCATTCTCTGGACCAGGGTTCCTCAATGAATATAATGAGAAAAGTGAGCCGGCACCAGCAACATTCAGTGTGTTTATCCTGACTGCAGATGCAACATGACCAGCCTCCTCAAGCTCCCGACACCATGCCTCCAGCACTATAGTGGAGTATACCTTCAAAGTGCGAGCCAAATGAACTCACTGTCACTGAAGCTGTTTTGGTCAAGGAACGTAATTCAGAAGCCAAAGCATCAAACTGGGAAAAAATGAAAAAGTGAAGAAAAAGGAGCTTCTGATTGGAAAAGTACCACCCTGGAGATAACTGGCTGGTGCCAGCAAGGCTATAAAGCTTTGGTCGTCTGTAGTCTGAGCTGGGGAGATTCTGGGACAGTCAAGGGATCAGCAAGCAAATGACATGGGTACATCAGTGGAGAGCATTTGTGAAGCTAGGCTCCTCTGTATCTTTCCCAAAAGCTAGTGTTAGTCCTCTACTGCGGGCCTTGCTCATGGCTGACACAGATTTCCATTAACGCAACAGGACTTGCCAGCCCATTTAACTATGTCTGCTGAAAGCCAGAAGGAAGACAAAGAACACTTGGGCAAAAAATTAAAAAGCAACTAAATTGCCCAGCGTATCTTTCTGAGGTGACACCAGTGATTTTCCCATGAAAATACAGAGACAGGAGTAATTAAGAAGAATCAGCAAGGGCCAGGAAAGCCCATCTGTTTAAATGGGCCATTTCAATGACTCTTTTTAAGTAGTAAAGAACAATTATTGTATTATCCTGAGGTGATCCAAAATCTCAAAAATTGAGGGAATATTAAAGAGAATTAGTGTTTTGGGCATTCTGAGTATTATGGGAGAGTCTCTGAGTGAAGAGAGCTCAGAGGTGCTTTCACACCAATGCTGGGAAGTAAAGAGTGGATTAAGGCCACAATTTTCAGTAGCTAAAAAAAAAAAAAAAAAGAACCACAGACACAGTGCCACCAATTACATTTCAGCACACTTGGTACCTCCTTCTTAAGCCTCGTTGCAGAGAAGGCAAACAAGTTCATTGTCAGCCAGGGTGTTTTCAGACAGAAAGCTTTGGAACATGCTGCGCGCATTAAAGAGGAGGTATCTCGCATGTGCAATTACTCACACATCTTTAAAACTGTAAACACTCATTCACATGTGGAGAAGGTTAGAGCTGCAGGCTTGGAAAACTCCACCTGGCAAGCGGGTTGCCTCCGTTTCTCTCCAGTTGAATAATGGTCCTCGGTGGGCGGCCTCTACCCCAAACTGGAGTCAGCAGAGAAATCATTAAAGATGGGGGCAAGAGTTCACTGCTATTTTTATCCGGGGTTCTCCCGTTCCTGCTATCTGCATTGATGTGCTCCCAAAAACCATGCCTGAGCCTTCACAGGACTCCACCTTGTACATCTGCGAGCATGCTCACACGGAAAAGTCAGGCAGCTTTGGGCTTGCTGCCTGCTGCCCTCTCCAGCTAAAATGAGTGAGTGGCACTGAGGACTTGGACATTTCCAAATAAACACAGTGGGGGAAGGTTGGCCAGATTCAGCTTCTAAAGAGCAGAGTCTGTGTCCCCAAACAGAATACCTACAGAGTGTACAAAAACACATGCACCCAGCTAAAGAATGAACAGAACCGGAGGCCTCAGTGAACCACAAAAGAGTAAGCTGGAAAGAGTGATATTAGTAGCCCACTCCATCCGCCTGGGCTCCTGACACAGAGAGCCACACTCACAGATCTCTGTATCACACATTCTGTGTGGAAAGATTCATTAGGCCATCATGCCCAGCTTGCTGCCAGCCAGGTCACCCTGTTCCTCCTTTCCCAGGGCTGATCTAACCGTCTCCTGCAAAGAACTATTGTGCGTCTCTTCTGATTTCGTTAGCCTTTAGGGAGGAGCAAGGCCAGTTCCCTGGCCTCTGTGCTTCCCATTAGCTGCGGACTCCATAGAGATGGTTCAAAGAAAACAGCAGACTCTAAATTCAGGGGAAAAAACATCCAGCCATGGAAAAATGGCAAGAAATCCGTGAGAAATTAAAATTGCACATCAAGTGAAAATTTTACCATCACCGAATTCTGCCAAATTTTAGATTTGAGGACATTGGTAATGAAGTTTCCAGAATGAAATGACATCTAAAAGGTGTTTGTGTGTAAGGAGGTAATACATAGTAAAAATAAAACTATGCTTTCATTCACGTAAGAACTATTTCTTTCCCAGCAGACTCCTTTCAGACTCTGGTAATTTCAGTCTTAGTTGGTAGAAAAGCAGCTATGTAGTGGGTATCCTGAGCGCTGAGGTCATGAAATTAGTGCAGGTAATGAGAACAACCCAGGTACTCAGGCAGCATTAGCTGTGCCCAAAAACATCTCCCACGTTGGCCAGCAACTAGAGTCAAAGATGAGGAGCCTGGTACCCTCAGAGATGTATTCACCCCAGCAAGGACATGATGAAGCCCAAGATCGAACTCTTCAAGCAAGTGATAGGCTCCCAAACCTTCAGAAAGCCGTTGAACTTGAAGGGAGAGCCGGGACCCTGGCTATAAAATCACATAATGTGTTCTGATATAGTACCATACAGGTGATAAGAGCTGTTTTCTGGACTCTGAAGCCACATTGCACAGCTCTAAGAACTAACCAGATGTTTAGAACAAATTACTAATGTCCATTTAGTCTTTCTTTCTCCCATAACAATAGGATAGTCAGTGTGTGTGTGTTTGTGTGTGTTTGTGTGTGTGTGTGTGTGTGTGTGTAGTAGAAACCTGACTAGAGCACACAGCATACACATACCAGAAGCACCTCCTCACTTAGGTATTGGCTTTTCCAGCTCTATTACCTTGATTATATTTGTCCTTATATATTCATCTATATATTTTACTTTACCTGTGACCCATTAATCATGATTGCCATGGTCATAAATGGCAAAATGATAAAGTAGCAATAATAATAATAATAATAACAACAACAACAAGGGCTTCCACGTAGTGCTATCATGTGCTAGATTTCAGCCTAAAAACTCTGTATTAGAGGTATGCTCTACAGACCAAATCCAACCACGAGCATCTGAGTCAGGGATTTTATTTTTATTAGAACCTGCCATGTCCATCATTTACACATCATCTCTGGTGGCTTTGGGCTGTAGAGTTCAGTAATCAGAACAGAGATAAAACATCCCAGCTCAAAAACAATGTCCAATATAGTCATTATCTGACTAGTTACAGAAAAATAGTTTCCAACATCTGCTTTGCATACTTAGCTTAAATTAATTCCTCCAGTGACCTCAGAAGTCAGGCATATGTCTAACATCTCTCAGATAGGAGCCAGACCTCACTTGTCAGCACCATGAATGCTTTTGCTGGTCCTAAGGGCCTAGAGCATGTTCTTGGTGTTGTGATCATCACTTTGCCAAGAATGGGAGATGGATCATCAGATGCATACTGGTCAGGTACCACTAGTTAAGGTGGTTCACTCTCTTTCAGAGAGAAGGACCTCCTGCTAAGTCCCGTGTTGTCCTGGACAGGGATGATCTCAGTTAAACACTTGACTACCCACGCAGTGCATTGGGCACAGTTACTGCTACTGCTGTTGTTTTATGTGAGGCATGATGGTATCGGAAGTAGGTCACCTGCTTAGTCTGTGCCCCAGCTTACATGGGGAAAGTTTCAGAACTGTGACAAGGAATCTGCATGAAAATTACCCCCCAGATACGGGCAGTAATGTCGGGTTACCAAATACAGAGGTAATTAACTCAGAGACATGTCACATGTCAGGAGTGTTGAAAAAGCAAAGGTTATTGCTCCCAGATGTTGAAGAAGCCAAGAAACGTCCTCCTTGCTGGAAAAGTGCCCCAGACTTAAGTCTTTGAAGATAAAAGGCTCAGCTTCAACTCACCTTAGATGATTGCCTTTTAAGGAATATTTTGATATGACAGGTGACAAAAGCAATGAAAAGGACAGTTATACTGGGTTTGAATATAGGGACATAGCTGTATGGGCTTGGGCAAGTAAGCACGCTTCTTGTCTGGATAACTCTGGAGTCATCAAGCTTTTCAATTATGTTTGATTTTTGCATGCAAGACCATTATAGGCAAAGTGACAATTCAGTAAGCAAGTAGCCTTCAAATTGATGACATCTTAGTTCAATTCTTTGTCCTACTGTTTCATCACTAGTGATACAGTCCCCTAATCTCAGCTTCTTTCTCTTTACTTACACAATGTAAGTCTGCAGCTTTCACATCCGCTATAGTAATCTTGCTTTGGGAATTTAAAGAGGCAGGCCATGTAAATCATTTATCTTGGTGTCTGGCCCATGATACATCCCACGAACACATCATACATATGCATATATCATTATCCTTATCATGGCAACCATCATTTTCCCATGGAGACAATCTATGAGGAATTCATCTTATGAGGACAGCATTTGCAATCTCATGCTGTCAGAATCAGACTTACTGAAAGACTCTGGTCCTGATGTTGAATTTTTTACATGTCTGATCCTGACTCTTATAATCTGAGTTGTGAAGATATCTTTGCTGGCGGTTCTTAAGCTTCTCAAAAAATAAGGGGGGGGGGTGAAAAGTTTGAATGGTTTTCTTTCCCCTCTTTTCCTTTTTATTTTTTCTACCAAGCTCTGTGACCTGCTTGTTGGTGTCTGGGCTTCTGGTCTTTGAGCTGACCTCAAAGGCAGCAGCCTTCAGAAGCCAATTAGGTGGATGGAGCACTTGGTGCAGTTCACATCTGCTAGAGTGACCACTGCAAACTCTTTATCACATGCTGCTTATGGTGTGTTAAACAGGTGATGGAATTGTCCAGTTGACACATCCTAGAGTCACCTGACAGGAACGCCTGCCTCAGTAGGGATTACCTAGATCAAGATGGCCTGTGGGCATGTCTATGGGGGATTGTCTTGACTGTTAATTGATGTAGGAGGGCCAAGCCCTTTGTGGGGAGTACCAGCTCTAGGTAGGTGGTCCCAAACTGTCTAAGAAGGCTAGTTGAGTAGAAGCCTGCTAGCAAGCATACTGTAATTCTTTGACTGTGAAATGAGTTCCTTGATTGGAGGTAACACTTCATGGAATAGCAAGTGGATCTGCCTTCCAATCCACGCTTGAGTGCCTGCCCTGAGGGTGATAGACTGTGACTTGGAAGTGTAAGCCCACAGCAACAGGAATTTAACAAAGGCAGATGGTGTATCCACAAAATGAGGGAGAAAGGAAAGGGTAAAGATAAATCAATATTGTACATACCAATAAGCCACTTGCAGAAAAATTAAACACCAAGAACAAAACTGGGTAATGTGGATACTCTCCGCCTCCTTAAGGCCCCTAGACATGGCCTCTCTGATTACCAGAGATTGGTAGAAACCCAAAATAAATGAAGGCATATGCCCAGCAAATACTTTGGAGAAGGGAATTCTAGGTAACAGTGCAAACACAGCGGAATGCATGAAAACTGGGAAAATATTACACATGCTGAGCCACAAAAGGTGAAGGAAAGACAAAAAAATGATGAGACTGCAGAGCTCTGGTTGGGCCAAGACTTTTGAAGCAATAGTGAGGATGTGATCATGGGCTTTGGGGAAGAAAAGTCACCTCCAGACAGCAGTGGCTGTACTCCAGCAACTAACCCCGAGAGTCTAAAATCTACCTAGAACCAACAGCCAACTTTTCTACTATTGACTGCTCAGACATTTCTGTCAATGACCCCAGGCCACCACCTGCTGTGAGCCCAGGGCTTAAGAAATACAGCTCCTTCCTCCACTCTGCAGGAGTACATGCACTCTGTTGACTCCTGTTTCTCCAGCAGGCTTTGTGTTTTCCGGATGAAGTGCTCTATTTATGTATTGCTGAACTGCACAGTACATGTCCAATTTTCCAACCTTTTATTGGGTTGTCTTTTCTTCAAAACATCTCACATGTATGTTGTGCCATGCAGCTGCTTTTGCTGTGTGATATTTGTAGGCTGTACTGGTTGGGGGACATTTTGCCACATGAGAGCGGAGCTGCATGCATGACTCACCTTGCAGGATTATTGTAAAAATGCCATTAGTGCCCAGAAAGTAGTTCCTGTGCAGCTGGTACAGGGTAAGTACATAAGAAGATACCAGCCCCTCTTACTGTTGGCTGTTATTATTGTTATTTTAAAGAGCCACTTCCAAGGCTGTGTTGAGCATGTTGTGGATGAGATTGCAGAGGTCACAGACAAGATTGCCGCGAAGTCCAGGGGAGTAGAGTTTGGACCAGCACAGTCGCAGGAGATAGGGTAGGAGTCTACATGGAAGGTTCATTCAGCCTAGGAAAAAAATGATGAGTCCAGAGTTATCTCTCAGCAAGGAGGTGCTGTATGACAGGCACAAGGAGTAATGTGTGGACAGATGAGTTCTTTTACAATTTGCTAGGATAAAAGGTGGCTCAGAGGGTAGGAGCCCTTGCTTTGTAAGCATGAGGTTGAGAACTAAAATTAAAATCCCCAGCACCCACATATAAATCCAGGTGTGGTTTCATGGTATTCTTGCAACCCAAGACTATAGGAGGCAGAGACAGGAAGATCACTAGGAGTCGCTGGCCACCAGCCTAGCTCCAGATTCAGTGAGAGACCATGTTTCAAGAGAATAAGAGGAACAGCAAAGGAACAGGACATTCAATATCCATTACTGGCCTCTGTATCCCCATGCACGTGTACAAATATGCCACACAAGCACACTGCCCAAACCAACTAACCAAAAACCCCAAAACAAAACCTGGTGGCAACGAAGAAGGAAGTGTTTACTTGGCTCACACTTTGAGAGAGTGTAGTCTATCATGTTAGGGAAAGCCTGGCGGCAGGAACCTGAGGCAGCTGGCTGCAGTGCAGTCAGGGAGCAGAAGAGAATGATGAATGCTGATGCTCGCTTTCCTTTTTTATGACCTCAGCCTATGAGATAGAGCTGCCCACATTGACTGTGAGTCTTCCCACTGTAAGGAAACTGATCTGGAAACTCCCTGGCAAGCATGTCCAGTGTTTATTTTCATAATAATGCTAAATCTTATCAAGTTTCACTATCCCAATGGCCACCATTACAGGCCTTTTCCATGACAGAGGACCTCTATCCACTCAAGGAGAAGTACCTGAGCAGACATTTTCTCTCTTCTTTCTCCCATCCCCTGTCTTCTTCCCAACAGCCATCAGGGCTTCCTAGGTAAACCGGAAGCATCCTGAGTAAGGAACCATGTTTTTGTCTCCAGAGCTCACGGTAAATGCTCAGTAAATAATTCCTGGCCAGTCCTGGTGACACAGGCCTGTGATGCTAGCTATTTGAGAAGCAAGATCATGAGTTCAAGGCTTACTAGGGCTACAGAGTAGATTCAAGGCCAGCCTAGACAATGTGTCAAGATCCTATTCCAAAAGAAAAAAGTAGTAAAAGCTAAAGATAGAACTTAGTGTAGATTAGTTAGCATGCATGAGACCCTAGGTTTAGTTCTCTGGATTACAAAATTACACGCATAAACAACTCTAAAGAAAGTGAATGAGTAACCAAGAGAGAAGCACCATCTCTCTTTTCAGAGTGGTTTCTAACCCTTCAGCCCACCATTAAACATAGCTACATTCTGGACTAGAGAAATAGCTCAGTGGTTAAGAGCACTCACTGTTCTATCAGAGAACTACAGTTTGATCCCGGCTCCCAGAGTGGATGATGCACAAACACCTGTAACTCCAGATCTAGGGAATATGACACCTGCTTCTGGCCTTTGTGGACACACACAGACACACAGACACACACACACCAAAGTCTTAGGATAAAGAAAAAGAATGCCTATGCTCCACCTATGGTTGGGGTCATCAGCAATCAGAGAGAGAGAGAATCTGAGTGAAAGAAGAAAGCTGTACAGAGCCAGCATTCCTAAACAAGCTACTACTGACATTTTAAATTAGCCCCCTTTAGGACATTTGGCATTCTAGACTCCAGATGTCATGGCTGATTCACTCCTAATGCCCATAAGGACCAAAACCTCTTACTCTGGTGACCTCCATCATTTCTATGAAAGCACATCACAGTCTAAAAATGACACACAGTCAAACATGAACAGGGGACTCTCTGTGCAAGTTTTAGTAATGCCTGTGTCTAGAAACACTGGCTAAAACTGGACCTGTTGATACACAGTCCTCAGTCCAGGTCTGTACAAACTGTCAGTATCCTGGGGAATCCCGAGTCCTGAGCAGACGGGTAACCGGTCCATCTCACAGGGTGTACGTTCCTTTCGGAAGCTGATCTGCTCTCCCAGTGGAACAAAGAAGCTGTTTTCACCCTGTCCCACTGTGATTCCAGGATCAGTCTCAAGAGATTCATGACTCTGCCAAGCTCACTAGTAAAATCCCCCTCTGAGAACAGTCTCCCATGGCTGAGCTCGCCACTCCACCCCAAGCAAAACTGACAGTCACCCAGTTGTGCGTCAGCCTCCTTAAGAAGTCATCGGCTCTTTGTTCCATCCTGGCTGAATTTAGACTGCTCTTAGAGCCAAGAGGACATGAGCAAGAGGACCACAGGTTCTGAGCAATGAGGGCATCGATAGGGATGCCAGGGTATTCACTCCATGATGTGTGGGATTTGTTCTGAGGGATGTTATGGGCATGACCTGGAGAATCTGGGGAAAAATTATCTAAGCCAATGACTGCAATTTGAACAGTTTTAATTTCTTTCCAACCAAGAAATAAATTTAGTTGATTGCTAAATTATATGCTAAGGTATTTAAGAAAGCAAGGGAAATTAAACAATTAGCATGATTTTCACTTCACATTTTTTAATATAGGGACACAGGTATATGAACCTGATTCTTACGCTCTTGGCATATCTGCTTATCAAGTTACCTTTAACTTGGCTATTGCAGCGTGAAGGAAGCTCCTGGGCACAGCCACATGAAAAACAGGTTGGAGGCAATCTCACAGTTGGCTGAGCTGCAGAACAAGGCAAGTCTTTCATGGTGGGGTGCTGGGCTCAGAGAGAGCAGTGAGGAGGCTTGGGGTACATAGTGTTCCAAAGCGGGGCTTCATATCACAGCCACTCAGGTGGAAAGAAAGAGCTGGCCTGTAGCTCCTTGGCTCCCACCCGGGGTCACAGATGAATAGAGCTGATGAAGGAGCGGAGTGAACCTCACATACCACTCAGTGATGTGGGGAGGTGGGTGTCCTGTTCAGAGATAAGACTGGAGTCAGGGAGGCTGCGGGGTTCTTGGGGCAGTCAGCTGATATGGACAGAGACAACACGGCATTGTTGAGAATGGGCCACTCCCTTGAAGACAAGAGGAAGCCAGAGGACCTAAGGACTCAAGTGGTGCTGATGGGAATGATGTCTCCTTCGGCTGCATGTGGCTGACTTCCAGGAATGTTACAGTCAGTTACACACACTGGTTTGGTGGCTTCTGCTTCTCATTCTCTCCCCCATACCTCTGCATGTACACACGTGTGTGTGTGTGTGTGTGTGTGTGTGTGTGTGTGTGTGTGTACACATGTGTGTTTGCATGCATACAGATATACGCACGTGTGTGTTCAAGTACATGTGGAGGCCAAGAGTCAGTCTTGGATAGTGTTCTTCAGGAGTTATCTATATCATTCTTGAGAGGTCTTTTTGTTGACTTAGTATTCTCTAAGTAGGTTAGGCCAGCAGGCCAGCAAGTCCCAGGAGGCCATGTGCTGCTCATCCCCAGTACTGAGATTACAGCTGACCTCTCATATCAACCCTTTTACATGGCTTCTAGGGATTGAACTCAGATCCTTACTTTACTTCTGAGCCATGACCCCCCACTCTAACCCAAATTTTCTGTTCTCCACAACTTGGGATGTACTAGCAACACTTGTAAAACATCTCTGCCAGGTGAGATAAGGACCATGGCACAGAGGTTAAGAGCCTAGCTTCTAGAAACAGATGTTAGCCCTACATATAGTAAGCGCTAACTGAACACCAGCATTCTTTTTATAGACAGATGGACAGGAACAGGCGAAAGCACAGAACATGAACTCTCTGTTCCTTTATTGTGTCTGCTTCGGCTTCTTTTATCTGTGTTCTACAACCTTCTTCTGGATTCATTTATTGGTTCTATTTGGAAAGAGTCAGGTTTTCTATATGTAAAATTATGTTGTTTGCAACCAAGCATGATTTTGTTTCTTTTAAATTTTGATGCATTCTATTTTGTTTTATTATTTTCAGACAGGGTCTCATGCATCTCCTGGGATTACAGGCATGCACCATCACACCCAGTGTTAGTGTACCAGGAATCTAACCCAGGGCTTTGTGGATGGTGGATAAGCATTCTACCCACTGAGCCTCATCTTCAGCTCATTCCCAGACTCTGGAGGCTTTTTTTTAACATCTTTCCCAACCACTCTGCCCTGGCTTCCCATGTCAGTGTGACTAAATCAGGTAATAGCTGTTTTGTGGGGCTTGTTCTGCTTCCAGTAGAAAAACTTTCCACCCTGTATCACAGGGTATGACATCACCCATGAGGGTGGTTAGTATGACATCATCTGTAGTGTGATGAGTATGATGTCCCTGTGGGCATGGTATCTCCCACTTTTATCAAGCTGCGATTCTTTCCTGTTAGACCCATTTTGCTAAAGGTTTTCATGATAAAAGTTTGTGTTTTGTCAAATGCTTTGCTGCATCTAGTGATTTAGTGATGTAAATGTTTACCTTTTATTCTGTCTTTGTATTTGATCTTTCTATTGAGTTGTATGTATTGTAAGATTTTTTATTACATTTATTTCTTTATTTTGTGAATGTATGTGGATGTTGCAGGACAGCTTATGGGAATTACTTCTCTTTTTCAAGTCTGTGGGTTCCAGGAATTAACTCAGGTTGCCTGGTTTGGCAATAGCAGTTACCTTTGACCCTGAGCCATCTCACAGGCCCTCATTTCCATGTATTAAAATTTTTCTACATCCTAAAGGAAAACCTCACTTGATCATAGTGAGTAATTCTGTAATACCTGGTTGAATTTGTTGGGTTTTTAAAATAATCTTTTGGGGTTTTGTTGTTGTAGTTTGTAGTCTGTCTATCTATATATTTTGAGACAAGATCTCATGTGGTCCACATTGGCCTTGAACTCGCTATGCAGCTAATTCTGTCCTTGAATTTTTGATTCTCTGCCTTTGTCTTTCAAGCACTGGTATGACAGGCATGCTTCACCATGCACAGTTGGTTTGGTTAGCATTTTTCTTAAGGTTTTTGCATCTGTGTTTAGCAGAGATACTGCCCTATTACTCTTATTTTTGGGGAGCCCCTACTTCACTTTGGTCAGGATAATGCTGAAGAGACATCTGTGCCCATGTACACTGTCTCTATTCACAACACCCAACATAGAGATTTACCTGGGTGTCCATCAATAGATGAACAGATAAAGAAAACATATTATAAACACATAATCAAATCCTACCCAGTCTTCAGGACAAATGTGACCCCATCATTTAAGACAGCATACATGATCCTGGAGGACACCGAGTGAAACAAGACAGTACAGAAACACCAACCCTGTGTGGTTTCACTTAGTGTGAAGTAGCAGAGACAGAAAGGTCATTACCAAGAAGCAGGGAGAGGAAGATGGAGAGGTATTGGCTTAAGAACACAGTACTTCCGGACTGGGAGGATGGGTCAGTGGGCAAAGTGTTTGTGGTCAAGGCACAAGGACGCAAGTTTGGATCTCTAGCATCTATTTATAAGGCCAGGCATGGTAGCCATGCCTATAAGCTCTCTGCTAGGAGGTGGTGACAGGCAGACCCTAGGACTCGTTTGCCAACCATTCCATCTGAAACATTAAGCTCTAGGTTCAGCAAGAGACCCTCTCAAGGTAAGGTGAAGTTAGAAGAGATAACTGAAGTCCACCTCTGGTCTCTACATGTATGCTTGAATACACATACATGCACACACAATGATAAAAATGTCAAAATTTTAAAAAGAAGAAAAGAAGACATCAGCTAGGATTAACAACTCTGCGAAATTATCTCACATTATGGAGGCCACAGTTAACAATGTGTTACATATTTGAAAACACTGGCATTAGAGCTTAATGCTCTCATATAAAAATAACAAAATGAGACTGGAGAGGAGACTCAGCGCTAAGCACTGATTGCTCTTTCAGAGGACCCAGGTTTGTTTTCCAGTACCCACATGGTGGTAAACAAGCACATATAATTCCAGTTCTAATTTCAGTTTCCTCTCTCTCTACGTCTCTCTTCCTAACAGGTTAGCCTGAAATTCTGCTTGCTTCTGCTTCCTGAGTGCCAGGATTAAAGGCCTGAGCCATCATTCCATGCTTCGTAAATCTAATTCTTAGAGGAGCGGATTTCCCTCTCTGGCCTCTATGGGCACTGCATGTATGGAGTACACAGACACACATGAGGGCAAGACACCATACATGTAAAACAAAATAAATAAACCTAAAATAATTTTTAAAAGCAAAAAATGACAAATTTATAAAGTAATAGGTATGTTAATTAGCTTGATCTTATTGCTTTACAAATAAATGTTTAACATTTAACATTTTATACCATAATATATTAACTTATTAAACCTGAGAAAAATAAAAGATAACGAACGAGCAATTGGCACAGTCCCGGGTCAGGGCTTAGCTGGCTGTGATGTGTGTCTCCCATGACTCACAAGTCTTTGCCCACAGCACTGATTGGCAATGGAAGGAGGAAGGTCACAAAGAGCCACTGGCCACTCACAAACCGGCCACACTCCAGCATGCTGTATTATGTCTGCATGCTCCTTAGCTTCTTTGAATAGGATTATGTTTCCTTACTTCATTAGTAACTCTTATGTATCTTCAAAACCAAAATGTGTGGGTTATAGGCTGCATAGTAGTTAACTGCCTATAGCCAAGACTAGAAAATTTTAATTTTGTAAGTGTACATATAATGTCTTAATGAAATGAAATACTACTAAAAGGCAGCAGTCCATTTTCTTACTGGGAATATTAAGTAGATATATGTTGTATTTGATAGTAGTTACAAAAGATCTCTACAACTATATGCATATTTATGTTAATACTATATATTTTATGCATATTTGAGTATATGGTATTACAGAGGTAGAAGATATATTCAAGTGTGTACTTTGAATGTGTGGTCTATAATTGTAGTTTATAGGTGTATTTGAAACTTCACATAAAGCCAGGGAATATTTACATTGGACAATTTTACCCTAATTCTGCCTGTCCATCTTAGCCATCACCATCATCCCAAGAGGCAGCTGTTGATTTACAGGATGCACTTTCAGGGCATGTCACCTTAATTCTACCTCAACTCATTTCATATATTAAGCTCCTTGGATGCAAAGTTATTAGCTTGGCCTTAAAGGCCCCAGTGAAGAAATCCTACCCACTTTTATTCTTCTCTATTCTTCCCATGGTTTGTCCCAGGCATGTCAGCAGTGGTTCTCAATCTTCCTAACGCTATGACCCTTTAATGTAGTTCCTCAAGTTGGGGTCACCCTCAACCACAAAATTATTTCTGTTGCTACTTTGTAACTATAATTTTGCTACTGCTATGAATTGCAATGTAAATACCTGTGTTTTCCTCTGATCTTAGGCAACCCTGTGAAAGGTCATTTGATCTCCCAAAGAGGGATGAACCACAGGTTGAGAATCACTGCATCGTGGCCTCTTGGTGTCCTCTGTCGGGTGGAGCACATTCCTTCTCCTTGCCCTCCCCTACTGTGGAAACCACATTTCCCCCAGTACTTGCACAGAGCTCACATCTTCACATCCTTATGCTCTCTGCTCAAGCATCACCTCATCAAAGAGAATGATAAAGCTCTCTCAACTCTTGCTGTTTGGTTGTTAAGCAAATATTAGCATCAATACATGCAATTCTATTATTTGTAGTCAAAGTAAGCAATTCTCCATGCTGAGCAGAAACTCAGCGAATGAAGATGATTACAAATCATTTCTCATTGATGGACGTTTCCTCCGCCTGGTCCCCGCTCCATTCAGTGACTCAGGCATGCAGCAACTCCATCTGAGATTTGTTGCTTGCAACTTCAGTAGCAAGGAGGTTGGGAAGAGCTGGCATGTATGGGACATTTCTGAAGATTGCCTTGGAAAGTAGCTTGTGGCTTGTCAATCACAGAGACAGAAAGTTCCTGCCAGAATGTTGGGGTATAGAGCTTCCATCATAAAGAAGCCCTGGGCAAACACAAAAAAAAAATGCCCTCCAACATAAGGACCACACAGGCGAGAACCTGTTAGAGCACACACCTGTCCCTTTTGAAGAATTCAACTGCATTTTATATCCTGTTACATTTGAGATTCTGCTTCTCTAACCTCAGATCTCTCCCCTCTAGTCTATAAATGGAGTGAGTGGCCATGGTTCTGGGGGTTGCTGTCAGATCTCCTATCCCAGTTTTCCCATTGTGAATATTCAGCACTATAGGACAGTGCACTTGAAATCCTTCTCTGAGAATCCTTCTGGGGAAACTGGGAAGAATATCATTTCAAACAAAACACTACCTCTGCCCCCTAGCCCAGAAATATTTTAATCTTTGTCTTGATCTATAATTGGTATTAATAATACCTACCCAAGATGAATAGAATATCAAATATATAGTAACAAATATTTGCTTAGGATACATTTGTTTTTCACTACAAATAAATATTTAGTTGATAAGTTGAAATCAACTTGGAACATTTGATTCCAGCATTTATATAGATATAAATACTTGGCTTCAATTCCCATAATTATGAAATATTGAATGCCAAAATATCATAGGCATCAATGTGGGTGACAGAGCCAATCATTCATCTGCCTCTGACTCTTCCATTCATATAATAATATCATAATTATAGAATAAGTCATATATTAACCAAGAAGTTGGATAAAATGGCTCTATTAAATGCTCCTATAGCCAACTTATTTTTTACCAAGAGTCCAACAAATTGGGGGAAAAGATAGTGTCTTCAACAAATGGTACTGGTCAAACTTGATAATTACACGCAGAAGAATGAAGCTAGATTCTTATCTCTACCCTGCACCAAACTCAACTCAAGAACCAAGGACCTCAGAAGAAGACCTGATACCTCAAATCTGATAGCAGAGAAAGGAGGGATACACTTCAACTTATGGACACAGGAAAGGACTTTCTGTACAAGATCCTGATAACAGAGACATTGTGCCTAACAACTGACAAATGGGACTTTACAGCAAAGAACACCATCATTTGAGTAAAGAGGTAATCTATTGAATGAGAAGAAAACCTAACAGCTATATATCTTAGTGTCTAGAGTATACAAAGTACAGAAAATATAAACACCAAGAAAACAACAACCCAATTAAAAATTGGGGCATGAAACAAAACAGAGAGCTCTCAAAAGAAGAAATATGAAGGGTTGAGAAATATTCTTTTAAAGTCACATTCTTATTCATCAAGGCAGTGCAAATTAAAATTACTTTGAAATTTTTATCTTACTTCAGTCAGGATGTCTAAGAAAAAAAACTATAAAAACAAATGATAACAAATGTTGGCATGGCTGTGGAGAAAGGGGAACATTTCTTCACTGCTGGTGAGGGTGCAAAACTGTGGAAAACCATTGGGAGGGTAAAAACTAGTGTGGAGCTTCCTCAAAAAGCAAGAGATAGCTCTACCACCTTTTCCTTCCTGTCTTCCAGAATATTAATCCTCTTCTCTTTGTGAAATAAAAAATATAGGGAAATCATCAGGAACTGTTTTGTCCAATTTTAACTAGTAGCTTCCTATAGCAGAAGCACAAATCAGATACCAAAATCAGGAAGGAATCTCTCAGTAACTCCCAAACTTGGAGTATGTAAATAAGGGCTGAAGAATCACCCATTAGAATTTCCATGGTGGTTAATTCCAGCAATAGGTAAGATTAGAAATGAGATTTCCCTGGCTCTTTATTAAAAACTTGAGGTTTTTATTAGTTTTTCTTTTTTTTTTCTTTTCTTTTCTTTTCTATTATTTTTTTTTTTAATTTTACAAGGTGGCATAGAACAGCAGTAGGGAAAATGAACTTACAGATATTAGGGTTAGGATGCTAAATAGCATCATGGGACTTAGATCTCACTTACCAAAGAAAGAACTGGAAAGGGCCCTGGGCACATAGAAGGCCAAGGGTTGTTGTTTTTCCTGTCATTTGCTCTCAGGTTTGCTCATAGCCTCTTGCCCTGGTGCTGTGGATTAAACTCTAGGCCATACTCTACCTCCAAATTGCAATTATTTATTTACTTTTTAATTTAAAAAAAAATTATTCACCTAATTGTATGTGTATGAGCATTTTTCAGGCATGTGTATTTGTGTACCATGTGTATGCCTGGTTCCCACAGAAGCCAGAAAAGGGTGTTGGATTCCCTAGGACTGGAGTTGGAGGTGGTTGTGAGCTACAATGTGGGTGTTGGAAATCAAACCCAGGCTCTGTGAAAGAGATGCCAGTGCTCTTAACCACTGAGCAGTTGCTCCAGCCCCTAATAGGTTTTTGAGGCTGGGTTTTGTAAAGTTACTTAGTCTAGCTTTGAACTCATTCGTATCCCAGGCAGGCCTTGGCTCACCAGCCCCCTACATTAGTCCCTGTGCTACTAGGGATTCTACGCCTGTCCTACCAGCCTCCAGGGACTTTGGAGAAACCCAGGAGGAGAGATTACCAGGAACTGAGGACATACTAAGGTCCTGGGTGACTTTAGGAAAGAGAGAAGAATGAAGGACCATTAAAGGCATTAAAGGGGGGGACAGCAGGAAGAGGATGGGCATTGTGACAGTTAATCTTGTCAACTTGACCTTGCCAGGATTGTAATCAGCTAATAGACTTGTCTGCAAGGCCCCTTCCCAGAGGAACAACTAACTAACGGGAGAAGAGGCCATGAGCAGATTGCATTAAGGAGGTCCTATGTTGAAATACAAAGATGGCAAAACTTGGTCAGCATCCCGATGGTGTGCCAGAGCCCTGTCTTCTAACACTGCCTCAAGCATGCTTCCTGGCATATACTCAGGGATAGCAAGCTTATTCGTATACCTCTATGATGGCCAGAATTCTGTCTGCTTAAAGTCCCTACAGCCATAAACATCAACATGAGTGACAGAGACAACTAACTACTCACCAACCCTGACCCTTCCTTTCCTATCTGAGTCCTCATTGACAGTCAAAACTTTATTCTTTACAAGTACATAAAAAAAATTTAAGCCACTAACCATTCTACCTCTGAGCCCAGCCTGTGTCTTCATGGTCGAAAACAATGGACCATTGTTGAGTGAGAGAGTTTCAAATGGAGTCATAGGGCTGAATCAGCAAACTTTGTCCCTTGTGTGTACACTGACACCACAGAGATGACAAACAGATCCTGGGAACAATGGGCCATGGCACAGGATGCCACAATGGTGTGAATGTTTAATTCTCACTTACCGTCTTGGTAATGAGAGAGAAGCTGAGAAGCGGTAGGCACACACAAAGCAGTTACTGTGGATGCGCTCCTGGGCTGTAATTATTTATGTCCTCTCTTAATCAGTCTGTAATTGCAGCTGGGGAATTAACACATAGGCGCCTTGCTAAGAATCTTAGAAGCTCTCATTAGATTCCCAGCCGCAAATGAGTACCACGTGGCCCCAGAATGGTATCATGTGATCCCAGAACGGTCTTTGATGATTAGCTTTTCCTTCAAGTGCTTCATGATGACTTTATTAAGAGATTCTGTATCAAAACACAAAGGCTACAAAACCGCAGCTCTGTCTCCCATGAATTGCTTGTATCTCTGTCTCCAAACACATCATCAAGCATGCATTGCTATAAAGACTGAGGCTGCCCTAAGATGTTCTCTCATGAACTGAGCACTGCCTCTGAACAATACATTCTAGGGACTCTAAGCCATACATTCTAAGTGCAGCTTTCAGACACCTGAAGTCAGACACCTCAAAGCATGACTTTGGGCATGGGCATCATTTCTAAAAGAAGATGTCTTAGACTGTGCTCCAGAGAAAATCCTGCAGATGCAAGCAGACAGCACATCAAGGTTTGGGGTGAGGAAAAGTGGCAGGTACAGAAAATAAGAACAGGAAGGAGAGGGGAAGGGCAATGGGAACTAGGCAAACCCTAAAGCTAAGTAAAGCTTCAGAGCTGACCCGTCTTGAGGCAAGGCTGCTGAGCCTTTATGCCTTGTCCTGATGGTCACCTGTCAGGGGATTCCCTGGGCTAGAGAAGGCAAAGGCCCAGGCATTGCATCTCTGCACACATCGGCAGAATTGGGCTTTGAAGATCCCCAAGGAAAAGCTGCAGGTGATTACCATTAGAACTCAATCATCTGGTGCCCAAGGAGACATACAGGATGGTTAGGAGGGGATCTCGGGGTTGGGGAGATGGTTCATGCAAGCAAGAAGATCTGAATTCAACCCCTTAGAACTCACACTTGAAAAGCTAGGTGCTGGAGCTTGGACAATGGCCCAGCAGTTAAGAGCACTTGTTACTCTTACACAGAATCCACGTTCAGTTCTCAGCACCCACATTGGATGTCTCAAAACTACTGGTAACTTGAGTTTCAGCATTCTCCTCTGGGTTTTGTGGACTCCCACAGGCATGGGGCAAGCACACACACACACAGACACACACACACACAAGAATGGATAAAAATAAATCTTTTTAAGAAGTGAGGTGCTGTGGTACATGTTTAAAATGGAGAGAGGAAGCCTAGGGCCTGCTGGCTAAACAGTCTAGCCAAATCAGTGAATTCTATTTGAAACTCAGGATTAAAAAAATGAGGTAGATCATGATTGAGATAGACACACAAAACCAACCTCTGGCCTCCATGTGCACACATACTTACATACATGAGCACATGCGCACACACCGACACATACACTCACACAAACACATACAAAGAGATCTTTGTGAGGTATTCACAAACTGGCCACAGACATGATAACAATTGGAGTTGCATAATGAACCGGGAGAATTGTACCACTCTCCACCTCTCTACAGTAAGAAGACCTAATACCTGTCTCCTGCCTCTCCACAGGAGGAAGGCAGATGGGGGCATCTCTCTAGAAATCTGGCCAATTTGACAAAACAATACAAAAGTGTGGAAGGTGGAGGGTTCCCAAATGGAGAAGCTAGGTCAACCTAGAGTAGGTGTACAAACAGACAATGAATGCAGACACACAAACACACACAAACACACCCCACACTTAAATGTAAACAATTAAAAGGCGCCATAAAATAAAGAAAGCACATAAGCAAGAGATCAAAGCTGACAACAATAAAAAGCAAACGTGTGGGAAATCAAAGCAATGTTTAAAAATAAGAACACCATAATTGCTATCCTAAGAATGGTGAGAGACTTCATTTTATGCATAACGTAAGAATGAGAGGTTATTAAAAAAAGGAGTGGCCATAAAATGAGAACAATAAAAAACTTTAAGAAGCATAAAAAAGAAATGCAAGATTTGATTTTTAAAAAGTAAATGGGACACAGAGTTGAATGGACTAGATAAATAGAAAAGATAAAGAAAAAAAGGAGAGCATAATTTCCTGCAAATCCAACATCTTGTGGGAAAAATGTATTGTAGGAGAAAAAATTGGTGGAAGAATGAAGGGGAATTATTTTTAAAAATCAAAGCATCACATTTCTCAAAACAACAGATAGTGTAGCAAAGCTTTCCAAACTGAAGAAAGATATCTTCATTATGCCATTTTCTATCAATCGTGAAGGAAGGTGAAACAAATACTCATTTTTAATCTGTGTGTATATGTTTGTACATACACGTGTATGGAGGTTAGAGTGTCCTTAGGTGCTGGTCCTTACCTTGGTTCTTTCGTGCTATGTATGTCAGGCTAGATGGTCTTTGAGTACTCTAGCACGCTTCTGTCTCTCTCTGTTTCTCATCCCCGCCCCCCAGGAATGTTCAATTACAGGCATGGCTCACTGCCCCTGGTTTTTATGTGGGTCCTAGGGATCCAGACTCAAGCCTTCATGCTTTAAAGGGAGCCCTTTATCTCCTAAACCAGTCTGAAACTGAGACATTTTTAGTGTTTGCTGCCCTTCCAGAGGATCCAGGCTCAGTTTCCAGTACCCACATTGAATAGTTTACAGCTGCCCATACTCTAGCTCCAGGGAATCCAACACCCTCTTCTGTCTCTGAATAACAATGTAAATATTGTTGGAGATAGAGGCCAGTTGAAGGGGTTGAGACCACAGGTTGGGAAGTACCACTTTAGTGTACCACACATATACAGGCAACACCAGACCCAGAGAATGAGAGGAACAAAGCAGGAGAAATAAATGGGAGCCAGATAGAACCCCAGCTCTGGAGAAAGTGATCCCCAGTATGGCTGAGGAAGAAGATATAGAACAGCAATCAAAGAGCAAATCCAGGGAAAACACTGTCCTGGATAGAGTACAAGCATGGAGAACAGTGGAGGAAGGACATGGGTCTCCTCAAGAAAGACTAACACTGAGATGGCTGATGAGTTCTAGTAGATTCCGGATGTTTGTGTTTCTGGTGAAATGTCTAAGGAGGAATTAGTGGTAAGCCTAGAAAACTAAGCAAACAAGACGTTCCTCTTGGGGGAAGAAAAGGCAGATGATACATGACCATAGCATACTGCCTGACTCCACTCAGAATCCTCACACCATGGCAGCAAGTGTGAAGCTGAGAATCTGTGCTGGAATGGGGAGGAGGTGTGAGGAGTGGAGCTGATGTGGGATGAGTCATGTAAAGGTAGACATTCGCTCCCAGCAATAACAAGTCTGCGGTCAATCTCTAGAACCAAAACCAAAGCAATCAAGAAGGTGAGTGTATATTAGATGTTTGCCATTGCCATTCAATGTACCTCAAATGCAGCTGCTTATAACATAACAGAGCCTATCCTGTTCTCTCTGGGTATCAGCAGGGATCAAGGTAAAGCTCTCAGAAGGGCTACTTGTTTTCTGGAAACTCTGAGGAGAAGCTACTTTCTTGCTTTCAGAAGTACAGCACCTCACTTCCGTGGCTCATGGTGTCAAGGTCAGCAATGATGGATTTAGCTCCACTTCTGTTTCGTTTTCTCACTTTTAACAAGCCTCATGACTATACTCATCTACCCAGATAATTCTGGGAAATTTCCCCATTTTAAAGTCTGCAGATTGACAACCTTGATTGTCCTTGCTAAACAACCTGAAGCCAACACAGGGTCTGGGAATCTAACATAAATTCTTTGGAAGTGAGTGCAAGCACCGCCAGGTATCAGGTTCTAAGTGCATACTGGGAGCTGTGGAAAGAAACTGGAAAATGCCTTCTAAGGAGAAGTGCTGAGGAGAGCAAGGAGAGGGGCCTATTGTTCTTCCCGGGACTGCTATCTACCCATTAAAAAGGTCTTAAGTGATGAATAACCTTAATTAAAACAACAATGAAATTACAAAACTGCCAAAGCTGGAAAGACGTTCGAAACAGGAAAGCAACTGGTCACATTCACCTTCCCAGAAAGCTCCTACTTGAAGTGGTGAGAACTTAGAGGTGAGTCAGGGGGATATCACAGATGACTGCTGGCTTTACTAATGTTTGTAAGATGGGATCTAAGCTCCTACTAAAAAAGAAGAAAAGTAAAGCTAAGTTGGTGTGTTTAAAATCTGCATCCAGATGGCAGTACCAGAACTCAGTTTAGCAATGGTCTCTGTGTGACTTCCACTACAGATTAGGACTCTGTGGCAAAGACACCACCTGTTCATTATAATCAGACATAAGCAAGCATGTGGTCTGTGCTTGCCACAACAACAGCCCACATTTGTAGTCACACAGACACCCCTTTCAGGTCTCCGTAAGGCTCTTGTGATGGCCATAGGCCCAATGAAGAATTTGTGTTTTCTTGGCATTAACTTCTCAATATTTCCTTAATTCAAAATTTATGCCAAGTTCAATAGTGAGACAAGGAAAATCATTGAAGAGTTAATGGTCCATTGAAGCAAACACTGACTTATGTTAATAGTTTAAAATTAAAATTCTTTCAGTTTCCAGCATTAATGACTTTCCTCCAGACACTGTGGGGTGTGTGTGTGTGTTTTAAGATAGTCCATAGATATAGGAAACACATCTATAGTGAAAGTTACAATAAACCTCTAACAGGCAGGTGTCTGGAAGTTTATGGGCTGGCAGACTAAGTCTTCAGGGAAATAAAATTCACCCCAGCTTTATAGACTAGCAAGCCAAGACCAAGAAAGTGGATAGAACTTGGGGTGGACATCCAGCTCATTGGAGCTGTGGTTAGAAATAGTGTCCCTGGGCTCAGAATACTCTATAGGCGTGGCTACCTTTGAGGAAATAGGGCTCAACTCTTTCACACAGCAAGCTTGAGCTGAGGGCAATGGGAGCAGAAAGGGGTTTAACTTATAAGGCAGGGCAAAATTATCAGCAGAATCCAAGGCCAGTGTGCCCATGTCCTGAAACCCACAAAAACCTAAATATGTTGGGAGGGGCCACTCCCTGGAGCCTTGTGAGCTGCTAGCTACCTTTCTTAGAGCATTCTCTAGCAAAGAGATGCTGAGTCAGGGACTTGGGATACATTTGAGGAGAAAGTCTTGGAAGTGATTGAGGGTTGGCTTAGATTTATAGTGATATGATCACAAGAACACATCTGAGTCTTTAGCTAAAGCTAACAAGGGTTCATGACAGAATGAGAGCATGTAAATTGTCAGGACAGTATAAAAGCTAGTGTCCTCACATGTATAGAGACCCAAAATTCCTTGCCACTGCTCAGTAGTGACTAGCTACAAGGTATTTACTCAAACTACTCTATTTCTTTAAAAGTTGCAAAAACTTGAAAGTTAGTTGAAACCTTGTTTCTATTCTTAACAACAACAATAAAACCAACCCAGAGATGTGACTCTAAAGCTACCAGAAGAAAGCATAGGAGAATTACTTCAAGGTGCTGCCACAGGCAATGATTTTCTAAATGGAATCCCCAAAGCACAGGGAACAAAAGCAAAATGAATAAATAGGATTGTATCAAACTAAAACCTGCATGGCAAAGGAAACATGGGTAAAGAGACAGCCTTCACAATAGGAGGAGATGTTTACTAGCCACTGTCCCAAATCTAGACTACAGGCCAGTTGGGCCAAAAACCTCATTCTAGAAGCCATTGATCTGACAAGGGGTCAATATCCAGGATGTGTATAGAACTCGAAAGAACTGATAATACAGCCACTGGCTGTCTAGTTGTTTCTACAGAATGAATGAATCTCTGCTTTCTTCTGCCTTAAATATCTTCCCCACCCAGCTGTTTCACTTCCTGGTTCAACTTTGTATCATAATCTTAGAGTTAGGCTTAAAGGTATGAGCTACCACTGCTCCGCTTGTAGGCCTTGAACTCACAGAAATACAGGAAGATCTCTTGTCTCCTGAGTAATGAAATTAAAGGCATGAGTCATCACTTGGTAATCCCGAGTAATGGGATTAAAAGTGTGAGTTACCACTCTCTGGCCTTTATGGCTTGACTGTGAGTGACTGTGTTCTCTGATATTCCTGGCTGATTTTTATTAAATATACAATATATCACTACAGACACGTTCTATGCAGCCTGGCTTATCCGAGTGATTCTCAGTCATTTTAACTGTTTATTCTTAGGAGAGAGGAGCCAAGTGAATCTGGTCACTTTCAGGTACTTCCTCAAGACATGTTTGCTTTCTGTCCCTGCAGGATGGAATATGTCAACCTAAGAGGAAACCACTATATACAAGGAGTGTCCACATTTATTCCTGGGTGGGTGCAATACACTACTTAGGTCAATGCTGGCTGCTCACTGAGTCACCCTGAACACCAGGACTGGCTAGAGAACAGATATGGAAACTGGGATTGGGGCTTAGTGTTACCTCTGAATAAAGATGTCAAAGTGACCACATACTCTCCACACCACTTCAAGATGTCAGCCCAGCCCTAGGCTGTCACCTTGAGGGACGATTAAGGAACATGTGAATGATCAAATTGTCTGAAGCCCTGCCACCAAGACTGAGTCAAGAATGGGAGGAACCAAGTTCTCACCCCATCCATTACACCCTGAACTTTTCAGAAAACTATTAATTTATTATCTTAAGATAGAGTCTGACTATGTAGTCCTGGCTAACTTGTAAATCACTCCGTAGATCAGGCTGTCCTTGAACTCACAAGATCCCCCTACCTCTGTCTCCCAAGTTCTGGAAATAAAGATACATACTACCTCACCCAGCCTATGAATATAGGTATATATAAATAGGGATATAAATTTAAAAACTTTCCTTAGGGCTTAAGCTAGGTAGAATAGTGGTTTCTGTCATTTTTATTTTTTTAAAAATATAGATTCCAGAACTACGGAATGCCTAATAGATTGCAGCAGCTAGATGAACTTTTGAAGTCTCTTCTTCCAACTGGTAGACCGCCTTGTCCCTTCCCACCCTTCATGTCAACACAAAGAGCACAGCTCAGAACATAGTGGAACATGCTGTAGCAACATCTACCTACCCTGCCATTCTTTCTCCACCTCTGTGTGAGCATAAAGACAATCAGAATTACAAAGAAAATGCAACAACAACAAAGAATTTTAAAAGGTTCTTCCACTTACCTCACAGGCAGGGGTCCTTACATGTACAGCCAGTATTTATCCAATGACTGGCTAAAGAGAACATTGCTTGGGTACACTAAGTGGTTCTTTTTTTTTTTTCTCTCTCTTTCTTATTAATGCTTCAAACAGAGCAAACCACAAGAAAAAAAATGCTGTCTGATTTTATTGAAGCTCAATCTATACAGGGTATGTCTGTTGGAACCAGTTCTGGCCCCTGGACCAAAGAGGAATGGAGGATATATGGAGAGGGTCCAGGGTAAGCCAAAAGTGTGAAGGTAACATGGCTCATTGATCTGGGCAAGAGACCTGATAATGCTGAAGGGCAACTAGAGAGACACACGCTGGTCAGCAAATGCGCAGTCATTAAGAGCTTTGAGATAACCTTATTTCCAGAAAGGAAAAGACATCTCCACGCCAAGTTTCCAGAGGACACATTACTGCATGAGAGCACTGCATGAAGGTAGCATTCTAGAATACTAGAATGTTGACCCAAACCATGGATTAGGTGTGGCCAATGTTTGCTTGTAGTGAACTGAAATTGTCAGAACTCAGTGGAAAGGGGAATAACTGAGTGCATTTCTGTCATAACACTATCTCTCTCCGTCTCCTCCCCACTTCAGTTTTTCATAACAGAGTCTCTCTGTGTAGCCCTGATTGACCTGGAACTCACTTTGCAGATCAGACTGGCCTCAAACTTACTGAGATCCACTTGCCTCTGCCTCCCACGTGCTGGGATTAAAGGCATGTACCACCACTGCCACCCAGCTAGCACTATCATATTTTACTCCAGTTTACACAGCCATAGACCTTAGTATACATACCTTGAGCTAGGCCAGGCTATAAAATGTATCCCAAGATATGAGCCCAGGTTTCAAACATTTGTAAGTCATAGTTGAAAGCAAATGAGAGCACCAGTGCTTACACACTATGTTCTGTTCGAAGCTGCACATAAGATGCCCTTGGCCAGAGAGCACATGCTTAATAGCAATGAACACACCTGGTCAATTGCCAGACCCATGTGGAGTTTTTGCTTCATAGAGACATAGATTCTTTGGACAGTTCTGTGGTGATATATAGTATATTTAATAAAAATAATCTGAAGATCAGAGGACAAACCACCCAAAGAGCCAAGCCATGAAGGTCAGGGAGTGGTGACCCGTGCCTTTAATCCCATCACTCCACTCTGGAGACAGAGATCTATCTGTGAGTTCAAGGCCTAACAGTCAGGCAGAGGTAACACACACTTTAACCCTAACTCTAGGAAAGTAGGATCAGAAGGTAAAATAACTGGGCAGGGAAGGAAATATAAGGCAGAAGAAATTCAGATTCCATCTGAGAGACCAGCTACTCCTGAGGTAGGATCTACCCCATTTGGCCTGGGGAGTTGGCTGGGTGAGAATTGACTGTGGTTTGCTCCCCCCCCAATATTCCAGCTTCTTCCCAATATCTGGTTCCAGGTTTTTATTATAATACCAAATAGAATTCATGCAATAAAGTTCACTTCCAGACTTCCAGAGATTCTGTAGGACTCTGCACAAATTGCTCAGGAATAACTTTTGTATTTTTAAAAATCATCCTATTTATTTATTTATTTATTTATTTATTTATTTATTTATTTATTATTGTGGTGGTGTTGGGGGGAGGGTGGAGGTCAGAAGACAACTTGCTGGAGTCTCTTCTCTCCATCCATCATATGGAGCCTTGAGGATCAAACCCAGGCTGTCAGTCTTTGTGGTAAGCCCCTTTGCCCCATGAACCATCTTACCAGCCCCTACTTAAATACTTTTTATAAAGCTTTCCAGGGAATTCTAATGTACAGACTCCCTGGGGATCAATCCACAAACTGCTTCTCTTAGTAAGATTTCTATTGTTGCGATAAAACAACCTAATCAGGACAACCTGAGAAAAGGGGTTATTTTATTCACCTCAGATGTTGCAGTCCATCACTGAAGGAAATCAGGACAGGAACAGAAGCAGAGACTGCAAAGGAGTGGGGATTACTGGTTTGCAGCTCCTGGCTTGCTCAGCCTGGTTCCATATACAACCTAGGACCACCAACCCAGGGGTAGCATCACCTACAATGACCAGATCCCTCCCACATCAATCACCAATCAGGGAAAGGCCCACAGGCCAATCTGGTGGTGGCATTTTCTTAAGTGATGCTCCTGTTCCCAGATAATTAAGTTGGAAAACAAAACAAAAGCAAAATAATCAAGACACCGGAGCTTCAAGAGTGATGAGACAGTGCGCTGTCCAGGAGCCGCTTCTGCAAATGTCAGAGTTCTGCAGAAGGAAAACTGCTTGAGTCAGGACTTGCTCTCTACAGGCTCCTCTCATCTCCAGTGACTCTCTGAGCACTTGTCCCCAGACAATGACTAGCAAAGGCTCATGGAAGGAAGCCTGCTGTGGGCAACTCCAGGTCTGAGCCAGTTTGCACAGCTCTGGTGTCAACTAATATTGTAATTGGCTGTCACCTTCCTTGTCTGCAGAATTCAGAGTAAGGTTTAGCTATGGAGATAAAATAAAATCATGCACACCCAAAATTTACTCATCTGCCAGAAAAATTGAAAGCATTAAAAATCAGGACAGGACTGAACTAATGGTATTTCTATTGAGGCTAACATCTTAATTTTGCATGTTATATGTGCTTCATAAATAATATATTGTTAGACAAAAGGCTGTGAAGTGGTTGGTTGAAACAACTGTAGATAGACTATTAACAATAACAAAATCACAGTTGTTATAACTGTTCAATGCTGTACCCACAGAGTTAGAAATCTTCTCTTTAAATCCCAATATGCATTTAATAATGATCTGTCTGTCTGTCTGTCTGCCATCTGAGTACAATTATGATTTGAACCAGGGGGGAAGGACAAGAGACAAGGGGATCCAGGTAGCAATCCACACATGGTTTCTATTAATGCTCACATCAGGGTGAAAAGATGCAAAGGCAGCCTTAGAGGGAGCAGCAGAGAGTTACTCTAGGAACTTCCTGAGAAAAAGAAATCTATAAAAGTCACATCAAATAGTCTCTTAGGTCTTCAGAACCCTTTCAAGGGCTCTGCTCAGCAGCACTTTTGGAATATTGGACCCCTAATGGTTAGTTCTTGCTCTCATTCTCTCTTTTCCTTCTCCTCCTCCTCCTTCTTTTCTTCCTCCCCCCACCAAAAGGCTCCAGAAGAATTTGAGGAATCCACTTAGAATATGAGGGACCCACTTTTTTAGCGGTAACTGCGTGTTTGCAGCTCATATGAAGAGTCCACTTTATAGAGTGGCCGATGAGCAGTCACCCATGTCCCTTAGCAGTCTTTTCCTTGCTTGTGTGATATGGTTTCTACCTGCCACCCACCATCCCATCCCCACACTCTGTGGGATCAGTACAATAAACCTGTGGTGCTGATAACCCAGAGTTGACCTGCTGCCTCTGCTTTTCTCCAGATGGATCATGAGATCTGTGTCTGTACTAGTAGAGACATTGCCCACATCCTCCCTGAGGACAGGGCTTTGGAGTGGGAAATATGCTATTCATTTTTTCCTGTAGTCTCATGACAGTTCCCCATGACAACATAGCATTGGTTTTATGAAACATGAAACCCCGCTATTGTAGAAAGTGTGCTTGTTGGGTTCTCCTAGGTGAACTCAGAAACTTGTTGGACAGGGTTGTCACCTGCTGGTTGTTAAGGTTACATGAGAGGAGCTTACATGATAACTGGTGCTGTTTCACACAAGCCTGCAGAAGGAATACAGACTGTGTGCACACATGCATTAGGCTTCTTTATTTCGGTGCCTCCTGGATGACTCCCATCAGAAGAATCGAGCCACATCACATTAGCATTCGCATGTCTCAAGACTCGGGCTTCCCTGTCTATGGATGTACCATAGGATGCCTTGGGCCTCTTACTGACGACCCAACAACAGCCTTCTGTTGTCACTCTCTCATGGGACTTCTGCCTCTGACACTTTTGCAAGGCTCACACTGCTATTCATGAACTCTCAACAGTGCAGTCCAAATACAGCTTGGACCTAGATCCTCTCCTCAGTTTTGTCCTTGGATGGCCAAATGGGGGGGGGCGCGGGTTCCAGCCTTGCTGGGCTTCTGATTCTTTATTTGATTTATATTTATCTTTTCCTCTGTGTGTATGTGTGTGTGTGTGTGTGTGTGTGTGTGTATGTGTGTATGTGTATGTGAATTCATATGTGTTTGGTTGTAATCTTGTGTGTGTGTGTGTGTGTGTGTGTGTATGTGTGTATTGGGTTGGTACTGGGTGTCTTTCTCAGTTGCTCTCACCTTTATTTGGGGGCAATGTCATTTTAGGAATAAAAAAAAAGTTTCTCACTATATCTAGAGCTCACCGAATCAGCTAGACTGATTGGCCTGTGAGTTCCAGGGACCCTCCTGCCCTTCTCCAACGTGCCCAATATAGTGCTGGTTATGTGTGTCTGCTGCCTTGTCCAAAATTAAAATGGAAGCTGGGGATTAGAAATCAGCTTCTTGTGCTTTTGTGAAAATCTCTTCACTGACTGAGCCATCCCCAGCCTCTTTGTAATACAAAGATCTCTTCATCTGAGATCCCACGAGAGGGTGCTTGTGAGGATTAGATGTGAGTGATGGAAGAGATCTGACTTCAGGCACGTGCTTTGAAACCATTGGTAAGGTATTTTGAGTCCTTAGTTAATAGTTTATGTATTTTGTATTCATTACATAAATATAGCAAAATCAATTATAATGGCTTAGCTCCAGCTAATATAAGAGGATTGTCAGGGCAGCTGATTGTCTCTTTCTCTGCACATTGTCGAGGTCCTGAATTTGGATTCAGTAGCCGGTGATGCTCAGATCAAACACTTAACTATCATATGTTAAATGTATGGAGGCCCTTATAACTCCAGTGGTCCCAAGATGGATCCACTTTAGGAAAGGCAGCTTCTTTAGAAGAGAGACAATTAGCAGTGTCTTCCAGTAGTCAACGTTCTTCAGGCTGTCTCCCTACAGATTGACCTCAGTTCACAATGTGGTCTCCACCTTGCCTCTCTGGGACCATGCTTTAATATGTATGTCAGTCCCCAGAGTCAGCCAAAGCCCAGGGAACAAATTCTTGCTAACCACACAATAATGCCAATATGTGGATCTGAAAAAAACCAAACAAATAAACAAACAAAAAAAAAAAAACAAAAAACAAAACCCAACTCCTCTCATAGGAGGCATAGCTATAATAGCATCCCCACTCCAAAAAAAGCAAGATGCATTCTACCTTGGTGGGTACGGAAGCAGAAGGAAGAGACCCAGGTGTTCTTAATGCATATTTATCACGGAAGACATTTAAAAGCCTTCCCCCCCCCCATTCTTGGATAGCTAGAGAACCACATCAGTCAAACTGTTGGTTAAATCTGGAGAATAAGATTGGGTACACAGGGAATATGTCCTTTATCTGTTGCCCCAAACATGTGAGTTGCCATGTGGGTTCTGGGAATTGAACCCCGGTCCTCTGGGAGAATAACCAGTGCTCCTAATCCCTGAGCCATCTCCTCAGCCCCACCCCAAACATGTGATTGGCATTGGGCCAAGCATTTAAAAGACTGTTCTGGAAAAAAGAAAAAAAAAAAAAGACTGTTCTGTGCAGTCCTTCCAACATTGACATGAGAAAAGTTCTCCTGCTATCACCAAGTCACATAATCTGCAGCTTAAGAGGAGACAATGAAGAAGCACATAGTAACTAGGGTCTGGGTGAGGTTTTCAGTAGAGATTGATGCTCACCGGCTATCCTAGACTTCTGCTGCTAACTGTGAACCAGATTCATTAACCCAGCCTCTGATCATAGTGACCCTTAAATGCTATGTGCTGATTCTGGTATCACTGAGAGACTCCTCAGGAACCTGTAATCTAATCTAAGCATGTATAATAACTGAGATGTTAGTTCTTATCTCTGCCATACTGATTTAACTGATGTTTGTTTAATCAAATCTCTCTCTCTCTCTCTCTCTCTCTCTCTCTCTCTCTCTCTCTCTCTCTCTCTCTCTCTCTCTTTCCCAACCCACTCATGTATCTTCCTACAGCAAGAACCACAGTTACAGACTGACCATTAAAGTGAAGCTGACTTTGGAGTTCACAGAATCTACACTTACTCTTTTTCAGAAACATGAAATCATTCCCAGAAGAGTCAGCTCCTTTGCCCAAGGCTATTCTTAATGCAATGCTGGACAGGTATGCGTGCTATTGGGGAGGGGCCCTGCACCCAAGTCCTGGTCAAGATGGTCACGTAGCTCATACTATAACTCTCCTCTACCATTTGGCTTTGCATTTCTCAGAAAGTTTATTTGTTTTTAAAGCAGGATGTAACCCTTTCCCCTGATAACGCAATGCAAATTGTGCTGTGGGTCCAGCTGCTTGTCAGACCCTGTCATCAAGTTAGGATCCCTGTCCCTTGAGATATCTAGCCTGTAACCGAATCTCTCTTGCTCAATGCTCTCTGCCACATGCATGTCTCAAAGGTCATATCCCTGTGGATCACACTGACACCACACTGCAGTGAGGCCTAGGAGACCATGTCACAATTAATTTCTTTATATATTTCTTAACCTTTCTAATAGCTTTGTGAAGATAGCTGATGACTGGGTTAAGAAATTAAAGAATTAAAAAAAAGCATTTTATGTCAATGAGTGTTTATGGAATCCATGTTAAACAAGTCCTCTAGACAAGGGGTGGGACTCTGGGTCCATCCCCACTCCCCAGTGCTAGGATTCTAATTGCTTTAAATCTTTGCAGGTCCATGTGCATTCATGGGTACCAGTCCTGTTGTGTCCAGAAGACACTGTTTCTTGGAGTCATCCATCATCTTTGACTCTTACAGTCTTTCTGCCTCCTTTTCTGCACGCATCCCTAAGCCTTGAGGAGAGGGGCTTGATAAAGACACACTAACCAAGAAGTTATTTTCAATGTATACCCACTGGCAAAGAGAAAATCCATTTTATCCAGGGCAGTGTTACAGAACATATCAGCCATAGAAATCCCTCATGGACCATATCCACCGTCCCCATTCCCAGAGTTAGAGGACAGAAAGGGATGGAGATAGAGGGGATGCTAAGACATCCTAGTAGTGGAGAAGACAAGTCCTTGCTGCTTTGTGGGACCTTATGTTTCATGCTTTGAACCACATAGTAGAATTGTATTCTGTCAGCAAGTCTATATGCAAGTGTTCCAAGGTAAGAATCAAAGTGATGCACCCAAGGATACTGCAAGATCTAGAAGCAGCCTCTGAAGCCTGTGCTGGCATGGTGCCATGCCCATGAGAGTGTGAGTATTCCCTGAAAATCAAGAGAAAGTTCAAGTCCTTCGGCTACTACCCTAGATAGCTGAAGGAAAATGAGACAAGGCCATTCTGTTGTCATTGAGTAGCTCTTGGAGTCAGTTCCTCGGCTCTCACCTTCAGGATTCCTAGTCTAGTCAAGTCCCAAGTGCACCAAAGATCCAGATCACTGTGCTGGGCATGTTGCTTTCATGTGCCACAGTGGAATGCTTCCACAAGAAGATGGAGGTTCTGCAGCATTATAGGAGGAGGTTGAGTGAACTAGTTCTGTATGAGATAAGCATCATTCCTTTGGGGTTTATTCCCCAGGCATACAAGTAAGGAGATACATGAAAATAAGCATATTATTAGTTTCTAAAAAAAAAATCCCATTTTTGCTGTCTTAAAAATGGAATTGATTATCGTGTTATGCATCAGCTGTTATGAGCTTCCAATAGGCTGGGCCTCTTTAAAGCACACTGCATAGGATATAGTAAGAGCTCAATAAATCTTAGCTATTATTATCACTTCATTAGCAGCCTTTCATCCCCCTGAAAGAAGGAAACATTTTATTAGACAGAGATAGACTACACATTTGTTCTTTAAATTGATCCTGAAATTTAGAAGTGAAAAGTGAATTGGTCCACGGTGGAGAATACACAGCCTGTTCTCAGCTCGGGAGCTTTATGCACGACCACTCCCCTCCGGCCCTCCCAGCTCCTGTCTCTATCACAGCCTCTTGCTTGTGCCCAGAAGTGGCCATTTGCACTCCACACACCAACTTCTCTTTTTCATCTTTGGCTCTTTTCCTCTATACAGAAAATATTTATAAAAATGACAGCTGTTTTACAAATATAATACTCTACAAGGCTGCACAGCCTGAGGCATGGATGCTTAGCTCTCTTATCCAACCAGCCAGAGCTCTGCTGAGATGCCAGACAGGGAGGCTTCTGCAGGGATAATTAATGTTTGTTCCTGGGCAAGTCCAGATTTGAGCACATTTTAAAGAGTTGAACACCTATTACACGTTAGCATCTCAAAGTGATAGGACTCAGGGTCTGAAGCTTTATTGTTACCATTGTAGAATCCCTGGGCCCTGACAGTGTCCTAGCTATACTGCACACTGAAGCACATGATCTTTTTAAAATGTACCTCTGATGACATCTGTCCCTGCTTATAACTGGTCAGATCTTGGGGCTGAGGAGTTAATGTAGTCAGTAAATGCATGTAAGGAGACCTAAGTTTGACCTTAGCACCCACGTAAAAAAAAGCTAGCTATGGTGGCCTCATTTGTAATCACAGCACTGAAGAGGTGGAGAATTACTGGCTGGCCCAGCCTAGCTGAGCCCAGAAAAAGAGGTGGCTATTAGTCATAAGGAACATGACACAAGGTTGACCTGGGACTTCCACACACCTGTGCACACATGCACACACATGCCAGGACACACACAAAGCTCCAACCTACTGATGCTCCTGCATAGAACCCCAGGAGATGACCATTCTAGGTGCGAGCAAACCAAACATTTGTGAGCATAGGACTCTGATATGTGTGGATTCACATTAAAATTTTATATAGGCATGGTGGTAAACACCTTTAATTCCAGCATTCAGAAGGCAGAAGTGTGTAGATATATTGTATATTTAATCAAATTAGACTAAAATATCAGAGGACAGACAGGCAGATCTCTGTGAGTTCAAGGCCCCTCTGGTCTTTACATAGTGAGTTCCAAGATAGCTAGGACTATTAAAAGAAACCCTGTTTCGAAAAACCAAAAATAAACTAAAAATAAGAATTTTTTCTCATAAAAATAAATGAAAACTCAATTCTTACTATTTCCTTTCCCAAGAATATGGCATGCAAACCTAAATACTAGACTTGGTGAGCACAGACAGAGGCATGAACAATGACCTTTCATGAATGTGTAACATACACAAAGGTACATTGTTCATTTCCATGTTGCCTCTGAGTGCTTTATGTCACACTGAAAACGTCTTGTAAACCAATCTGAGCCAAAGAAACTATACTGTAAATAGAATGAGGGAACTTGCTATTTTTAGGAAGTCCTTTTAGACATCTCTTATGAGAAGTAAGCAAATAGTTTGTAATTAAATTAGTTCAACATAAATTCATCTGTTTTCTAAACTTCAACAATGAAATTTCTTATAAAAATCCTACCACCATCACAAGGAAGCCAATAACCAAGAGGCTCAGAAAATCAAGTTATGTTTCTTGGTTGTTTCCAATCTAATTGTTTTATGATTACCGTAGAACCGGGAGAAACACGCCACTTCGAAAGAACTTTTCCACAACGATAGAAATGATCTGTATGCTCTTTAAAAAATTAAAGAAAACAAACAAACAAAAACCACAGCATGACTGGGGATGCAGTTCCAGAGGGAGCCTGCCAGCATATGCTAGGCCTAGATCCCCAGCTCTGGAAAACAAATTACAGATCTGGTGGTTCTCATAGACAAGGATGATGTCTCAAACACCCAAAGAATGGATACAGACAGGTCTAAACAGACTTTTCCCCATCCTTTAGACAATGGCCCCAGATTCCATTTCAGGCCTGTGTTGACACTATTTGTCTCCCCAGAAAAGCTGGTCCCAGACCCATCCCCGTCTCCCAGACAGTTGCAAGTAAGCACTCGTCTGTGCGTGAGGGTGTGTGTGCATCCATGAATGCTCATGTGCACAGACACACATTCCAGACCTGCCAGCTTACTAAGCCCATTTCAAATAGAGTCCATTCAGTTTCCCACCCCGTTCAGAAAGTGGGAAAACCAACTCCAAAATCTCAGGTGCTCTGTCCGAACCACACTTAATGATAGCAATGCAGAGATGCCGCACTGTTTAATCCCTCCCACTAAGTAAGGTCATGTGGGGTCTCAAACTTTTTCTTGTGTTTCTCACATTATCCAGGGTTCTGTTTATGGATCCCTGCAGAATGTTCTTCAGCAAAGGCATGGAAAAAGTTCTGGCCATCCAATAACCTCCGGTCCCTGGCATCAGCCCAAGGGTCTCTGCCATTTCTGAAGCTACTGTTGTTAAAGATGTGGCAGGTCAAGTCACTGATGAAATCTAACCACATAGATCTATGGTACATGGAACTTAGTGGTCACTTGTTGCTCTTTATAATAATATCTTCCTGCTAGAGCTTACAAGGTTGTCTGGTGCATCTAGGAACCCAGGCCATGAAAAACAGCATCGAAGCAGAGACGGGGCCTGGAGCAGCTCCAGAGCAGCCTCTCTCTGCTTCCTGGATACCTCTCCTCCAGACATGGACTGACCAGTTAGACATTTTAACAACAACCAGTTTCAACAAGTCAAAATTCTAGCCCATTATCTTCAAACAGTACGTATCTATCTCTGGGGATATGGAAAACCCAATTTTAATGAGTTCAGCCCAATAAGTAGCTCATATCCATTCCAGAGTCACAGTTATCACTCTGAGTGGCTCTCAGCTGTTGTAATTTATCAATAACAATTTGAAAAACAAAAAAAGAAACAGAGAGAAAAGAAGAGGGAGGGGAGGAGGGAGGGAGGGAGGAAGGAAGGAAGGAAGGAGAATCTAACAACCTCATAGTTGGTGGGCCACCTCCTCTTAGTCTTAGTCCAAGTCATGTGTGTATAAAAGGGAAATTGTGTGTTTGTACTAAGGCCACCCTCTTAGAACCAAATTGAGGGGCCTGGAGAGATGGCTCAGAGGTTAAGAGCACTGGCTGCTCTTACAGAGGTTTTGAGTTCAATTTCTAGTACCTACGTGGTGGCTCACAGCCATCTATAATGAGATCTGGTGCCCTTTCCTGGTGTGCAGGCAAAACACTGTATACATAGTAAAAAATAAGAAAGAAACAAACTGAGACAAATTATTTTATCTATGTTACTATTTTGTTTTTTATTGCTATTATAAACTAAGTGAACTGAAAAATTATGTGGATTTTTTTTTAAAGTCACATCTTGGGAGCTGAGGATGTAGTTCAGTGGAAGATTGTTTGGCATTTAGGGCCATAGATTCTACTTCCAGAACAATAAAGTTCTGCTAAGCATTCCAACCGAGAAAAAATTTGAAAGTTCAAATGTATTTTTGTGTGTGTGTGCGAACTTGAGGACTATGAACCATATCTGGGCAAAGCTTGCCCTCTACTTATTTTATTTTTTAAATCTTCCTATATTTTTTATTCTCTCTCTCTCTCTCTCTCTCTCTCTCTCTCTCTCTCTCTCTCTCTCTCTCTCTCTCTGTGTGTGTGTGTGTGTGTGTGTGTGTGTGTAACTGTCTGGCACTTGTGGGTTTCATGGTGACTGTTGAGATCAGAGGCCAACTTTCAGAAATCAGAATTCTCCTTCTGCTATGGATTATGTTCACTAAACTCATTATTGGGCTTACCCAGCAAGGGCCTTCCCCTCTGAGGCATCTTGCCAGCCCAAAGCTCTGCCACCTTTGAAATTCCTTTGCAGTGCTGGGGATCAAACCCAGGGCCATGAGCCACCCAGCAACCTCTACAGTCAATGTTTATTCTTCTCTAATTGGTGTGGAATATTATTTTAAGCTGTGTTACTTTTGTTTATGTTGCATTTGTTTAACTCTGTGAAGCTTACTGTGTCTGTCTAAAATACCTGGTGGTCTCAGAAAGAACTGAACAGCCAATATTGAGGCAGGAGAAAGGACAGGTGGGGCTGGAAGGCAGAGAGAATAGGAGAGATCTGAGAAGAAGAGGACACTAGGGGGCAGCCCCCCAGTCCCCCAGCCACTTAGCCACCCAGCCAGCTACAGAATAAGAGTAAAATTTACATAAGAAAAAGGGAAAAGCCCAGAGGTAAAAGTTAAACAAGATAATTTAAGAAAAGCTGGCAAGAAACAAGCCAAGCTAAGGCCCAGCATTCATAGGAAAGAATAATCTTCTCTGTGAGATTTTTTTTGGGGAGCTGGGTGGCAGGCCCCCCAGAAGAGCAAAACCCAACAACATCTGCTTGTTTCTCCTATCTCTCTTATATCCTCATATCCTTGAAACCTTTGTTAAAGAAACCATATCATTGGTCCTGTAGGCATTCTGCACTTTGCAGATTGCTTTCCCCCATAGAATCATCTTCCTGTGTTGGGAGCTGCATCTGAAGTCTTCACTAAATCAGGTCTGATTTTTTGTTTTAAGACTTTCATTCATTCGATTGCCCACTTACTGAGCTGTCTCTCTTCTTGGGATATTCTCAAACATCGATTATCACTGCCTACAACCATTCATTCAAGGAGAATGCAAAAATGTTCCAGTTCCCTGGCTGGGTCCCCAGGTGTGGATGACAGAGGTTGAGGCTCCCCCTCCTTGGTGGCCTTGTCCCTAATGGTCCCCTACATTCTCAAATGTGCTTCAACATCGAAAAAAACAGCTTCTCCTCATCTCCTTTAGTTCCCCAAGGCAGTATTCACGCTAGAAACTACAGGTTACAGGACTTTATCTTGCTTCTACTCACTGGTTTTCTGAGGCTGAATTCTTCTCTAGCATTCTCCAAAATGGCCCCAGGATTTCTCTGGCACAATTTAGAACTCTTGGATTCAAATGCATTTCATGTGCTTTCATTCACTGTAGTTATTATCTTTATTGATGATAAAATAGTTACCCTCCAGGAGCTTTTGTAAGTTGGCTCCTGAGTTTTTCCGACATGTTCCTTCTTGTCTCTGATAGCTTCCTGGCTTTAAGTTATGATAAGCTGCCCCAGGCTAGCTTTCTTTATCTACTCCCAGATGTGGAACCAGCCATCTTGCCAAGGAGATTTGTAGAAGCTGCCATGGTCATTTTCTCTCAGAGTCTTGAGTGGACAGCTTGAAATTCAGTCATCTATAATCTAACTGGCTATCATCTATCAGTCTGTCTTATCTACCTGCCTACCTCTCTATTACCTGTTTTATCTACCTATCTATCACCTATTTACACAGTAATCTATCATCTATCTACCTATCTATGATGCATCTATTAATCTCATTATGATATTCCAAATTAAAATATTCTACCAAGTATAATGACACATATGTGTAAAAATTCCACAGTGAAACCCATTACCTAATACACTAACTTGGTTAGATGTCTTGTGCCAACAATCACACTTCTCTATGGCTGTAGAAATTATTCTCTACCTACCTATAACACTCTCAAGTGAGCAAAGGCAAGGGGAGGACTCAGTTGGTCTTGTGTCTGTTTCATAAGTGGTTCAGCCCTACTCAGGCCGAGTTCAGCTCTAAGCAGCCACATAAAATCCAGGCATGGCAGCATGTACCTTAAATCCAAGCTGGGGAGGCAGAGAAAGTTAGATCCCTAGGGCTCACTGACTACCCATCTAGTTGAATCATGGAACTCCAGATTCCGTGAGAGAACATGTCTTAAAATAGAAGGTGGAGGGCCAGCAAAATGGCTCAGTGGGGAAAGGAGTTTACTGCTAAGCTTGAGTTTAGGCCCCTGAGTCCACATGGTGGAAGGAGATAACAGACTCCTGTAAGATATGCTCTGACCTCACACATGAGCCACCGGCATGTATACAAGCACACACACACACACACACACTCAGATCATGTACACAAATATACCAAATACACAAACAATAATGAAAATACAAATGTTAAAACACCAGTAATATTATGAGGAAAATATATTTCAGCTTTTTAAATTTTTTTATGCTCTTTATTGTAGTAGAATTATGTTGTTGAATTGTAAATAATTGTCCTACCTACTGGTTTAATAAAAATGCTGATTGACCAAAGGCAGACAGGAAGTATGGCTGGGGCTACCAGACTAAGAAAACTTTGGGAATAGGAAGAACAGAGCAGAGATGCCAGGAGACACAGAGGAAAGAAGTTGAAATACTGCTGAGGAAAGGTATCAAGCCGCATGGCTGAACAAGATAAGAATCATGGGTTAGTTTCAGAGAAAAGAGTTAGCAAGTTATATGCCTGGGCGCTAGGCTGGTCTGCATCAAATTAATGTAAGTGTCTGTGTTTTTCTAGGTCTGAAAGCCTGGGCCATAAACCTCATACAACACTTTCTTTTTCCCTTAAAGAGTCTACCTGCCAGGGACACGCCATCATAAGGTATTATTCAAAGATGAATAGGAGGTTCTTTCCTTATAACTTCTGCCAACAGTCCAATCCAGAGTTAAGTGTATTTATTTAATTTTGTTCCCAATTTTTAGATATTGCCTTTTTAATTTTTAAATTTATAAATTGATTCTGCAAAACATTTGCACTGTTTCAAAGTCAAATCTGCCATCTAGCGCAATCAACAAGGCTAGCATTCATCTCTGTTCCCCTCCTCAGTCCTTCTCCCTTGTGTTCTTAATATTGACACATTGATGTCTTATTCTCTGTCCACTTAACACAGTCTGAAAGTCACTCCACAGATGAACATGAGAAGGACTCCTGTTTCCTTCATAGCTGCATAATACTCCATCATGAGGATGTGATCAATTTACCCAGCCAGTTCTCTGGTGACAGACAGGGACTGCTTCTAGTTATTTGTCTTTGTAAATACTGTATCCACAATTTTATGTTTTCCCAAGGTTCTTAAAGGTGTTAGTTGCTGGGTCATGGACGTAGCACTCTCATAATTTCCCTAGATAGGGCAAGAGTTTCTCCCACAGGAGCTTGTCCAGTCATATCCCTGTGGGCACTGAGGGAGAGATCCCATCTGCCCACAGCTTAGCCAGCAGAGCAGGCTCTGAGTCTTTTGTACTTTGGCGTATACTGAGTAATGGACATTCTTGCTTTCTGTCCTGCAATGTATTGATGAAGTTGAGCATCCTTCATACTCTTAAAAGGGATTCAGAATTCTTTTTCTGTTAATTATCTGGAAGGTTTTTTTTTTCATTCATTTTTTTCCCTACAGAATTAGGACATTTATTTTATGCCTTTTGAAGCTTTTGTGCACAAAGGACTAAAGCCCAGTGTCCCTACTAAAAGCTGAAAATACATTTATTTCTGTTTTGTGCCTTTTCTTCAATTCTTATTCATGGTGATTTTTCTTTGACTTTGTTTTCTGAGTACTTTTTTAAGTTCTGTGCAAATACTTTCTATTGTAATACAACCATACTCATCAGTCTTTCCTTTATTGTGCCTCAATTTGAGTCATAGTTTAGAAAAATTCACTTCCTAATATATTAGGGAATAATTCACCATATTTTTAAATGTTTTCATAGCTTAGTTTTTACATTTAAATGTTTTGTTTATTTTGAATTTAATCCATTGTATGAAGTGAGGGAAAGATCCAAGTTTGATTTTCAGGAGCCCCTTGTAGAGATGTCCATTTTTCTGCCCCTAGGAAATGCTTTCTCTCTCACATACAAAATTTCCGGAAGCAAGTGGATCTGTTTGTGGATTTCTCTACTCTGCGCCAGCACCACCACCCTGCTTACTCACCAGCTGTAACATCTCAGCACCTTTGGACAGCAGGTGTCTCTAGTGTGATTTAGGTCAGATGTGAATGCACCTGGTGTTGTCTTCTTCTGCAGAATGTCTTCTTTTGAGTCTTTCTTTCTTCCTGGTACTGCAGATGGTACACAGGGTCCATGCATGCCAATGCTTGGCAGGTACTCTCACTGAGCTGCATTCATGAACCCCTCATTTTCAGAATTTTCTTTGCTTCTTATCTATCTCTTCTTCCAGATGAACTGCAGTTCCCTTTTTTTTTTTTTTTTTTTTTTTTTTGACTATTGATCAATATCCCCCATGCTCAGATGTTTGACTTGATTGGAACCATGGCTTGGCTCAGTAACTGTTAATAAAGGAAATAAACTATCTGGAAGGCCTCTGCCTGGAGACAACCACACAATCCCAACACCCACGTTGGAGGTAGATGGAGAAGCTAGCTGGAAGACTCTACCAAGACTTTAATCCTCTAAGTTTTAATAGAACTGAAATATTATCAATAGCATTCACAAAAATTTTATGGTACAGGAATCATCTCCCTGATGAATTTGCACTGTACATTTTCTATTACTTATCAATCAAAGCTATTGCATTTTAGTCCATTCAAGCATGGGGTCTCTGTCTCATGTCACTGCTAACAATGTAGATTTTCAGTTCATAGAGAAAAAGAGAACCTTGGGCTTCCGTGTTGAGCAGCCTCTGGGCAAAGAGGACTGAGCCTTCAAACGCTGGTTCTTATCCTGTGTTTTGATTTTAAAGAACATACTCTGCTAGGAGAGGCGGGGAGAAACAGTGCCTCAGTTTAACAAATGATTCAGTGTTAGAAATGGACAAAAGGAAACATAGCACCAAGGAAAAGGTCCCCAGATTATTACTGTCTGGCTAGAGAAGTCATGTGCACACTGACCTTGATTGACTGGAGCCTGCCCTGGTTTTACCAAACTGATCTAGCACACTGACCTGATCTGGGTCAGAGAAAACCAAAAAGACAAATGGGTCAAAGCCCACTCCTGCCATTGAATTGACTTCTGGCTCTGCCCTCAACAACCTCCCGACAAAGAGAAACATCTTAGGCTCTGAGACTTAGAGAACAGGATTTGCCTCTATTCACCTCCTCTCAATCAGCTGCTTTTCCTGTTTCCACAAAAATGACCTTGAAAGCTGTGTTCTTTAAATCACCCACTTAATACATCAGAAGACCAGCAGCTGAAGTGTATGTGAACATGTTTGCATCAATCTTCCAATCATGTTCCTTCTTTTTGCTCCTTAGCTGAGAGATCATGCACATTTCCTAAGATGTCAAAGGAATCCCCAAGTGAGATCTCCTATTGCAGTGAAAGGTGTTTCGGGGTCAGAAAGTCATTCTGCCACATAGGTGACTTTACAGTAGGATCTTGTTAATCACCTTGTTCTATGATAAAATGCATCACTGCAAGACTCTATCCAAAGAGCTCCTATGACTGGCACTCTGTAGCTGTGATGTTATTCCCACACGAGAAAGAACAAGAGCACACATACAGATCACCACAACTCACAGGAACAAGCAAAGTAGAAGAGGGTGAAGACCTGGGCTGAGCAAGCTTCAGGAGAAGGCGAAATAACCATATTTTGTGAGTAGGTCATGGGGAGAAAGAGTTGCTTATGGAAACAGGCAAACATAAAATAAAATAGTTTTTCTGAACAGGATCTGGAAAGTGCTAGGACATGGGGGATGCTGCAGAAATCTGATGTGATGGGGCCATCAACATGGCTCAGCAGCTAAGAGTGCTGGCTGCCAACCCTGAGGACTGAGTTCTTACCTGAACCAGTTTTTATACGTGTCCTTTGGCCTCAGCATACATGCTGTAGTACATATAACACTCCACTCCACAAAATGAGTGGGGAGGAAAAAGAATTCTGCCTTGTAGGAGTGAAGATAATTAAAACAAAAACAATAAAACAGGGAAACACCAAGGTTGATAAAATGGAAATGTTTGAAAAGCTGATGGCCCTGGCCTGCCAGCTGAGGCACCTCACTCAGCCCTATTCTAGGCCCATCTCTATGTCCTTTGCAGCCTTTAGCATCCTCTCATTAGCATTCCATCAAAGCAAAAGCTAGTGTCTCCATGTTGTGTAACCTCCCTGGAACCTTGCAATGCTAAGAATGTTTGTTCCCATTTTACAGAGAATAGTGAGACTCATGAGGCAGGCATGTTCCTAAGACTGCCTCCAACAAGTGACAGAGGAGTTCAAGAAACAAGCCACAGGACTGTAGTGGCCTAACACTCTGTCTGCAAAGATGTTAGTATTTTTTTTTAAAGCTGTATACATGTGATGCATGTGTGTTGGTATACACATGCCATAGCAAGATGATGACTTTGGGGCTTGGTCACCTTCTTCCTTAAGACAGGGTCTTTTTGTTGCTCACTGCCACACAGATGAGTGTCTGAGAATCCTCCCTCTCCCATCTCATCATAGAAACACTGGGATTATAGACTTCCATTCCAATCCCAACATTACAAGGGTGCTGGGATTCAAACTCGGGTCCTCATGTAGCAAGCACTTTACCTACTGCTATTCCCTCATCCCTAATGCTAGCATTTTTATGTCTTTTGTAGAAAATTACTCTAAGAATCAAACCCAATATCTATACACACTATCCTGATGGCATTTAGTGTTGAGGCATAAACAACAATTCCTAAAGCATCAGGGTTGTGTGGTCTCCATGCAGCAGTTTAGAGACATGATATCAGCTAGTCCATCTATGTACCATGAGGCCTGAACACCAAAATTCAGCATTTGAGGTTCTTTTATTCACATTCCTTTCTTTCTTTAGCAATTCTAGTTCATGTTCTGAAGTCCATCCATTCAGTCATGAGCTGTAGGGGAGGGCTGGATGGGGACTGCTCAGCTTGGAGAAGGGGGGCGGTACACTGCTCCAAACCTCCTTCCAGCTATGGATTTATAAGCTGGTTCGCAGCCTGCGCTCCTGGAGCAGCCCTGCACTCCCAGCACTCTTTGTGAATAAGTCGATCTTTAAGCCAATGACTATTTTGCTCGATTTATAAGGGGAAAAAAATAATCTCCAGTAGACTGAGACACGAGGGCAGTACATCTGATTCCAATTACAGTCAGATAATCACCATTCATGACCAGTCCAAGCTGGAAGAAAAGCTTGAATTTCTCCTCAGAGACATCTCCTGGGTCAACGTTTAACAAGGGCCACAGTTGAGTGTGGCCTTTCAGTGGAAACAAAAGGGGGTTCAGGCCTCTTTAAGGGCTTTACTGACTTCTCCACCCTGCTATGAAATTAGTTCTTTTGGAAGAAGATCATTTATGGGTTTATTTGAATGTGGAAAAAAAAAACCCATAGCTCTTCCACTACCCCTACCCTGCAGGGAAGAGAGCAAAGGAAGCTTGTCTTGCCCGTGACAGCACTGACGGCTGTCTTGGCACCTTTCTCCATTTGGGAACTTATAGCAGAATGAAAAACATTTGCTCCCTAAAGATTTTCTTGTAACTATAGGGAAATCAGAGGTTCTTTGTGACTTGGGACCATTTGGACACCATAAAAAAGTAAGAACAAAGTAAAGAATAGGAATATGATGGCTGGAGGATGGCTCAGTAGGCAAAGAGCTTGCTATGCAAGCATAAGTTCACTTCCCAGCATTCATATAAAAAGATGCCACTAGTAGTCGCCGGGGGAGAGTACAGAGAGCAGAGACCAATCAATCCTTGGGGCTTGGGTAAATAGGTCAACCTGGTTTAACTGAGGAATTTCAGCTCTAAGAGACAAACACTGTCTCCAAAACCAAGGTGTATGGAGCCTAAGGAACCACACCTGAGATTGACCTCAGGCCTCTTCCCACATCCACATACATGTTCATATCCATTTGCCATAAACAATATGGGGGGAAAGGGATTAGGAAGGGAGACCCCAGTGGCATATATGCATCCTCAAGACTAAGCCTCTTCCCAGAAGCTCACTCCGTTTATGAGATGAGAGAGAATGGGCACTGAAGATGCTCACCAATGAAGCCAAGGTGTGAGTGCACAGCCACAGCTCTGTGTTCCTGCGCAGAATGAATAGGGACCTGCTTCCTATCCCTAGCTGAACAGCAGAAGAGCTTGTGACAGTCAATACCAGTTTCCCAGCCCAGCCCCATTCGAATCCTGGGGGACTCCTCCTGTCTCCCTGTTACAGAGAAAGTCTTCTGGGCTCTGGAGTCACAAGCAACTGGTTCCTAACTCACCCATTCTGCTTACTGTTTTTGAACAAGTCACATGCCTTCTCTTAGCTTAAATGTCCTCTTGCTGAGGAAAAATGCAGGGAGGCATGGACCCTTGCAGGTGGTGAAGGAGCCACACAGTGGTAGTTGAAAACAGTACCAAATATGTAAGCAATTCATACACATTGATGCCTTAATATTTTGAAGCAGTTAATGATTTCTTCTTCCAAAATTTTCTTCTTTTTCCTATTCTCTGTTTTGTCTTAACTTCCAAAGTTTGGATAGCCAGAGGAAGGGAAGAACTAGTGATATACCTAACAGATGGAGGAGGGGGGCTGCTTCTGAGTGAGAACACGGCAGGACTCCATACATAGTGGACTCAACCCACAATGCACTCAAAATATTTGAGAAAATCCATAAAATCAAAAGGTTAACTTAAAACATTGAGAGATTTTTGTTTGTTTTTTTTGCTTTTTGTGTGATTTTTTTTTGTAAGGAAAGTCACAGTTCACAAGCATGAACTCTACAGGTATCAATGCAGTGTCACAGGGTCATGCAGAATAAACCTATGTGTACTCTTGAAACTGGTGGACAAAAAGTTAGATATTCCCACAGCCATGAGCTAGCTACATGCAAATAGTATAGAGAGACTTAAATGCCCCCACGTATGGGTGACTGCTGGGGAGGCAGAAACTAACCCCATGGATACCATAGGATGAATGCTATTCTCTCAAAATTAGAAATGGATTTCCAGAAGGCCAAGAGTAGGGGGAAGGGACAGAAATCAGCAGAACTGACAGTATAAAGAACCTGACTGCGTGATTCCGGGAACCCAGTTAAGCCATAAGAAAGAATCAACCCCATTTGTAAGGTCCAAGAGAGAGGGACCACGGAGGTTTATTTTCTGGAAATGGCCTCCAAAGAAAATGGTATCTGGGGATTTCCAGATAGGTTGGGATTTCACCTCAGGAAATCTCTGTTACTCAAATGCTGTTGGAGCCACAAAACAATTCCAGGCAGTAAGTAATAACTGGGAGCTGTTATCTTACAGATGAGAACCCAGGAAAGGAGCCAGGGCAGGTCAGCAGGAGTCAGGAAGTGCCAGCGTGGAGGAGGGCACTGAGAACTGGGTACCCATGTCGGGAAGGGCACTGAGAACTGTGCACCCCATGTCGGGAAGGGCACTGAGAACTAGGTACCCATGTCGGGAAGGGCACTGAGAACTGGGTACCCCCATGTCGAGGAAGCACTGAGAACTGGGTACCCCATGTCGAGGAGGGCACTGAGAACTGGGTATCCTATGTCGAGAAGGGCACTGAGAACTGGGTACCCCATGTCGGGAAGGGCACTGAGAACTGGGTACCCCATGTGGAGGAGGGCACTGAGAACTGGGTACCCCATGTGGGGAAGGGCACTGAGAACTGGGTACCCCCACCCACCTGCTTGGTGCTTCATCAGCTCCCTCTCACCTCCTTCAACAAAACCCGGGGCTTAGGGGTCAAACTTGACCTGAGAAAATAAAGAAACTGAGTCATCACTGGTTTGTGATCTGAGGTCTGAGCATCATGCCGTTATTAGCTCTTCACTTCTTTGTTTGCTCAGTTTTTGAGGTGTGGGTTCCACACTGGGTAATGTGTCCCAGGAAGGAGACATCTGCAGTCTTTGTGCCAGAGCCAGAGAGAATACAATGGTCAAGATTAATTGCTATGAGCACGGGAAGGCTCATGTGAACTGACATGAATTAGGTCAGCAGTATCTGAGCCTTTTTACAGTCTGCTGGAACTCAGCAATAACAAAGCTTCTGAGATAGACTCCTGCCCAGCCAACCCAGCAGGGCCTCTAGTTAACCAAACAGGTAGTTCTAATTACAAAATACCAAGCAGGCTTTCCATTTTTTCCCCCTCCACTAACATTTAACCAAACCAAACAGCTCTAAACCCTAGCCTGGGAGCTTGGCCCTGCTTCTAGCCTCAGAGACATCTCTTACTATAATATTTAAAATAAAGTTACATGCTAAAATTAACAACTTCTGAAATGTAGCTATAATAATTATGTGAGCTTATGTTATACTGGATTAGCATGTGGCCCATAATCCTTTGCTATTACAAAGTTTGGCTGTGCCATGAGGTCCAGTAAGTTTCATTTAATAGAAAGAATGATTGGTAATGTTGCATACCAGCTTGTGGTTCAAAACATTTATTGGAATTTAACACTGTAAAGCAGATAACCAAGTGTTCCCCAGCTGCTAAATCTCACTTCATGTATTTAGACAATCCTTAATGATGGTGAATCTACGGCTTGAAAGGATGTCACATCCAATGGACGTCTTGAGAGGTTACTTCTGAGGCCACATCTGCTTCATGTCACTTGCTCAGAGTGCTCCATTTTCCTCCAGGGTTATTTAATGATCATTATTAGGATGGATATAAGTCGAGAGCTGCACGTTTTCTGAAATGTGGTCTGTAATAGTGCACACTTGCCTGACTTGAGAGGAGAAAGAGATCTGGCACACTGGAGATCTTGCTAGCCAGACAAGAAATTGGTTGCGGATTAGCGAAGGAGAATTTATAATGTGCAATGAGTTTCTCACATAAAGGGGAGGCAACGGAGGAATTTTTAAAGCTACATTATTACCCTAAAATGACAAGGCCCATACACTGATCTTTGAGCAAGGTTTCAAGGTGTTCTGAAATGACAAACCACAACACATAGTACAGAGCACACATGAAATATGTTGAAACACATTTAACATTCCAGGTTTAAGCTTGGAAACATTGGTTAGCTAGAACACATGATGGGACCATTTTACTGCCTGCCCTGTGCATTTTGTGCTTACAGTCTGTCCAACCATGTGTTGGGAAATTGTGTCTCCTTCCATAGGTTTCAAACAAACCTCATCTTGGCAGTATATTTTACAAACAGGAGAATAAAAGCAAACCATCTCTGAAAATATAGCTGTCAGAAACAAGATTTGTGTTGCTTCACAGTCCTACCAGTCTCCTAGAACTGGTTCTGTGTCTGTCTGGTCAGCTAAATCTGTTTGGCACCACTGAAGTCTGGCAGCATGCTTACTACAAAAGGTAAATAAATTAAAATGTAAATTCTGCTGGCATGCATTCCCCTTCTCCATAAGCAGATGCTTATAATAGCTATTGTTTATTTGCAATGTTTGTGCCCTCACCCCTGAGAATGCTGGGCCACTTTAGAAGTGATAAAATGAAGGTGGTGTCAATGTATTGAGGAGTCAAGGACACACTGCCAAGGAGCCAGCTAACTGTCCAATATAAACAGTGTGCTGCGCAACTCACATTCTAAAACTAGCCCAGGAAAACTGCAGTCTGTGGCCAACAACCCAGACACTATGGAATGAATGTAAGCATGGAGTGCAAACACGAATTATTGAGGCTGGATTTAAAGATGGTAGCTTAAAGAAGGCTTCCGGAACCTTCAAATGGGCTTGAATCTTTGTGTGAGTGAGTGGCTTGAAATGGTTACAGTGGTTCTCAGCTTTCCTTATGCTTTTAATACATGTCATGGTGACCCTTTCACACCTCATGTTGTGGTGACCCTCAACCACAAAATTAGTTTCATTGCTACTTTCTGTCATTTTGCTACTGCTATGAATTGTAATGTAATTATCTGTGTTTCTGATGGTCTCCGGCAAACCCTGTGGGTCATTTGATCCCAAAGGGGTCATGACCCATAGGTTGAGAACCACTGCTTCAAAACCCTAGGTAATATGGGTAAAGAAAAAGAACAGGTTGTGTTGCAGTCAGTGTTATATTGCTGTGAAGAGACATCATCATGAGTTCTAAGACACTTAGCGCTCTAAGGCAACTCTTAGAAAAGAAAGCTTGATTACAGTTTCAGAGGTTTTAGTTCATTATCATTATGGTTACTTACCATTTTTAAAGAGAATTCCTTGCTGCAAGTAAGTCTCATACAGAGACTGGTGTGTAAGATTCTCAGAAGTGAAGTTGCTGTGGTCAACCCCAGAGAGGGCTATCAGCTATCCTTCAAATCACTGCCTCAAGCCACTTTATTTTGCCTGGGATGTGTTTCCTTGATAAATAACCTCTGACCTTGCTTAATGGTTGACCAACTGATACCTAATTATCCTTGTTAATAATTGCTGTTCTTAAATCTCCTAGCTTACAGAGTGTTATAGTAATTAAAAGCTCACACAGCACTTACATTTCCCCTGGTGCTGTGCAGCATTGGAAAGATCAAATGCTACCATATGCTGTTTCCCATATGTAAAAATATTTTACATTCTATCAACTCCAGGAAGGGGAGAAATAGAGAAAAAGGAAAAAAATAGGAAGAAAAGACAAAGAGGAAGAGAGAGAAATTAATTAAAACCCTAGATAAAATCCTCTTGTTATCACACTGAAATTCTGAAGTCAGACTCTGCATATGAGGTGGCCATTCACCAAAAGGGAAAATGTTATAGCAAGCCCAAGCTCCTCATTTTCTTCTAGATGGATCAACACATCTCTGTTTGGTGACAATTAACTCAAGTGCCTTGTGTTTCTTCAGGGAAACTATAATAATTATTCTCTTCAGAATTCAGATGCAAGACTGTTGCTACCAAAACAACCAAAGGAAGCCCTGACCAGTTAGCTTCTGGGGAGAACTATTCCTGTAACAGTCAAGAGGCAGTCTCCATCAGGCGTATGGTTGGAAATCACAGACCGGAATATCCTGCTGGGGATCCCATTAGTCAGATTCCCCGTGGTTAACCAAACGGTTGTAGAGGCCATTGAAGCTCATAGGAAGAACCACTCTGTGTAACATTACATGTGATTCCTCCTCCTTTGTGTATGTGCGAATGTGTGCACACATATGTACATGAATGTGGAGGCCAGACAACTACCTCCGGTATTGTTCCCTCAGAACCATTTACCCCTTTAGTTTGTTTTACTGAGGCTGGGTCTCTCATTGGCCTGGAATTCATCAAGTGGACTAGACTGACTAGTCAGGAAGCCTCAGGCACCTTCCTTTCTATGCCTCCCACTATTGGGATTACAAATACTAGCCCCATACCCAGCATTTTTTCATGGGTTCTGGGAATCAAACTCAGGGTCTAATCCTTTGAAGCAAATACCTTTTCAATGGAGCCACCTCCCCAGCCCCTTTTCTTCTCTTTATTCTGTCGTATCACAAGCACTTCCAGTGAGTTGGAAAGCGAAGGAAGTGTTTTCACAGCTCTAGTCCACTCTGACACAACTATGGAAATGTCCAAAACCGCTCAGGGAGAGGGGGCCTGGAGTAAGGCTGTATTGCAATTCATGGCAGCCTGGGCCTCATTTGGTCTAAGAGCCATCTTAAAACGATTCCATCTAGATAATGAGAGCCTTTCCTGCTGCAGCCTAGGATGCAGATGTTGGTTGGTCTCTCAACAGGGCTACAGTTGAGCTGTTGTGTGTCAGGCTCACAAGGAGTCTGTTTCCACTCATTAAACCACTGACATTAGGTAGGGACTGAGGAACAAGGTCAGCATCCACAAAGCTACTGAGCTGGGCACTGTGTTCTCTTTAATTTCCAAGGGATGGAGTAGCAATCTTCTTGAAAGAACTTGAACAAAGGGAGTTGGCTCAGGAGATAAGCACTGGTTCTATAAGTATAAGGACAGAGTTTGTATCCTCAGTACCCTCAAAAATACAGGCTGACAGAGCCATCCACCTGTAATTCCAGCCCCCAGGAGAGTGGAGACAGGAAATCTCTTCAGCAAACTGGCTAGCTAGACTAGTTGTATGGACTTGTTCAATTGAGAGACCCTGTCTCAATGAATAAGAAGGAAAGCAGTCAAGGAACACACCTGATGTCAGCCTCAACTGGCCTGCCTACATACACACACATACACACACACACACACATAAATACATTCCCACAAACACACATATACAAACACATATACATATACACACATATACATACAAACACATACACATATATACACATTCCCACTAACACCCATACGCACACGCACGCACACATACACACACTATAGAGAAACATCTGCAAAAAATGGACAAAATAACTTGAGCAATTTCTTCTCCAGGGTCTATCCATAACCCACATACCAGCCACCACCCACAGGTCCCATCTGTGCCACATGCAACCTGTCCCCACAGCCAGACCTCCTACCTCCTCCAACCTACCCCCACACTTTCTCTTCTGCCCCAACCTGTTCTGTCTATATCAAACTCAGAGATAACAAAAGAGATCCATGTGCCCAGATCTCATTTTAAAAATACCAGTAATATGAAAGAGCAAGCCAGAAACTTCTCTCCAAAACCTGCCAGTCCTATGGAAATGTTTGTCAGTGATAATGACCTACATGAACTCCAAGACAAAAAAAGAAAACACCTTAAACACCATCAAAGGATTCCTGGGGTTTAATGAAGACACAAATAAAAAGCTCAAAGAGATACAATGGAAGAGACTTCAGGAGAATAAGTGCTTGGATGATCCCCAAGGCTAATGGAATGACAAAGGAAATCCAGGATGTGAACTCAAAGAAGTCAGAAGCATTGAATTGGACTCAAGCAGAGATAAAGATGAAATCAAAAAATCCAATAATTCAACTAGGAAACTCCAAGGGAAGCCTTGCAAATAGAATGAATCAAGCAGAAGCTAGAATATTGGAATCAAAGATAAAGAATCTATCCCAAATAAGCAAGAAATATAAAAAATTCTAAAAACATCAGGAAGAAATATACAGGAAATGTGGGACACTGTGAAAAGACAACAAACAAAAACTCCCTTAAATTACAGTCACAGTTAAGGTAGAAGAATTCCAGGTCAACAGTATAGAGCAGATCTTTATGCATAGAAGAAAAACTCGCCCAAACTAAATAAAGACACACCCACATGGATACAAGAAGCACAAAGAACACCAAATAGATAAGACCAGAAAATAAATCCCCATGGCATATAATAGTTGAAACACTGTGTGTACATAACAAAGACAGTGTATTGAAAGCTTAAAGATAAAAAAAAAAAAAAAAAAAAAAACCACAAGTCACATATAAAGAAAACCCATCAGAATAAAGAGCTGAGTTCTCATTGGAAAGTTTGAAAGAGTGGAGTTTGGAGCAATGCATTCTATAGCCTAAAAGACTGTGAGGGCCAGCCTAGACTAACATACCCAGCAAAACTATCCACCATAATTGAAGGAGAAAGACAATTTTTTCATGTCATAAAGAGTGTAAAAATTTATATCCAACAAAAACCCAAAGAAAATACAGGAACCAAACCTAAAGAAATACAGGGAGCATAATTGAAAGGTAAAGAAAAAAATTCCATCACATAAGCAGCCTAAAAAATTTACATCCAAACAATTTATATCCAAACCTAAAGAAAATATAGGAATGAGCAAAGAAAGAGACTGTAGATGGAAATATGAAACTACACTTATTAAAACTCAAAGTATCACAAAGAACATAAATACCACCACCAAAATCTAGGAACACAATAACTTCAATTAACACACACATTTCAATAATAACTTTAAATGTCAATTGTCTCAATTCTCCAATAAAAAGTCATAGGATGACTGAATGGATAAACAAATTTTATCTATTTGTTGTCTAGAAACAAATAAGCAAACAAACAAACAAAACCACCATATCTTAGCTTTAAAAATAGGTTAGGTACCATCTCAGAGTAAAAAGATGAACAGAACTATTCTAATACATTCTAATACATGGAACCAGAAAGCAAATAGTAAACTCTATCCTATAATCTGACAAAATATACTTAAAACTAAAACTAAAACTAAACAGAAGAGATTTAAAAAGAGAGATACTTCATTTTAATCAAAAGAAGATATTACACACACACACACACACACACACACACACACACCAAACTCTGGAGTACCTAATTTTATTTTTAAAATGTACTGCTGGATATAAAGACACAGCATAACATTAATTCATTAATTGTGGGCAATTTCAATACTCTATTTTCTACAATAGAAAGGTTATCCAAACAAAAGACAAACAAGAAATATCAGAATTAAGTGATGTCATGCATCAAATGGACCTAACAAACATCTAGAAAATATTTCACCAAAACACCAAAGAATAAACATTCTATTCACAGAAGCTTTCCTAAAATATACCACATCCTGGGACACAAAACATATCTTTACAAATTCAAAATGATTGAAATCACTCTTTATATCCTATCTGGTTACAGTGCAATAATACTTAAAATCTACAAAAAACATATGTCAAGTAAATTTGTAAAAGCCTGAGGATTAAATAACTCATTACTAAATTACAAGTGGTTCAAAAAAGAAACAAATAATAATAACAAACTTCCTGGAACTAAATAAAAACACAACACAACAAAATCTCTGTGAGTGAAAAGCAGTTCTGCAAGTGAAATTTACAGCTCTGAGCACCTGTATTTAAAAAAGAAAAAAAAATTAGAAAGAGGCCAAGCACAGTGGCATGTACCTTTAGTCCTAGCACTTGGGAGCCAGAGGCAGGTGGATCTCTGTGAGTTCAAGGCCAGACTAATCAACAAAGCAAGTTTCAGGACAGCCAGGGCTACACAGAGGAACCTGTTCTTGAAAATTAAACAAACGAATCAGAAAGAACACAAATAAATGACTTAATGGTGCAACTAAAACAACAAAAAACAAAAACAAGCCAAATTAAAACCAGTTGGCACCAAGATTAATAATAAAAATCAATTAACTAGAAACAGGACAGAAATCAATAAAATAGAAAAAAAAAAGCAACAATATTTGAACTGGGTTTTTGTTTTGTTTTGTTTTATTAGAAGATAAATGTGCTTGATAGACCTTTGGTCCAACTCACCAAAAGAAAAAAAGAAGACCAAAATTAACAGGATCAGAAGTGAACAGGAAAACGTTACAACAGACAACAAAGACATTCAGAATCTTACAAGGAAACATTTTATAAACCTCTACTTTTGGACTCCATTAAGTTGGAGACTCTAAAAGAAATGGGTAAATATCTATATTCAGCCAGACTGCCAAAATTAAACCAACAAGAAGTCAAAAACTTAAACAGACCCATAGCAAATAAGACAGAAACAGTAATAAAAAGCCCAGGGACAGGTCGATAAGCAGCAGAATTCTACCACTTTAAAAGAAGATCCACAGCCAATTCTTCTTAAACTACTCAAAAAAGTAGACGCACAGGAGCACTCCCAAACTCCTATGAAGCCAATACACTCTGATACCAAAGGCTGTGGTGGATGCAGGAGGATGCAGGAATATGTCCTTGCTGAGTGGGACTGACAGGGTGGTATGCAGCAGCATGAAGCTTGCGCAGACTCAGCACTCTCTCACACACATACACACCTATATACATACACATCTGTATACATACATACCTGTGTAGACACATACACCTATATATATACACACACACCTGACTACCACAGAGTATACAAAGACATTAGCACAAGAAGCCAGTGGAGTCAGAGAAACTGTCAGCAGACATTAACCTAGGCCAGGAACAAGACCTTCAGTCGGGATTGTGGAGAAACAGAAAGGATCTACTAGCATTTTGCTGAGATGTCTGAACTGAGAAACTTATGGGCTTTGTGTGGAACTGACTAGAACTTGCACTCAGGTCTAGGCTATAGAAGAAAGACCATGAGAGCAGAACATGTGTTCATGGTACAGATGGCACTCTGGGAGAGACAAAGCCCATGGCTCAGGTTTCCATGTGTTTGTTAGCTCCAAGCAGCTCCAGCCCAAGCTTTCCACAGAAGCAGCAATAAAATAAACTTATATCCAAAAGGCATTGGATCAACCTCAAGTGCTGTCCCCAGGCTCCTGACCACATCTCCTGGATCAATACATCCTCATGACCCAGCTGGATTCATTTAAATATAACAACAGTGGTTTCCTGGAGCCAGTTTTCCAGGTCAAAAGTGATTTTCAAGACATTTAGGGCACGTTGTCATTGGAATACAGTTTTACAGGCCCAAATTAGCAGCTACCAGTATCTATGGAAAAGTCTTTCTCTTTAAGTAAACTTCCTTTTCTCTAAGACTTCAGGGAGAAATAACTCCAAAGCCATTTTTTTTTTCTTTCCACAGTGAAGGTTTTTCTTGCAGAACTCACTTGCCATGTGTGCACTCTTCCATAGGGCTCTGGGCACCTTATCACAGTCCTATCTGGCAGGCTACTTGCTACCGAAGAAAAGGCTGTTTTCCACTTCGCTCAGAGTTTGCCCAGCCCATGTTCTAGGAGACAAAGGCTGAGGACAATGACACTCGTCCTGCTTGGGGGAATAAGGCAACAGCAAAGCATTCCAGCAATTTTCCTAGATTCTCCTATGAAACATGCCAAGCACAGACATTTGACAACCTCAAATTCAAAATCCATGCTACACATCAGGATCTTCTATCCCCTTTAAATGTTTTATCACTTGCTGCCCCCTGAGCCCATTTCCCTTATCTGGGCTGACTCAAGGTTTCCTCATCCTTCTAGGCTCTCTGCTTTGGATGCAACCCCAGCATTAATGGGGCAAAGATCCCTGGATGACTTCCTCTGGAGTTTGCCCATCAATGTACCCAACTCAGACCTTGATAAGAATGCTCAGGCCAGTGTGTACATTGTGAGTTAACATTGGTTAATAAAAGGTTCTTTTTTGGCCTATGGCAAAGCATCTTAGAGTTAGGCCAGAAATCTGAGCATAGATAAAGAGGAAGAAGAGTGGAGTGAGATGGAGACGCTGCAATGGCCACCGTACCTGGAGAAGGCAAGGTGTAAAAGTACAGGTGAGCCACAAGCCACATAGAAAAACATAGAGTCATAAAAACAGGTTGAATTAAGTTGTTAGAGCTAGCAAGCAAAAGCCAGAGGCCGAACAGTTTGTAATTACTATAAGCATCTGAGTAATTATTTTATAAGTGTCTACAGGACTGCTGGTCCAGACAGAGGGCCCAGATAGGTCAGAAACCTCAGGCTACAGGTGTGAAGGAGAATGTCACAGGGCTCTGATGCTTCTGGCAGGGTACAAACATTCAGATGCCATCTCCAAATTTAGAGTGTAAATGTCTGCACTTGACACAAACCTGGTGGCTTCCTGCATGTTTACACTCTTTCTGGGCCAGAGAGTGGGAGATTTTGGATATGTCATTGTTTCTATGACAGGGCTTTTGGGTGAATCACAATTATAAGAACATACTATAAATCATGAACAAGCTTATAAATTAAACTGCATAGAATTATAAAAGGCAAATCATCACCCTCTTTTAATTTTCTCTTCCTTTTTTCCTGCTCTTCCCTTCTCTGCCTTTCCTTATTTTCCTCCCTTCCTCCTGCCTTTGTCTTCTTTTAGTTTTGGGGACAGAGCCTTATATACACCAGTCTGCTCTCAGCTCCTCCCAATCTGAGAATACAGCTATGTTTCACCATGGCCACTGCCTTATCTCTTCTACACAAGGATATCGATATTATGGAATCATAATAGCTGCAATCCAAGCCAGTCTCCTCCCTGCTAGTTCAGGAAATCACAGAGGAGGACTCCTTAACAATCGAAGACAAGAAAATCACCTCAGAGGCAGATGCACGCTCAGCAAGCTGGAAACAGGAGCTATAAATAGAAAGCATGAAGAGCATCCCAAGAGGAAAGCAAGCAGCCTCACATGGTCCCTCTTTGTTATCTAATGCTGTAAAAGCCAGGTATAGAGGGAAAGACATTGCTACCAAACAGACTTGCCAGCAAAAGGATCTATGGCTCAGATACACTTGGTCCAGACTAAGAAATTAAGATCATTCCATAATCTATATTCTGCTCACCCCATATAAATCTACTTTCTTTATATGAATAGCATTTTGGTCCTGATTTTACTCTTTCTTGAGCCAAATGTCTTCAGATGTGAATGAATATTTGTGCACACAGCCTTTCCTGTGGCATGGTATACACACAGAGATGGGCACCCCAATCCAGCTGTTACTGGATTGTGTGATTCAGTCACAGGAAACAATGTTTCTGCCTTGTACGGAATCAACAAATAATTGTTTTTGACAATCTTTTATAATAAAAAATACAACACTATTCTGGTGTGGTAGCAAATACCTGTAATATCAACACTTCAGAGCTGTTGACAGGTGGGTAATTACTTTGAAAATTTATCTTCCGAAAGAATCAATAAGCAAACAAACAAACAAATAAAATTAACAAGCAAAAATACACATGAGAACACACTGTTTACTATGTAATCGTGATGTTTATTTTTAAGAATTAATTGGTTAAGTAGGAATAAATGATTCCAGTGGAAAGAGAATTAAGACTGTGGTGCCAAAGCTTTGCCTGTGGAGTGAATACCCTATGAACTAGCAGCTACCTCTGACAAATGTCTCCCAGCATAAGTTATCATCTTTGTGACTAGAGCCCAGCTGCTCCCCTCAGGACTCATACAAAGTGAATAAGCCAGTGGCAGCAGCTCCAGAAGGGATGACATGCCAGCACTCTAGGTCAAAGAGTCAAGTTTAAGGAACAGTAAGGCCAGACCTTATCCAAGATCTCAGAGTGAGCATGTCTATCTAAAAAAAAGGAAGGTAGAATGGGCCATTTTCAGCACTGGAATTTTCCAGCATGTTCAGTAATGTCTCTAGTTAATTACTGGATGAACTGCAAGTTGATTGTATAGAAGGAGGAGCCCTCTGCTGCCGGTCGCTCTACCTCCCCCTCCCCGCCATTGTCAGGAGCACTCAGCTTGTCCACTGATCCCTTTTAACGGCACAATATGAATGGTGATACTGGTGAGGATACAGGAGGAAATCTCTGCCAGGCTCGGGCAGGGACTGAAGTTTTAGATGCTGCTCCCCTCCCAGGGTTCAGAGGCGACCAGCCACAGGATGCCCATCCCAGCACACTAACCTCCTAGCTCCTGTGAGGCCTCCTGGTATGGGATGTGGGGGAGGGGCAACCCAAAGCAGGCTCCCTGTTGAACTGGAGCATGCGTCATGTGTTTTCTCTTTCTTCTACCCTCTGCCCTTTGCTTGTAAGTTCAAAAGCATTTTTCAGATCTCCCCTAAATTATTACATAAGAATAAAAGACTGGGGGGCGGGGACGGGAAGATAGGTACTGATCTTGTAGAGGACCACCTGAGTTCAATTCCTTACACCCATGTCAGATGACTCAGCTGTTCAGCTGCAGGGGGTCTAATGCCCCCTTTTTACTTCCGTGGGCACCCCCATTCAAGTGTGTGTGTGGTGTGTGTGTGTGTGTGCGTACACACACACACATACAGAGGAGCACAGGGAATACAACACAGATACTAGCAAGGATGGAGTCATGTGACATGCTCTAACTACAAGTCGTCACGAGGTTTGTCTCTCGTTTTTGACAAGGTTTTTCTCTTCTACCTGTTGCAATGCTGTTTATCCTAAGTACATATAATGTGAGCTCAAGCTGCAGATACAAACCTTTCAAAGAAACAAAGCATGCCGGCAAATACATTTTATCTTGGATACACAATCCTATCGAATCAGTTTCCAAGTAGTCAGTGCTGGCAGGGAAGAGAGAGATGATTGACTTCGAACAATTTCCATAAGGACCACGATGCTCAGAAGCAGGGCATCATCTGTCTGAGCTTGTCTATAGATTTGACTTTCAAAAGTGACGTGTCTGTCCAAAAGCCTGCCAAAAATATACCCTACAGAAAAGAACAAGGCCAAGTCTATGTTCTTTGATGATCTGGCAGCTTATGGTAGGAACAAGGCTCGACCATCCCGGGCATTGGGGGTAATTATGTGTTGTGTGGGGGAGGTGGCACTTGGGAAGATATTTTCAAGAGTGTGTTTTAAATAGAAAGATGACTGGATAATGGCATACAGGAGGCCTAAGTGTGGCCTCCCTGTCCTGTTTCCTGGTGTCCTTCAGTAGCTTGACCTAGACAAAACAACTGTGACTCCTGGGAGTGAGTGGATGTGTGGGACATGAACAGTGGCTGCAGTATCTTCATGCAGTGATACTGAAACTGGAGGCCATGTGGGAGGAAAGCCTGAGAACCTCTGAGTCCAGCTGGGAAGGTGGTCATCTAGGCAGGCAGAGACTGTCCAGGTGGGCAGGAGGCCTACATTTTCAGTGCTCTGTTTCCATTTCTTCAACTTCACTCAGTGCTCAGCTTTTCTGGTCTGATTCCAGATTCCTGGGGACTCAGCACGCTTCTACCTAGATAAAGAGTCCCAGATCCATTCACAGGTTTGATTCCAGCCCAGCTCCTAGCGCCATGATAGAAACCACTAAGTAGCTTTTTCTAACACCCTTCAAGCTGCTTAGGGACATTATTCTTCCCTTGTTCTTCTATGGTTGATAAAAAGAACTTATAGATGGCCACAGAAGTTCATTGAATAGAAAGCTGATTTGGGAGGGGGGTTATTTGTGACAGTAAAAACATGCATACTAAGGGGCACCATGGGAGATCTCACAAGCAAGGACTGTGCTGGGTGTAGATGAGACACTACAGGTTCAGAAGTTCAGAACTTTGGCTGTGAGGTTGTCTGGTGAAGACATTTGGATCATTTGACTAACTCCACTTTTACAACTGAGTTCTATAATCACCCCTTGGCAACTGTCTATTAGTGCCTTGAGGCTATGGAGCATCCACGTTAGGGTCAATCTTTCCTAAAATTTCCCCTTTCCCAGTTGTTGACAGTGGAAGGTTATCTATCAGGTATGTTGCAGAGTTTGTAAGGAACTGCCTGCTTAGAGATTTTTGCAGCTGGCAATGCTTGTGAAGATCTGGGAGACAACTTGAAGTAGGGATCATCACCTCTCCCCCAGCGTGTGCAGGCACTCATTCGTACACGTTTGCAGGAGTGAGGATGAGGGGGTAATTGGACAATAAACACAGGAGGTTTTTATCATTTCATGGAGAATCAAGGAAGTGAGGAAATAGTACAATGAGAATTGGCTGTTGCTCCTGATCTGCGACTCACAGTCTAGTAACTGGGAACTGGGAACTCTTCTTCACCTCCACTGTGCATCTTGACTCTTTACCTCTATGCATAGCTGTCACCTACCCAATGGGCACCCCACCTAAATACTTATAACTGCTAGCCTTCTCTACAGAGCATGTCACCTTGCTCTGCCCCTCCCAACCCCAGCACCACCTAAATGGTGTCTGTCCACCTTCATCCCGCCCCCGCAAACATTTAGCGGTCAAGAAAGTGAACGTCACCCTCTAAGCTTACTTATAAGATTCCTCACATCTGATCTCATCCCCTCAAATCACACCTGCTTGGACCAGTTCCCTAATATTTATCAGATGAAGTCCTGTTTTCCCAAGCTTGTGTATTTCTTTCTCTGGCCTTGGCTTCTCCCTGGCAGAGCCACCATGCTGCACAGATGTAAGGCCTTCTTCACTAGCCACATCTGGAGCATCACTCCCATCCTTCTCTTTAGCCAGGCTTCCCTTGTCTACATCCTTCCCTGTATTTAGAATAGCTTCAGTTTTAGCCTTTCTCAGACCCTCCAGGGAGGTCATCAGCTTCACTTTCCAAACCTTAGCGGCTTTCAACTGCAGCCACTGCCCACTCTTACTCTAAATCACTCATTTTAAAATTACACTTTAAAAATTTTTTGAATTGCATGTATGTGTATGGGTGGGTATGTGCAGCTGCGTGCAGGGGTTCATGGGGGCCAGAAAAAGACATCAGATGCCCTGGAGCTAGAGTTACAATCAGTTGTGAGCAGCTCAACATGGTACTGGGAGTCTAACTCAGACCCTCAGCAAGAAACATGTCTACTTTTAAGTGTGGGCATATGTGGAGAGCAGAGGACAGTTTCTAGAAGTCAGTTATCTCCTTCTACCATTTAGGGCATAAGAATCCAGCCCAGACCATAGGGCTCAGCAGTGGGCATCTTTATCCTCTGAACTGTTTCTTTAGCCCCATTCTGCCCCGATGATCCCTTTCCTGTTTGTTCTGCCCACTAGTCTGGGAACACAGACCTGGGATATTCCCTTTTGTTTGCAATCCTAATTCCCAGCACATATAAACATCATTCATAAAGTGTCTCCAGAATAAGGGAGCCACTTCTCTAAGTTGAGAACAAAATTGCACAAATATTTCCTTGTCACCTTTCCCAGAGAATAATCACCCCCAGTTCTGTGGTAATAACAAATTCTGTCACCTACAAACTTTTGGAAGATTCTAGAAGTTGGCCACATCCATTGATTTACTCTGAGCATTTACCCTGCTCCAGTCGCCATGCTTAGCTGAGGACAAAGTAGAAAATATTGTGAGAGCAAATTTTGCTGAACTCAAGGTCTGCAGAAGTAACAACTGATAGACTAAGATCTAGAATGTCACTTGGTGAAACTGTGATAAGATGAAACCTTAGATGTGTAAAATGAAGCCTTATATGTGGTGGAGGGACTTAGCTGTATACAGGAAGGAGGTTACTGTTTTAATATGGCCAACAGGGTATTTCAACAGAGTATTCAGAGACCATAACACTACAGAAGCAAAAAAGGTCAAAATTCAGTATTTTAGAAATATCTTTAGGGCTGGAGAAATGGCTCAGCAGTTAGGGCACTGACTGCTCATCCAGAAGACCCAGGTTCAAATCCCAGCACCCACATGGCAGCAAACAATTGTCTGTCGCTCCAAGATCTGACTCTCACAGAGATGTACCTGAAGGCAAAACACCAATGCACATAAATAAAAGGAAATAAAGTTTTAGGAAGAAAGAGAAAGAAATATCTTAAATATCATATCACTGCTTGGCATTGACAAATATTTTCTCAGCTCTTGGGAAATATCTCTTATTTCATCTGCCCTCCCTATCACTAGATAGCCATTGTTATAATTCCAGAAGACTTAGAGGAGGGTGTTTCTGGAAAGGCCCTAACATAGCTCAGTTCTGATTTCTCAGAGGGAAAAAAGGACAGAACACTAGGACTAACTGGCTTCACTCTGGTTTATGCTTTAGAGCACTTCACTGCGGGAGGGGAACAGATGTGATGCAATGGGAAGTGGCAAGATGCCCACAGTCCTTTGCGTGCATCTGGGTGTCTTCTTACTTAGGCAATGGGTATCTTTAACACTGGCTCTCCTCCCATCCTGTACATGCCTGCCAAGTATAAAACATGGTTCAACCTGCACTCAAAAGTGAGGCACATGGTATCAGACTCTCTCTTCACAAGAGGTGGGTGGGGTATTGTCCCTTCCCAGCTGCCATACTTCTTGCAAAAAGCCCTTTACATTCCCATTGATTTCCCTACGTTAAATGTCACCTCCTCTTCTCCTGCCTGATATAGTCCACTTACCACAGAAGGGAGGAGGCCCTGTCTTAAAGGTGAGGAGCTGAATCCCAGACAACGGAAATGACAAAGTTCATTAGTCATTTGGCAATCAAGTGAAAATTAAGGCCCAAGCCTTTTGATCCTTCCTTCCCTCCATAACTACTTTTGGAACAAGGATCAACCTGCACTGTGCAGACACAAAGACAAGGCACAGGGCACAGAGCTCAGATTTGCAAAGAAATGTAGAAACTACTGCTTCCTGGTTACCTTTGATGGCTGTTCTCATTGGTGAGTTTGAGTACGTGAATATAATATTTGAGTTTGAGCTGAAATCTCGGCTTAACTTGTCAGGTTGAACAAAGGATGCTTTAAAGGCTTAAATACTTGCCTAACACATAGCTGAATGCTAGGAGACAGAGAAGAAGAAGAAAGGGACACAGAGAGACAACAGAGACAGAGACAGAGAGACAGAAACAGAAACACACAGAGAAAAGTTGATTGATTCAAAATTCCAACTTGCCTGAGTCTATAAAACTGAGACAGCAATTTGGGCAGATAGGCGTCTGGCTTCCTCCCTACGAGATTCTGGCTCTGAGCATTAGGGAATGATGTGAAATGCAGTGAGTGGCTAATAATTAAAGGATTTAATTAAGCGTCGTCTGGGAGCAAGTTTAGTAGCTCAGTGTGTTGTGTTGGCAGTTCCTGGGCATCTGGGTGGGGGCTGGAGGAGACAAGCATTGTTAGAAATAGTTATTTAGGAAAGATTTTCTCATCTACGGGTCAAAGAAGACACATTGCAACTATTGATTACACACATTAGCAGTGAGAGTCTCCATGAAGAAGATGAGCACTCTCAACTTCTCATATCCAGTATTGGCTACTACCAGCCCAAGGTCTAGCACCTGTGTTGGCAGATTTTCCATCACACAGGGTGGGTACTCAATGGGTACACAGCACTGAAGTAGTAAAGGAATAAATAATTTTAAAATATTTCAGAAAGCAGGGCTGGAGAGATGGCTCAGAGGTTAAGAGCACTGACTGTTCTTCTAGAGGTCTTGAGTTCAATTCCCAGCATCCACATCGTGGCTCACAACCATCTATAATGACATCTGGCACCCTCTTCTGTATACTGTATACATAATAAATAAAATAAATCTTTTTTAAAAAGTGAAAATTAGTACTCCTTTAAAAAATATTTCAGAAAGCAACAAAATTATTATGTAATATTGAACCAAAACCCCAACACTAACATAGAATAATACAAACCCTAAGTCTAGTGTGAGCCAACCAATTGACAAATAGTTGGAAAAGGTAGCCAAAGGAAAATAGTCTTTCCTTTTCTGTTTATTACATACTTCTTTTTTATTTTAATTTTGTTTAATACATCCATTACCCCTTGCTCCCTTCTTCCCAGCTTCCTCTCACCCCATCCGCCCACCCATTCCTCAGAGATGGTAAGGACTTCCAGGGTGACTCAATTCCCATGCCATTCAACTGTCATTCACATTCAGAGGGCTTAATTCAGTCCCATGTTGGTTCCTCAGCTGTCATTTCAGAGTCCGTGAGCCCCCAATAGTGAGACCCCAATAATCCCTCCTCCCTCTCTCCAGCTGGACTGAGAGCTCGGCCCAGTGCTTAAGGGAAAATGCTCTTAGTGGTCCTCCTCTGGTGAGTGAATTCCTAGTAACCCTTGTCATTGTTCTTTTTAATTTTAAAATTTTCTCACTTCTTAAGGTGTAGATATAGACAGTTGTAGATGATGTATAGATAGATATATAGATTCATATGATGTATACATATATTTTAATCATAAAAGTCATAACAGAATAAATACATATCAAATAAACAGGCAAGTATGGCTCTTTTTTTTATTATTAGATTTATTCATGTATTGCACTTGTTTTAGGGGATGTGTGCATGCAGAGGACAACTTGTGAGTCTGGATTCTCCCCTTTCATGTGGGTTCCAGGGATCAAACTCAGGTCATCAGGTTTGGCAGCAGGCCCTATCACCTGCTGAGCCATGTTGCTAGCCCACATGCTGTTCTTTCAGAGAAAACACCAGACTGGAGGATGGATGACTTCTTATGGACAATGAGGTTTTTTGCTTTTATTCAGTCATGGCTCGCCTGCAGTCCCTGCTGCTGAGGGGTATGCTCCATACCCCTGTGCGCCTTACCCCTGAGAACTTTCTATTTGCTTCTGCTACCCCTATATCCATTCCATGTAGAGAAACTCTACTGTCCTCTTTTAAGAATGATGGTCCATTGCAGGGTCAAATACTTCCTATTCCATTGAGCCTCCAGGAGCAGGTGAGGCTGGCTTTGTTTTCTTGCTCCTTCCATTCACTGGCTTTGTTCTCAATAATAGAATAAGGTGATTCATCACCCTTTGGGTGATTATATTCTCCAGACTAAGCACTCATGGGTCCTCCACTGTTCTCTGGGTCTTGCTATGGTCCAATATCCTACCAGATGTCTCTAGCTGACCAATGGCCTTAGAATTTGGATCCACAGCAGAGCTCTGACTTGTGATGTGATGGGGACTCTGTGTGGTCTGGCCAGCATGAACAGGTCATTCATCGTGAGCCCGATACTGCAGTTCCATTATGATATCTCATAAGCATGCCCACTCTGGGCTACTGTAGTCACTTTCCTATACACTGGAGTGAAATTCTTGCCCCCTCTATTCGTAAGTTGGGGGAAGCACACATGGGGGGTACAGGAAACTGTGCTTGAACTTGTGGAGGCTAGAGGAAGAAGACAAATGGCCTGCTCTATCATTCCCTTCCTTGGTGCTGTGAAACATCTTCTCTCACTAAACCTGGAGCTGTGCCAGTAGCCAAGCTCCATCAACCTTCCTGATAGCAACTCCCAACAGTACTTGGGTGACTGGTATGTGGAGCCGATGTTTGGATTATTTTGTGAGTGCTGGGGATTTGAACTCAGATCTTCATGCTTGCACAGCAAGAGTTCTTGCCCACTGAGCCATCATCCCTTAACTTCTGAAGTTAAATTCTTTTGGACACAGATTAAGAATCCTTTGTGATAACAAATGATGAGCTCGTGAAACAACTCATCCAGGGATTTCAAAAGCCTGACTCTAAAATTTATTTGTAGGTGAGTTATTTGAAAATAAATTTTAATAGAAATACAACAATAAATGATTATTATAATCATGGGTCAAATTACCAAACTGACTACAGCTCCATCATTGAAAGGTATTTTGAGGCCTGCAGGATGATTCAGCAGGTAAAGAGCTCTGCACACAAGTCTGATGACTGAGATTCAATGCCAAGGATACACTCAAATATAAAAGAAGAGAACCAATTCCATAAAGTTGTCCTTTGACCTCTATACATGCTCTATGGCATATATGTGACCTATGATGTTCCAGCATATATTGTATATACATATATATACACATATATGCATATATATGTGTGTATATATACATATGCCATATATGTATATATACATATATAGAGACAATAAATTTAAACATTTAAAAAGAAAATATATTTAGCTTGGAATCATATAGAAAATGTTAATAAGAAGCAGTAGAGCTCTTTTTTTTTTTTCGAGTTATATTTTTAAGTATGTAAGAGCCATTTAAGCACAGAGAATTCTCAACTCAGTCTTCCAGGATATGGAATCATTTTCTGGCCTGTTCTTACACTGTTAATCTAAACAAAAATATTGAACATAGTGTTTTACTGATTTTTAAATCTCAAGGTTTCAAGTAAAATAATTTTATCAAAGCAGGAATAAAAGGTAACTAAAGATTTTAGGTTCTGATTCTGAAAAGATTCTGGAAAGATCCAAGAGAATGCTAGTCCTGGTGCTGGCCCTTTGTAGTTGGATCAACTTCCCACAGCCCTGCCTCCCCTCCTGGTGCAGGAAGCAGATGTACCACCCTGAGTCTGAATCTGCCTCTGCCTTTCTTAGAGGGAATTCAGTGCCTTTGATTCCTGGATCTCTACAGTTTGGGAATCAAGAATGAAGGTTTTATGTGGGTTGTTGCTGTCCTGAGGCCTTAAATTCTACTACAATCAAGGGGCCCATGAAGTTCCCCTCTACCAATAGCTCCAGACTGTTTGTTCTGTGTGAGATTTTACCCTAGGTGAGATCTTCACTGTTGGAGACACAGAGCCCACCAGTATGTCTAGGCTTACATTCTAGAGATACACTAGGTGTATCTAGGTTATACTGGGTCATCCATATAACCCCAGTTATCCATCCAACTTTGAGTATGACTCTCCTGGTCCCTAATGAATCACATGCTCACCTCTCAGCCAATTATATAAAGAGGGAAGGGAAATAAGTCTCAAGTCATATGACCACCCATGAAGCAGGTTCAGAATGAGTAGAAAAGGAAATAGCAGAGTTAACCCATGCAAACCGAATGACAGGCGGATATGAACTGCCACAGGAATGGTTTCCAAGGTGAATGGAGATAGATGTACTGATCTGGGTGAAATTCAAGTGCTGATGAATAGTCGCACGCTCCATCCTAGGTAAGAAAGAAACTGACTTTTACAGAGGACCTTCTATGTGCCTGGTACTAGAAGAGATCCCACACAGAGTCAGTGAGCAACCTTCCAAATGAAAATGCTGAGCTTCCATCCCAGTAGACAGCCACCCATTACCACCAGCTCATATCAAAGGCAGAAACAAAACCAGGACAAACAGATGTGGACCTGTTGGTTGCTGGATTAAGAAAGCAGAAAAAAGTTCGTAGAAGAGGCCACAGGACAAGAAGCAGAGAAGATGCCAAAGAGCTGTGTCTGTATCTAAGTTTCTCTAATAACAACAAAAAGAATGGTATCAAAAGCCAACTTGAAGACTGCCCAGACATTCTTTAGGAACCATGGTTAAATGGTCTTTTTTTTTTTTTAAAAAAAAAAAAAAAAAAAAAGTATCAGCCTCTGTACCTTCTGGGATTTGGGAAACTACAGTTCCCATAATCCATTGCTCTGTGTAGTTTCCTGTCAGTTTTCCAATACAAACTTCAGGGTGGGCCAGGAACAGAAGCTATTCTCTGTGAGCACATGTGAGACACACGGTGGCTTCTTAAGCAGAGCCTATGAATCATCACCCACTTTGCTGCTGGAGACCAAGCCAGCTAGAGGGAGTTGTCTTAGAGATGTGTGAGGACTACAGCAGTTTCCTTGGCAGCGCTTGAGAATATGAGGTCTGTATCTACTTCTCCATTCTGGAGGCTGCAGCTTCCCAGGTTTGCAGCAGCAACACCCTGACCTCTACAGTGTTAGCTCTCATAACCTTCATTCTAGATCAATGGTCTTGTTTCCAGAAAGCTGTATTTTCCCAACCAAATTCAGATTATCCCAGAAGCCCAGCACAGAACCTGAGGCAGGACCTCAAGTATAGGCTTAGTCATTCAGTTACTGTGTGTGACTGCTAGATAAATATTAAGCACAAAAAATGTACTTCTATCCGTGCCTTGCATATTCCCATTTGATATCACTGGGCTTGTAGAAGTAGTTGATGTATGACTACATTGACTTTGGAAGCTGAGGAGATAATTCAGAGAATAAAATGCTTGCTGGACAACAATGACAGCCTGAGTTTGGATACCTAGCATCCACATAAAAAGCTGTGCCTGCTGACACACATTTATAACTCTAGTAATGGGTGACCGACACAGGCAGATCCTGAGATCTTGCTGGCTAGCCAGCCTAGCTGAAATGATGAGCTCCAGGTTCAGTGACAAATCTTGTCTCAAAAACCAAGATAGAGAACAATAAAGAATAATACCCAACATTGACTTCTGGGATGTGTGTGTGTGTGTGTATTAAAAAAAGTTGGCTTTTAAAATTTCAAGTAATGGCATCACACTCAGGCTCTGGAGTGGGGTCCAACCCCCATCCCAAACAGCATGGGATTTCCCAGTATGTGTATGCATGGGCAAAAAGAAGTCATCTACAAGGGCTTTTGAGTTTTATGAATTCAATTAAAATTATGCACACACACACACACACACACACACACACACAAGACTGCCTGCGGGACCCTAAGTGTGGGCAGAATGATTCACAGTGGGGAAGGAAAATATTTGTTTATGCTTATGTTTACAGCCCTTTAAAAATCCTTATCATAGGCCACAGGGCTAGAAGCAATGAGCCAGCCAAACACAGACTGAAATCTTTCTGTGAGCCAAAAATCTCTCCTTCTTTAAGTTGTTTTTCTAGGCTATTTTGTTACAAGGACAAAAAGTGACAAACGCAAACCCTGCCAACAAGCCATAACCTCCCACCCCAAACTGTGATGGTGGTTAGCATGTTGTGCATGTTCCAATTCAAACCCTTGCTTTTTCTATATAAACAGGGTTCCCAGCCCCTCTGTTATCAGCTACCAGTTTCTTATAGAATCATTTTGAAATGGAAATAATCTCTTTAAGCATTTCTTTTCATGATACTATTTTGTTCAAACTCCAAAGTTTGTTCCTATGATCCTCCTAAAACATGCCAATGAGATTAATGCTTCTAAATGCCCAGATTGATGCCTGAGTTTCAGCCATTCCAGGAGGTCTGTGTGAGAGCAGCGTGGTATCAAACCAGTGCAGTTGTCAAGGATGAAAATAGGGTGTGTGGTATTTTCATAAAGATCAGTACTGCAGTAGGGAGCCCACCCTTTTGGAGCAGACTTTATAAAACCTCCCCAGTTAAAATCATCATTTACAACACTGTAATGTGATGCAATGATGACATGATAGAAAATTAATAAAGATTGCTGACATTGATTTTTATCCTAGAAATAGCTGCAAAACTAAGACCTGAATAATGACACTGTCAATAGACAGGCTTCCATAGAAGGGGGAAATCTCATGGGGCTCCACCCACAGACAAAGGACTACTGTCACCTAATGACCACTGAGGAGGGAGAACTGGCTTCTCCCAGGCATGAGCACCCCATTGCCTGTCTATCCCGCACAAAATGGTCAGCTCTGAAACCATATTACACAAACAGTAGAAATGGACTCTGCAGGTTGTATTTATATGTGCGTGTATTTATTTATGTAAAATAATCAAAGGAACAGAGATTACCAAATTGACAGTGGGGGAACAGAGGAACAGTTGGACAGGGACACGGAAGAAGCAGAAGGAAAAAATGGAAGAAGGAAATAATGAATTATAATTTAATAAATATATATTAAAATAAATCACATCATTTATATTTTTAACAAAAAAGAAAACACAATACTTTTATTATGAAAACAAAACCTCTCAATAATTTCTCACTGTCATTCTTCAGCATATAAGTATCAGACTAGTATATATTTGGAATATCTTGCATAAAATGTTTTATTTCAAAAATTAATGTTTTAGTTGCAGACTTGAATTTCATATGAAAAAGAATTACATGAATTTTGACTGGATATTAGAAAATACCATTTTCTAATAATATCCATCAGTTTCTAAAATGGTCCTAAATATACATCTGCCATTTTGCACTATGTGTTTAATGCAAAGTGCATTACCATTGCTGATTATAAAATCAAACTATCAGTCAACTCTGAAAAATGCTGAAGACACTCTACTCCTATAACATTAAACGTTCCCCAAGATTTAATTTTTTATGTTAAAATAAACAGGCACATCCATCTCATTAGTATTCAAATTTGCATTTAACAAAAGGCAAAATTATATACATACCAAACAATTGATGCTGTATGTGTGTGGTCATGTGTGTGAGGTGCATGTGTGTTTGTAGATGCATGTGTAAGTCTGTGAGCATGGTTGTAGAGGTCAGGGGTCAGCCTCAGGTATTGTCCATCAGATGCAGCCCAGCTTGATATTTTGGTTTTGCAGGTCTCTCATGGCCTACTTTCTCTAATCAGGACAGGCTGACTGGCTAGTAAGCCCTAGGAATCCCCATGTCTCTGGGTCCTCAGTACTGGGGTTATAAGCATAAGCCACCAACAATATACAGTTTGTTTCTTTTGTTGTTGTTTAATTGCAGATTCTGAGGATATAATTAGGTCCTCACACATGAGCAGCAAAAATTTTACTGAGTGAGCTGTCTTTTCAGAATTGTTTTAAGATGAATTTCTTTATGGTTTATTACTAGCAAATGTTTGAATCATACCTATCTTACATACCTGTCCACTTGGGATCATGTAAAAATTTCTCAGGTGAGAAGGGGTTGCAAGTGGAGAAAGCTTAAGATTTTCTGTCCTAGAGCATAGATAGACATCAGGACTGACAGCCTCTTGAAGCCCAAGCATCCTCTTCGTAGCAAAGCTGGGGACAGAGGGAAAGCATTCTGTGATCCAGTAAACCAATTAGAGCATTCTTTAGATCTAGTACCAGCGAGGTGCCCCCAGCCGCTGAGTGTGAGGGAATGCCATAGACAATATAATCCATCTATGCCTTTGGGGACAAGGTCAGCAGGGACAATTTGGGAACAGAAACGCAGAACATTGAAGCTGGTTAGAGAACAGCAAAGTCCCACAGGATGAGGGCCACAACACTGAGGCTAGGCCAGACACAGTGACCATGCAGGCAGAGGAAAAGAGACAAGGTTTCCTGGAAGAGGCGGATCGTAAAAGGGCTTGGTTCACAGGTATTAAGAGTCATTCCTTTGAGAAGCAGTGATTTGGGTATCCAGTATGAAGAGAAGAAGCTAGGCAGGAAGCTTTTGTGATCATTAGCCCTGTTAATATGACAGGATCTAGAGTCACCTGGGAGGAATACCTCAGGCACATCTGTAAGGGAGTTTCTGGTTGATAGAGGTGTGTAGACTCCCTGCTAAATGTGGGCAGGATCATTCTGTGGGCTGGGACCCCAGGCTAAAGGGGAGAAAGCTGACTGAACACAGGCCTGCTCCCGTCATGCCTTGGAGCTGCAGATAGAAGGTGACCAGTTATCTCTTTACTTTTGCTTCCCTACCTACCACCCCTTACATGATGGACTTCACACACTGAGGCAAAGTAAGACCTACCTTCTATCAGCCGATGTGTTGTCAGGTATTTTTTTTCCACAACAATGAGAAAAGTAACTTAGATGGTTTCTAAAGGTGACAGGGACCCTGCAAAGCCCAAGTCTACTGTAAGAACAGAGAAATCCGGGAAAATGACCCAAGAAACAAACACCAAAGGAGGAAGAAGGCTACAGGCAGGAGAGAAAGCAAGTTTAAAACCCAACTGAGTCACCCTCATGAACCCCAGGGTCCTCGTGGGAGGAGGGGACAGGAGAATGCTATTGTAGCTTCAGGGATCCTTGAGAGGTAGGCCTAAGGGACTGGCTATGCTCAGGAACTCCTGAGGAGGGAGGGAAGAGAGCAGAAGGACCTTTGAGAGACATCCAGTCACAGCCACATCTACCCTGTGCAGAAGATGGGAACAGGTGGTATGGATGGGGAGAGCCCTTCAAGTCTCTGCCTGATGGACAGTTCTAAGACACGGTCTGGGAGCCTTGGGCACCCTGGCATCAATACTGCTTGCATTGTTATCAGACTTAGCATCTGGCAATCTTGTTGGCAGCTGGGAGCATCCAGGAGTGGTAGGTTTAAAGTACAGCAGAAATGATGCTCCCTCCATGAAAGGTGGTGGCTAACAATCATGGGAAGGCTGGCAGTAAAACGTGTCCACTCACTGCATCCAGTTATATGAAATGAGAGGCTTGTTCAGTTGTGCCAATGCTAACAGGTGATTATTATTATCATCGTTCTTATTACTATCAGCAAAACACAGAGAGAATATTAACCACAGGCATTTCTACCAGGAAGCTTCCACGGGCAGAGTAGAGCCCCTGAAGCCTTTCTACACCTGTAGGAGTGATGGCCTAAAGGGTAAGGTCAAGGTTGGGCTGTAGTTCCACTTGCTTTGGAGCAGACAATACCCTCTCATGGAAGGTTAAGGGCTTACAATAAGGTGCAGGGGTGGGACAGGCAAACCCAGTATATTCCTCTAAGGAAACTGTTCCCAGAGCCATCTATTCAAGAAGAATCCTCTGGCTGTCCCCAGGCAGGCTAGACTCATTACATGATTCCTCCCACTCACCACATGCTGTTCCTATCTAAGGTCAGCCCCACCCCATTCCCAGGCTCTTCAAGGCTGTGGCTGGTCAGAGCAGATGACTCCAAGACAGCCTGACCTCAACACTGCAGCCAACTTTCTAGAGAACTCCAGTCTCTGAGAAGCAAACAATGGAAAGAAGACATGTTATGTCAGCTTCCCGTGATGCCACCTGCCACCAGCTGGACTATAGAGCAGCACCCCAGCGGCATGGAACCACACCAATACTCAGCTTACATTTCGGGCCTTGTTTTTCTTAGTTCTCCTTCCTGAGTGGAATATGTTTCCATTCTAAGAACCTTGTTGGTCAATTTTCTTTTTTCTCTAAGACATTTGTCATATTCTCAGGCTCTGCCTGGACCCAGGATGGGCTCTCCTGACTTCTAGGCACAAGTCTGTCCTTGCTCTGGGTATCCTGTACTCTGATGTGTTACCTTTAGACATTCAGCTCCTAGAAGAGGGTTAGTTCAGTCATTATTTTGTGTGTAGCTGGAATTTAACATAGTAGGCCAGTATGCACCCTGCATAGAAACTTCTAGATTCAATGAAGCATCATGAGTCACGTATTGTTGAGGACAAGGGGAAGGGGCATGGAATCTAGCTCATGAGATGACATCATTTTAAGAGATATTAGGTAGGTCATCCCCATTCACAAACTGCAAAATGAAATGCTAAAGACAAGCCAGATGCTTCACTTTACAGAATGAAAAAAGCAGATCTTTGACTCCCAGGTCACCTGACCACCAGGCTTTAATCCATCCAGCAACATTGAGTTCCCACTTTCTCCCTAGCATCACCCAGAAAGCCGGTGAAGATTGTGTTCACACTAGCAGTCCACACCCCAGACTGCAGATTATTTTCCCCTTAAACTCTCCATTTCAGTGAGTGACAGGCATTTGTGTGCCACTTCATAAAATGTCAGGTCGTGAATGTATAAAATAAAAGTCTCACTATGAGTGGTACTGAGGACCCAGTGCTTATGGTTTTCAGCTTAAGATTCAATTCACCAGCATGGCCCCATTTAGGGGGCAATATATTAAAAGGACTTGGACCTAGATTTAAAACACAAGTCACTCTTGTATTGATCTTTATTTCCACATGGACAGAAATGGCTTAGGAAACTAGATTGGTAACATCATTGGTAAGTGTTTGCCTTGTAAGCAATATCTGAGCTCTCTGTCCAGAACCCATATGAAAGCAAAGCAAACGAAGCAGGTGGCCAGGATGGCATAGGCTTTAACCCCAGCTCTGGGGAGGCAGCGATGGATGGACAGAACACTGGGGCTCTCTGCCCAGCCAGCCAGCTTAGTCTATTGGTGAGTGAGAGCAAGGCATGGAGACTGTCCACAAACAAAGCTACCTTTTGACCTCTACACAAACACCCTCTCTCCTACACACATACAGTGGGATTGGTGCAAATCCAGAAATGCCACACAACAAGACCATGTCATACTCAAGCATCTTCTAAGTGTTCTTATTCCATAGACAAGAAAGTCAGACCCAGTGAGTCTTTGATCTGTCAGAGGCCCACAGAAGGCAATTGGTGAACTGAAGTGGGGTAAACTGGGAAACCCAGCTGTTCGTCTCATCCAGGAAACTTTTCTTTGCAACAGAGACCATTGAAGAAAACTACAACCGATAAAAATTCAGTGCTATGGGGTCCAGTCCCAGCTGATACATCTACAGCATGATTCTTGCACTTAAGGCTCAGGCCTTACTGTAAAAGAGAAGGCAGAAAGCCTGTAAGAGCCAGAGAAGTTTGCTGTGAGATTGTGCGAGAAGCTATACCCATGAAGTATTACCAAGATGGCGGCCTAAACAGACCCAAGCAATGACAACACTAAAGTATGCTAATGTGGAAGGGAGAAATCTCACAAGGTCTCAGCCCTGACCAAAGCACCATAGGTGAGTGGGGGATGCAGAGATCAGGAGAAACAGTCTTCCCAGAGACAAGCACACTAGTGGTTATCTAATTCAAAATGATCAGCCCTGAAAACATGTAACAAGTCATGTTATGCAGACTGAGCAGGTTGTATTTGTATATTTAGATTTATACATATATATCAACAATTAAAGAAAAAGAGGTCATAATTTAAATGAGACCAAAGCAGGGGAGGGTGTTACATAGGTAGGGTTAGAGTGAGAAAAAGGGAAGAAAATAATATAATTACATTATAATCTCAAAAGTAAAAAAAAAAAAAATAATTAAATGGAAGAAATGTTCAAGTCCTGACATGTGGTACATGTGAATGTGACTTTATTTTGGAATAGGGTCTTTACAGATATAATTAGAAGATGAGGCCATAACTCAGTGGGGTGGGGCCCAACCCAGTAGCCATATCTAGAAACACAAAAGAGGAGGTCCCAGAAAGATAGACAGAGGTTGGAGGTGATACACCAAACCTAGGAACACCATGATCACCAGCAGCCCTCGAGCCCAGGGAAAGGGGCCAAGAACATAACTGCCATAGCCTTCAAGGAAAAACTAGACCCAGCAAAACTGGGACCTCAGACTTCTGGCCTCCTGAACTGTGGGAGAATCCATTTCCATAAACTCTGTGTGTGTGTGTGTGTGTGTGTGTGTGTGTGTGTGTGTGTGTGTGTGTATGTGTGTGTGTGTGCTCACAAACATGCTAATCAGTTTGTGAGTTTTTTTGTTGGAAACTAATATGACAGAAAGAAGCCTGGAAAGTGCCTTTCTTAGTGTTCAGAATCATAATGTGAGGGCAGAAGATACACCTCTGCTCCAGAGCTCTCTCTGCTACCTTGGGAACAATGAAGGAAAATGACCGCTGTTGACCCCAGCACTGATGAGTGCACACATCCAAAACAAGGAACAGAAAATGACTTCATGTTTTAGACTGAGCTTGAGAACCTCAGCTAAATTATACTCATGCTCAAGACCCCCAGTAGTCCCGTCAAGGGACCATGATATGTGGCAGCACACTTTCCAGAAGCCAAGTCACAATGCCTGTCCAATTTCCAACCCACTGATAAGAGGTCCCAGGGGGCAGACTAATTCTATGAATTGCCAATGCTTCTTTAGGGCCATGTGGACTTGCTACACATGTACATTTGGAGTTGGTAAAAGACAGAGATTATTCCAAGAGCATCAGCCTTGAGACTGCCAAGATGCTTCTAAATGTAGCTTGCAATCACCATGGTTTGAAATAATTGTCTTCTCCCTAATCAGATAATCACTGCCACCCAGACGGTTCTAACACTCAGGGTAAAGGGGAGGCAGGAGTTGAAAGGAGTGGGTGAGGCAAATCTTTTCAGCTTGCCCTGGGGGCAGCCACACATGCGAACAGTCAATGAAGGACCCTCCGGAGTGCTCTACATTTCCCAAGGTTTCAGTCCAAGTTCATTTTTCATCTCATAACTGTTCATAGTGATCCAACATGTGTGAGAGTTGTTTCAGTCTGTTTGGGGTTCTTTTGTGAAACTGTCAAAACAATGACCTCATTTGAAGCCATCTGCTGGCATAGGAGATTGGCACCAAGCTTACTGCTGACTTGTGGTGCTGGAACAATCAATTCAAGATGGCCACTCTGCATACATGGTTCAGTCAGTGATCCCGAAGCCCATTACAGATTGCTCCAGATCTTCCTTAAATTACCAAACTGTGTTCATGTGGCCACCAAAGGCTACGTGCTGAGCATAGCAAAAGAAAGACACCATCCACTGACCCAGAAACATGGACCCTCGCTGCTCTTCCACCTTGTCCTGCCTGAGCAGCAACATGGAGAGCCAAGGGAATGCGATTTAATCAGAGCAAACGGTTCTCTTAGGAGCAGAAAGCATGTGGGTACCATCGGCATGTAGACAGCAAGAGGCAATGATCATTATCTGATGCCCCATGGCATCATCAGGCCTCTCCCAAATACACAAGAGTCTGTGAGAAAGAGTCACAGTGAGTGTAACTTAGACCTGGTTTGTGATCTCTAGGAAGAGGGTGAATGAAGACATCTCATCAGGGTCCAAAACCCAGGGGTGTCTGGAATCATGAGTGAGGTGCTGAGCACAGCATTTCTGCAGCCTGTACAATTAGAGAGCAGGTGTGCTCGTCAGAAGAGCTCTGTTTTATTGCAAGTCTTCTCTCCTTTCTCTGGGAAGCAAAATCAACTCAAGAATCATGCAGGAAAATTATTTTCGACCCAATCAGTGGTTGTTGCCACCTTGTTCCATGAAGTGGCTAATTGGGCTAGCTCAGCAGAGCTTTCTAGGTTCTGACAGGGGCTGAGTCCAGAGGCCTTGTGGGCACTCCTCAGGCCAGGGAAGAGCTAATGACACACTCATATTTCCTTTAGTTTACAATAGCCAGGCTGGGGCTTGATGCTGGGGTTGGAGAGCCTAATCTTACAGAAAACCAGCAAATAGGAATTTCTCACAAACAGGAACAATGAAAGACCTTGTATACATGAGTTAAGTCTGGTTTGAGTCTGAGGTTGTATCTACAAGGGGGCCTAATTACCTCAAACTTAGTTCAAGGGCATGGTAGCTACTTGGAAGTAGATTACTGTGACTATCAAAATAACACAAAAAAAGAGCAGGTTTCTATCTATGAAAGAAACATTGTTGGGCCTAGGGAAGAGTCAAGTGAGGCAGGGAGGGAATACCAAGATTATGATCAGCCTGGAGGCATTACTTTTTAATTGACCAAAGTCACACAGATATTGGTGCCAAGAACACTCACTAAGAAATAAGTTTTACATAATTTTCTTTTAACATGGACCAGATATCTACATGCAAAGCCAACCCTCTGATAATAATTATATATATGTTGAGGTGGAGTAATTATAAAGAAAATCACACTAGTAAAATTAATGGCTACACACACACACACACACACACACACACACACACACACACACACACACCATCCAGTTCCTCATTCCATCGTCATCTGCCTCAAAAAAGGAACAAATGTTGGGAGGATCCCAGTCATAGTACAGCTTCACAAACTGCTCATTCACCCCGAAGGAGAGCCACACTGACCTCTACTGAACCAATCAAGCCAGGGCTGTTCAGAACACCACTCCCCTTCCCTGTCTTTAGAACCTCAGGTTTCAGACACATTCGATGCTCTATACAGAATATTCTAATTAATATTCACCCAGGAACAAAGCCGAAAAAGACCAACTGCTTCCTGGTAGGCATAGTTTAGTATTTAACTTTTGCTATGTCAAAAGTACAAAGTGATTTGTGGGAGGCAAGCTATTATTCTTTATGTAGCATTGGAGGGTAAAATATAGAATACAATGACTTTGATAAGACTACCAAAGTTTGGCATTTTAATGTAAAGAAACTCAGTCTAGCTTTGCAATACATGGAGCTTTATAGTTTAAATTTTTAAAAATTATATTTTATTCAAGCTTCACTTAATAAATCTTTTAGCCAAGAATAATACAGCAATGGTCTGATCCAGTAATTAACAACCCTGCATTGAAATTCACAGCTAGAGATAAGCACAAAAGCCCATTTTAGCATATTTACCTGCATTACAAGTGTACATTGAAATACCTTGTTGTCTCGGGGGCTGGAGAGATGGCTCAGCGGTTAAGAGCACCCTCTGTTCTTCCAGAGGACCCGGGTTTGATTCCCAGTACCCACGTGGCAGCTAACAACTGTCTGTAGTTCCAGTTCCAGGCAAACACCAAGGAAAATAAATAAATAAAGTTTTTAAAAATAAAAAAAAAGAAATACCTTGTTGTCTCTTTTAAAAAAAATTTTTTATTTTATTATGTATATAACATTCTATCTCCATGAATGCCTGCATGCCAAAAGAGGATACTAGATCTCATCATAGATGGTTGTGAGCCACCATGTGGTTGCTGGGAATTGAACTCAGGACCTCTGGAAGAGCAGTCAGTGCTCCTAACCTCTGAGCCATCTCTTATCCTACCTTGTTGTCTTGATAACTATAATCACCAGGACTATAGTCCAATAAGTGTATCTCATATTTAAATACCCACATCTGTAACAATAACAGTTATTAATTCCTGTTTTAAGATATAGCCCAAATAGTTTCAGGCAGAGCAATAGATGATGCAAAGGCTTCCTTATTCCACAAGATTCAGACAAGGCAAGATGAGACTTAGGAAGTCATGGAATGCAGAAATGAGGTTGCCCCATCTCCAGCCTAGATCAGTTTTCTTATCCATGTTATACCCATGAAAGGGTGTTCTAAGGTAACAGCCTAAACATGAGATGTCCTTGCAAGCTCCTCATTGCAGGGAGTCTTGAGCATCTCAGCCAAGGCAGGCAGTACAAGGCTGACTTTGGCCATTCCAAGGAGAAAGCTGTTCTTGTCTCCTGGGATGCTGAGACTCCCCAATTCAAAGCACAGAGCCTCTGATCAGGGGAGGTGGAGCACCATTCTCCCTGACACACCTTCCCTTTATGCTAATCCCCATCCCAATGCAAACTCTCAACTTCTGCTAGAATCCATGGGGTCCATAAACTACAAACTATTCTAGGGAAAGGAAAAAACAAAAAAACATACAAGCTGGAAAATGTGATGCAAACTGGCAATGAATATTTATATGATCAGGGATGTCTCAATTTGGATTCAATCTAAATCTAAAACAAATTTCTTCATCAGATCATTGTTCCAAGGAGGCTAGGGTGGAGCAATAGCTGATTGCATTAGCGTCGGAAACAGAATTTAATTCTCCGTCTCCCACCAGCTGAAACTCTGGCAGGTTTCTTTTCTTCTCATGTCTCAGTTTTCTCATCTGTAAAATATAGATTATCCAGTACTTCAGAGAGCTGCCCTGGGGATCTGTGCTACCTGCTCAATTATTTTCAGCCCTGGGAGCTTTTGCATTCTGCCAGGCTTTCCCTGAAGGGTGCTGATACTGCTGTCCCTGTGGCTGACTTCTTCTGGCTTCAACTTCAACATTCCATTCTTTAAAAAAAAAAAACATTTTTATTTTATGTGAATTGGTGTTTTGCCTGTATGTATAACTGTGTAAGGGTGTCAGATCTTGGAATTACAGGCAGTTGTTAGCTGCCATGTAGATGATGGGAATCGAACTCAGGTCCTCTGGAAGAACAACCAATTCTCCTAACCGCTGAGCCATCAGTTCTTAGGGAGAATATTCTGGTGACCTGGATTAAACAGGTATCTTATTTGTTTCTTTCATTCTACTTACAACATCCTAAATCATCTGGTTTGTTTAATAACTCATTTATCATCAATTCTCCTTGTTACACACACACACACACACACACACACACACACACACTCATTGGTGACCCCTTTGAATGCCCAAATCATGCCATCCCTATTCCTTACCTCATTTTTATAGCCTCAAACAGGACTTGAGACTAAGCAGGAGCCTGATAAATGTCTAATGCTCAATGAACAAAAAAAGTATTGGACAAATATTAGGTCCTCAGAAATTACTGACCCAATAAATAAATAACAGGGCTTGAAGGGTTTCTCATCTGGGACTGCATGCTCTACCTGTTTGGGGCAGGGGAGAAGAGCTCAGAGGCTTTTCAACCAGAAAGACACAAGTCTGGATCCAGGCTCCCTGATGTGACCCTAGGTTAACCAGTCATCCAGGCCCTCCTGAAGAGATGGCGTAATTCTCTGATGTACTTGCAGTCATGCGAGAATTTAATAGAGTAAAACAAATTGGCCAGTAGCATTGGGTAGAGAACTCTCACAGCTATGAGAAAAAGTATAAATGGAAGAGCCCTGTTTGAAGTTATGAAGTATTTCACATAATAACAGCAGATTACCAAAGCCAGCACAGAACCTTCTTAGCATGGAGTCTTGGAAGGAGCCACAAGCTGGCCTCACTGCCCAGCCTAGTGTCTGAAACACAGTGAAGTCTTAACAAATGAGTGCTTTCCCTTCTCATTAAAAATCTGATGTAATGAAATGAGACAGATTGTGGCTATTGGCTGAACAAAGGGATCCTGAGCTGTGGAATTTCTGGTAGTGATAACCATCCAGGCTAATTATCTACTTGGTGAATTATTCAGATACTTGGCCTGTCTCTTTTTGCTCCTTTGAGTAATATTCCTGCCCATTTGATAATTCAAAAATAGACTCTTCCATCTCCCATTTGTCTCCAATACTTTGATAAATTGTCATTGAAACAAAAAAGTTGAAACTTACAGGCTCATACTTAGACAGGAAAAAAAGAGCATACTGTATTTTTCCCCTGTGCGCTTGTTTATTTAATATGCATTTATTGGTCACCTATATGCCAGACCCAGTGTGGTGTTTTAGACAGGTAAAATAGACAGTCACTGAGACATGGGGATAGTCTGAGTCAGATCTCTTTTTTTGTATTTTTTTATTTATTTATAAAATAGTCTTTTTTATCCATGTATTCCCTGCTCCCCCTCCCTTTCTTCCTCCCAACCCCTCCTAATCAGCCTTCAGCTTCCTCATCCCCCCATTTCCTACCCCAAAAGGGCAAGAAGTCCCAAGGTGGGTCAGCTCATTGTGGCACATCCATTCCAGGCAAGTTTGAGTTTCTCATCCCAATATCAAGACTGGGTTAGGTGTTCCTCTGAAGGGAATGGGCTAATGGGAAATACCATCCAATGCATTGTCACAGGTGACCACTTCCTAAATATAACACCAGTAACGCAGGCACTAAGAACATCAATCAACAAGTGGGACCTCCTGAAACTGAGAAGCTTCTGTAAGGCAAAAGACACAGTCAATAAGACAAAACAACAGCCTACAGAATGGGAAAAGATCTTCACCAACCCTACAACTGACAGAGGACTAACCTCTAAAATATATACAAACTCAAGAAACTAGAGCCCAAAAACCTAAATAACCCAATTAAAAAATGGGCTCAGAGCTAAAAAGGGAATTATCAACAGAAGAATTACAAATGATTAAAAGGCACTTAAAAAATTGTTCAACATTTTTAGCTATCAGAGAAATGCAAATTAAAACAACTTTGAGACACCACCTTACACCTGTCAGAATGGCTAAGATCAAAAACACAGATGACAGCCTATGCTGGAGAGGATGCAGAGCAAGGGGAACACTCCTTCATTGTTGGTGGGAGTATAAACTTGTACAGCCACTCTGGAATGCAGTATGGTGGTTCCTCAGAAAATTGGGAATCAATCTCCCGAAGGCTCCAGCAATACCACTATTGAGTCAGATCTGTTATGACTGAAGAAGAATAAGTCTACTCCTCTGCTCCAATAATAATAATGTTTGCTACACAAAGAAAGAGTCTATTGGTTGTTTGATTAGGGAGTCTAAGAGATAAGTTCAGGGACATTATGACATGTCCTGCATATTTATTGTGAGCAAAGATGAGGTGTCAAGATCAAAACACCTCTATCACTTACCCATATCTGCATGCAGAGATCTAGGTGGATGTAGCTGTAACTGCTCATCTCTACAGGGCGGAGAAGCCAACTGACCAATGAGGAGGAGAGCTCTGAACACAGGTTTGTAGTCAGTGTCTCAGTAGAATCAGCAGAAAAACATGAGAACCAGGAATCTTTGAAGGATACACTGCATTTTTATTAAGTGTGTGTGATGTGTGCATGTGTACATATGATGTGTGTGGATGTGTGTGGATGATTATGGATGCCAGAGGTCAACCTCAGATATCTCTCTTAATCATTTTCCACCTTACTTTTTGAGAACAGATGTTGTATTGAGCCTGGTGCTTAATGATTCAATCAGAAGTCAACTTTAGATGTTACTCTATCCACTTTTCTGCTTTTGGGAAGGCTCTCTCACTGGCCTGGAGCTGACCATGAAGGCTAATGTGGGTCACCAGCAAGTCCCAGGGATCTTCCCATTTTTGTCTCCCAAGCACCAAGCTTATAGATACATGCCCCATAACTTATTACATGGTTGCATGGGATTTGAACTCAAGTCCTTGTGCTTATATGGCAAGCACTTCCAATTGAGTCATTTTCCCAGCATATTATACATTTCTAAAAGTCCCTATCTCTTCCAACAAATAAATATTCCAGCCTTGAGATGGGGAAGCCTAGATCTTAAGATCATGAAAATGCCAGTGTTTTTTCTTAAATAAAATCTTTCTTCCATGATATACTGGACATAGAGAGTTTGCATACATGACTTCAAACATCTGGAAGAGAAAAAGAAGGCATGGGAAGCAATCTCCAGTCATTTCCAAATATCCAGATGTTTGGCATCACTTTGTCCTTGCCGTAGTGTGTGGGCGTCCCCATTGGCAACAGACATGGAATCACTTCCAAGAACCAGGCTCAGAGAATAGTTTTCTGGGAACAGAGATACCTTATCATGTGCTGTTTCTTGCAGAAATGAATTATTCCTGTTCTAATTAGTAATCCAAGAGTAAGGGTGAAAATGAACAGACAAAAAGCTTAGCATAGAGGCTTCAGAAAAGGTGCAGTGGGCAGAGAGTTTGCCATGGGAAGAATGTGAGGATGTGAGTTCAGGCCTCCCAAAAGCCACGTAAAAATCTAGCTGTGGTGGTGCAGGTCTATCATCCCAGTGCTGGGGAGGCAGACACAAGAGGATCCCTGGGACTTCCTTAGCTTTTTTGGTGAGCTCCAGGCCAGCGGAAGAGCATATCAAAAACAGGGAATGGTTAAAAGCACTGGCTGTTCTTCCACATGACTCAGGTTTATTCTCAACATGGGTGGCTTGAGGCTGCCTCTACCACTAGTCCAAGGGAATATGACTCCCACTTCTGGCTTCTGTTGAAACTGCACAAATGTGGACATATAGACAGGCAAAATTTATTTTTAATAGACATAAAAAATAAAAATAAAGATTTAGAAAATGTTAAAGAAACAAACTCCAGAAAGTAGATGAATCCTGAGAAATGACTTCTGAGGTTGACCTCTACCCCTCCCCATGAACATACACACATACACATCTATATGCATATGTATACACATGTACATGCATGCACCCTCCCCCCACCACACACATACACACACACATACAATACACAAACCTGAACACACACACACAAAAGCTTAGGGTGATAGCATTTCTGAAAGGAAAAGTAATTTTCCATCTCTAATCTACCTAAATTTTATTTTAAAGTAGTTTATTGTTTTTCTTTAATCATGGCACTTGTTTGGCTTGGTAATGAACATTGCTTAGGCAGCGGATATTGAAATGGACAGAGCATCCCAGTGGGATTTCTTTTGGTACACTTCATAATGGAGTAGAGCTGCCACACAAGAGGTCTTCTAGCCTCATGTGGGTTCACTGGTTTCTAATTAAACTGGATCTGAAGTTTAAGGTAAAATGATGACTAGAATTTCATGGTTACTATTTAAAAGCCAAGCATATCTTGTGGTACCAGAAAATCTGGGTGTGCTCAGATGTATTAGTCATATTTACCTAAAATTACACCTAATGCATTGAAGTAGTATCTATTTGCATGCATGTGTGTGTGTGTGAATGTGTAATCTTAAATAAAGAGATCATCTGAGAAAAACTTAGCAGCAAGCATGAGAAACTTCATTTTGAGTTTTTGGTCAGGAAAGTCCAAAAGGCTTCCAAAACAATACGACCTATTGTTAATTATCCTTGGTTGCCTCCCAGAGGTTGAATATAAGTTTCTCTTGCTGAAGGAATCTTGTACTTGGGACACAGAACTCAAAAAGTTCTAGCTGGGATCTGACCTGAAAACCTCATCTCTGAGAATCAGCTTTCATAGTAGCAGCAGGTGCTATGCAAACCACCAAAGGAGGAGAGCAGTCTGTTCCACACAGCTATGACACCTGCAACTGCAACAATGACCACAATGCCAAGAGCAAGGGGTGTGCAATAATGGCACTCAGATCTTGGCAGTAACCAACAACTGTCTGGATTTAAGGTCTGCTCAACAGGCAGGAATCATGCCTGGTACTAGAAACACAGTCAGCTACTTCAGGGCCAGTGAGGTCATGGATATCAGAAGAGCACTCACATCTGACAGAAGACCGATATAACATCTACCTGCATTCTAAATACTTATCCTTATTATCTAATATCTAATTTAGGTAATCTTCTCATCCACAGATAAATGTAGCTCTCACCACTCATCAAAGAAGCTTCTCTTTACAACAGATGGAAACAATGGCAGAAAATCACAACTGGCCAAACTACAGAGAGTAACTGATTGTGGATTCCCATAGATACATCTACAACACAACTTCTGCTCCTAAGGCTTAGAGGCCACTTCAGAAGAGAGGTCAGAAACGTTATAAAAGTCAAGAAATAGAATTGCATCTCCTAGAAATGACAAGGGAGCTTTACCCATAATGTAACTGCCTCAATAAGACCTAAACAATGACAATGGCAGGAACAAGCTAACACAGAAGGGGGAGCCTCAAGAGGTTCCCTAGATGAGGGGCTACAGGCAACTAATGGCTGCTGGGAATGAGAGAATTAATCATCCCTAAGGATGACTCCCCTGGGTAGTTATCCAGTTCCAAGTGGCCATCCCTAAAATTATCACCATCATCACCGTCTCCATCATTATTCTCTTCTTAAAGAAATCACTCATTTTTATGCTCATGGGTACTTTGCCTGCATGTGTGACTGTGTACCATGTGTATACTGGTGCCCCCATAGATCAGAAGAAGATATCAAGTCCTAACTACTGGAGGTATAGATGATTGTGATGTTATAGTATACATATAATATAGAGAGATATTATATATATATCAGCAGGTTGTACATATATGTGTGTGTGTGTATGTGTGTGTGTTAATTTAAAAAAAAAGATCGTGGACTTGAGAGAGAGTTTTGAGGTTAGGAGGGGTTGGAGTGAAGGAAGGAAGGAAGGAACAATGTAATTATATTTACTGAAAAATTTTAGAGATTATTTTTAAAAATGATGAGTCTATTTAAGAAGCAGGACAGCCAGACCACAGGAGCATCCCACAGCCACCGAGTGAGCCAGCTGAGTCACAAAACAAGTAATTATGATACTGGACAATAATGCATCTAATAAAAAAGCTATCCTTGGGTTCATATTGCCTTCTTGATGCTTATAAGTATAATTGTTATCAGAGTAGAAAGGAAAGAATGATTTTCCTGGGATTTCAACTGAGAACTGTAGACAGAAAGGGGGAACTAGGAAACTTCATGATAACAACAGGCAATGTCCACGGTAATGATTTTTGCAGATCCTTTCTTCAAGGTGTTAAAATTAGTGGAGGAAACTTAGACAAGAAACAGATTTTTCTTGGTATCAAAATATCTCTCTCAACATCTACTGACTCAAATGAAATAATGCTGATGTTACAACAGAGAAACCTGACAGACACTTTAGCCATGAGATCAAGGTCAAGGTCGTGTTTAACAGAATATCACCAGCAACCCTGAGAGGCACAGAACCACTTCTGTAGAATTCTTGTCAAATGTACATCACCCCACTGCATAATGAGAAACTATCAAGCACTCCCAAAGATTGTCTAGAAAACAGCTGCTCTGTAATCTTTAAACCTGTCAAGATCACCAGGCATGGTGGTGCATATCTGTAATCCCGGCATTCAGGAGGCAGAGGCAGGCAGAAATCAACTGGGAAAGGAAAGGGAAGGGGCGGGAAGGGAAGAGAAGAACGGGGAAGGGAGAGAAAAGAGGTGGGAGCAGGAAAGGAGGAAAGGGAAAGAAAGGGGAGGGAGGAGAGGGGAGGGGAAGGAGGGGGCAGAGAAGAGGGACCCTCTACAGTTGGCAAATGAAGGCACGTAACTAAGGGCGATGTGTAAAACTAGCGAAACTGGGTAAGAACTTAGCTGCACCAGTGAACACTTGCTGTCAGCTTCCGATCATTATCCAATACTTTTATAATTCACTAACTCTAACTTTAGGAGACAGTAGATGAGGAATATGTCAAAATTCTTTACAATTTCACAACTTTTTCAGAAAGCCTAAAATCAGTTTTTAAAAAATGAAAATACCCCTGGAGCCATTGTGACAGTTGTCTGGGCTCCTCAGACAACTTGCCAGGAGAGACAGCCAGGGTAATTCTCCATGCTGGCTCCTGTTCCAAAGAGTGTCTCCCTAGGGAGTGGGATCCATAAGACCCCCAGACCACATTCTGACCTTGCCAGTTTTCTGACAATCCAGCTATTGGAACCCATCATGCCTTCTGGCCAGAACATCCACTGTGAGTGGTGTACGAACTTAATGCTTCCTTGGAGACAATACCAGCACTGTCTCACACTGAATGCAGAAAGAGGGAGCCAAATAGTTCCAGAGATCTTCAATAACAAACACATCTCCTTCATTTTGATCACATTGATCCTGATTCATTTCATAGAGGTTCAAGGGCAAAGCAGGCAGAAATCAGATGCCACAAGATCTGTTTCCAGTTCCTGCCTCCAACTGTGTCTATCCAGAAGTTCCAATGCTGTGCTCTCATCCTTCATGGGTGGAGAACATGTATTATCACTTCATATTTTCTCCATCTTTGGGGGCTTATGATTTTTCCAGAGAGCACACACATCTGAGTCCATGGGGGGCATATCTCAAGGGTATATATATATGAAGCATGTAGCCATATACACAACAAACGATTTAATGACAATTGCACATGGTCCATTAGAAACAGAACCAGTACCACCGCCTAGAAATTAAGCGTCCTCCTGCAGTCTCTGTGTTCCATTCCTAAAATGAGTCATTTATTTCTGTTCATGAGCCATGCACCTCTGCTGCTACTGGAAACTGGGTGGGTGGAGGAGGGTCCTTCCTGAATTTGGACCTACTTCCTATGTGTATGTATGCTATTCCTATGTGTGTACGTGCGTTTGTGCTTTGTTATGAGGGCATGCAATGTGAAGGCTGGTAACAACTCTAGTTCTTATTTATCTCAGGTACCATTCACCTTATTGTTTTTAAAATTAGGGCCTCTTTCTGGCCAAAATTACCAATCAAGCTAACCTGACTGGCCAGCAAGACCCAGAGTTCTGCCTGTCTCTGCCACCCAGCATTAGAACTACAAGTGTATGGCAACACACTTGGCTTATTCTATATGGATTCTGCGAACTGAACTTTGGTCATTATGCTTGCATACATTTTTCTAGCTGTACCAGCTCTCTAGTCTCCAGATTCCTATCTCAATTAAACCTAATTCCTATCTCAATTAAACAGCGCCTAATGGTTTCCTGCATCCTATCTTGAGAGTTTGGCTTCAAGAGAAGTTTAAGATTTGGTCCCTGCCTGGAAGGATCGTATAGTCTGGTATTAAACTGGATTTATCATCTCTAAGTAGTTAAGTCTGAAACTAAGGTTTACTATGTAACATTAAAAGTTTCAGAAATCCAGGAAAAGGGGAGCAAAATAGTCAGGAAAAACTTCAGATGGGAATGAGTTCTTAGGTCCATTCTCCATGTCACATGCTGCTCTAAGGAACTCTGTATGAAATAGGCAGGAAAAAAACAAGTAGGTAGGTATATTTCAGATAGCTGAGGATAAATTCATAAAAATTAAATTGAAAAATCTCTAAGTTGATAGGATGTGCTTAGCTGATCTACAAACTTAACCACACATGTCCACCCAGGAAAATTCAAGGCCACTACAAATTTATCCTCAGGCTTGCACAACTCTTAAGATCCCAAATCTTAACCCAGTTACAGTTCTACACGTTGGGAAGAAGCATGGTTTAACTCTACACAAGAATAGAACTGTATCTAATTAGACCCATTTAGGGGAGGAGAGTTGCTAGAAAGATGGTTTCATGGTTAAGAGCAATAGCTGCTCTCCCAAAGGACCCAGGTTCAATTTCCACATGGTGCCTAGCAACCATCTGTACAAATCTAGCTCAAGAGGGTCTGATGCCCTCTTATGGCCTCCATATGTGATAAACAGGCATATCTGCAAGAAAAATACTCAATACATAAAATTAAAACAATTTTTAATGATCTAATCAGGCCTCCATTTTGTTCATTCTTTATAAAATCTCAAGAAAGACTGATGTCTTTTTCTCTCATTGTTTTTAGAAAGAAGAAATTATGCCAAAAAGGGAAGCACATGCGTTTTCATGGCTCATAGGCCCCCTGTCTCCTCCTTGATAAATCTACATTTATCCAGCTGTCAACAACTGACCGAACACCAGCTATGGCTGTGGTATTCTCAGCACCTAGGACAGTGCCCAATGCATCACAGATATTTAATAATGTTTGCCAAACTAAGTGGTTTCATGGGGCTTTGGGCTTGCCACTCTTAACATGAGATATAAAAATGTGGTGATGTGTTCTTTTTAGCTCTTATATGTTTATGGGTCCATATATTAATGAGGCAAAGAGTTTTTAAAATAAAAGATTTATTTTGAGGGCAAACTCCTATGTTGTTATTGTTCGTGGAAGTAGTAAGGCCACACATCTATCTGCTGAGAAAGCTCCTGTTAAGTGTCCACTGCAAAACAGTATTAAGACACTCACTGAAATATGTGCCACAATTGATGCTATGAATCACCTTCTTTACCAAAGACCATGAAAGCAAGCCTAACTTAGGAGAAGTCATACAGCCATGGTGACTGTTGACTCCATCACTGAAAGTACTCCTCCAGCTAGACCCTATGGTGCTGCACCTTTATTATCAGGGCCCCATCTATAAAGTCTGGGTGCTGTATCCTCAAGTATGTGATGGTGTGATGGGCAATACAGACTGTCAACTTGACAGGATATTATAGTAATTGAAGAGACAACCTTTGGGCATGACCTGTGAGGGCATAACCTACCTAGAATAGGTTAATTGATGCAAAAAGATCCCCCCTAAACATGGGTGGTGTCCCATGGGCTGAGGTCCTGTGATGGATAAAAAGAAGCCAGCATTTTTCACTCTACTTCCTGACTGTAGGTGCAACATGATGAGCTACCTTGAGCTCCTTACACCGTGAACTAACTCCCCACAGTGATGGGAAGTTCCCACTGTACCTTCCAATTAGAAGCCAAATAAACATTTCTCTCCAGTTTCTGTCCAGTGTTTTGTCAAAGCAACAACACAGTAGCTAATACAGATAATGATTAGCAAACTGAGCCAAATTGGGATGAGCCCCGCCCACACAAAAGAGCCAAGTCGTTATTGTCTACATTGCCCATAGCTGCCTTCATCAGGGCTCTGAGAAAATTACAGCCCTCTTGTCCCATGCCAAAATTTTAAGAGTCACACATGATTTCTCTTTCCAGATTTGTAAACATTTCCCTTTCTTCTCTCTCTGTGACCACACCATCATGGCACCCAGCCTGAGCCAAGCATGAGAGCTTCTCTCCTCTCAATGTGCTTGGTGTACCATGAGCGTGGAACACAACTTTGGTCAGTGACGTCTAAGAGCACTTACTTCAGAGGAACTGCCAGGCTCCCAAGAGATGGGCTTTGCTTCAGCCAACTGTGCCCTTCTGGACATCACATCTGAGACCTTGACAGCCATCACGTCCCCATGAGACGAGTCAGAGCAAAGGCAAAGTCAACACTCTAAGTCAAGCAAGGCAGGGAGAAAGAGGCAGGGTAATGTTCCAGAATATTAGCATGGAATTAACTGACCTAGAGCCTATTACACCAGGACTTCTTACAAGGTGAAATGCTAAATGGGTTTACTGTTTGAATAAGTGTTGCTTGGGGATTCCAGGTACATGTAACCCAGTGCATGGTGACTGACTCAGCCTCCAAAACATTCCCTACTTCAACTTCTGGCATCTTCAAACTGTTCTTCATGAATGTAGAAAAAAAAAGTGAGACTTTGGTGAAGCGAAATCTGATGATGCTGTTGCTCTCATGAATGTCTCAGCAATTTCTCTTTTCCACTTGAGAAAAAATGAAGCTCCTAAACATAGTATTAACCTCAGTGTAGTGGTTATATAATGCTGTGTAACACATTATTTGCTGAATTTAGCTGTTTAAAATAGCACTCTTGGATTAATGCAAGTCACCAGCAACTTACAAAGAATATTTATTTAGGGGGCTCAGAGAGGAGACTTACTAACATAAGAGATTGAACGGTTGTGGTTCCTAGAAAGCTGAACTGGTACCCAAGGCTGAAGCTCAGAAGGTCAGGTCCGCCATCCAAGAGCACAAGAGAGAAACAGGAAGAAGAGACCACGTAGGACATATACCCGATCTTAAACTGGCCCTCTGGCCACGCCTCTAGGTCAAGGGCATAGTGCCTGCGCTCCACTACAGTCTTGTGTTATCTTGAAGTTCCCGGGAGCCATGCACTCTGGAGTGGCTCTGCTGGGGGCTTTTGACTTGGGAGCACTCTTGAGGTTGAAATCATGATGTTGTCTGGGACTTGACTGGAGATGAAAAGCTCTGTTTCCAACATGGAATTCCAAACTGTTGGTGAGTGGGAGGTCTGAGCCAATGTAGACTTTACAGGGCTGCTTGAGTTTCTTTATACAGTGGCTGCCTCCTGTTATAGTAAACAATTCAGAGGAGAGAAAGAAAGAGTGTCCACACACTTTGATCTCTGTCTTAATTTCAAACATCACACCCCCGTTGCTTTCACCATACTCTACTCATTCAGTACTGGCTTCTCTCTTAGGGGAAACAAAATGGAATTTGTCTTTAGAAGGGATGTGTATCAGAAGTGTAGAGTAGCTAGGCATAGCCATGAACATCTATAATCCCAGTGCTATGGTGGGTAAAGACAGCGCCATCATTGGGACTTGCTGGCTGCCAGCCTACCTCCAGGTTCAAGAGGAGATCCTGTCTCCGGGAAACAAGATGATGAGTGATAGATCAGGACACCTGGCACCTTCCCCTGGAGTCTGAGCCTGAGCGTGGGTGGGTACACACATCTGTGTACATGCACGTGAACACATGCACAATATACTACACACATACTCACACATATAAACACACACATGTAAAAATAACTTTTAAAGTATCATAATTAAGATTGAAAATACCATAGGTTTTACATATTCTGTACCACGCCTACATTCTAAGAGTCAACAATACCTCTCTTTTGTGGGACAACCCTATGCACATGGTGGGGCCACTGGTTCCCATGAATCCAAGCATGTGCTCCTTTGAACCCTGCTGCTTTCTCTTTGTGCAATGCTCTCTTGAATTTTTTTAGCTGTCTGGAATATTTTTGATCTCTCTCTGTCTGTCACCTCCTCAGAGACAGATGAAAAGCTCTGTCTCTGAGCCACTGGCAGTCAGATATCCTTCCTTCTACTGCTTCCTGTACTTTTCACAACATTTGCCCCTCCTGAAAGATGCTAAGGAAGAGATGAAGACTTTGCTCCCTGCTGTATCCCCAGAGTCCAGGGAGAAAATGAACACAGACTGACAATCAGAAACTACTGTTGAGTGAAGGAATGAACAAGTAATGCAAGCTGGCATTGGGAACACACATGAAGAGGTATCAGTTATACAGAACATTTGAACCCATGACACCGCATCTCCAGGAGGGGCTTCCTTGGCCTGTAGTAAATGGAAGTAGAAGCAGGAAAATAAGAGGGCTGTGAGATGAGGTTCTGCCTCTGCAACACAAAAACAGAGCTAACTGACCAACGCTCAGAAGCAGATTCTCCTCCCAGTGTATGTGAGTACCCCAGACATGGGCACAGGAAACTACTGGGTTCAGCTCCATCCTCCTGCACACACTGGAAACTCCATACAACATAACTGAGTTGGGATGGAAACGCACAATGAGGACAAACGAGACTGTGAGGTCACAGGACCATGGAACTGTGGACAGTTGCAGAAATTGGGAAGGGGGAGTATAAATCAATAATTCCACCTCCTTGTCGGAGCAGGAATCTCTCAGCTCAGGCACTGCAGAGGGAATTGGTTGCCTGGTCTCCTGGCCCAGCCCCAAACATGTACTGGCAGAGATCACTTCTCATTCCTGGATGGCAGTGTCACCAGCCAGTGTGGTACTCAGCAAAGCACTCATAGTTAGGATGTATGGAGCAAAGAGGATTTCTGAAAAGATTTATTTCTAACCATGGAGGAATAATACATGTTCTAAATCAAATTGAAGGCGCTGGCTCCCACGAGGTGTTAGCGCAAGTATTAATCACCAGAGTGGGAAACAATCTGAGTCGGAGCTGTTGTACTGACAGATAGACCAGACAGAAAATGGGTTCTGTAGGTCTGTTAACACAACTAGGCATGAAATTCCAGAAGTTAAATAAATGATAATATGCTGCAAGAAGAATATAAGGAGAAAAGGTCACATCATTTATAACAAAATAACCTGGAGCTCCGATTTTTAAATTTTCATTTATGTCGTATGTGCGTGTGTGTGTGTGTGTGTGTGTGTGTGTGTGTGTGTGTGTGTGTGTGTGTAGGTCAGGGGATGCCTTGTAGGAGTTAGTTCTGGTTCTCTTCTTCCACCATTTGGTTCTAGGAATTGAACTCAGGTTTAGCAGGAAGCGCTTTTTTTCCAACAGGCTATCCTGCTGGCCCAGTGATCTTTCTTTCAGTGTTTAAGTGCTTGCTACATCTACTCTTGAGATGAAATGATTAACTAGGATTTTATACATAATTATTTTGAATATATTGCTGTATTGATGAGTTTTGTTGACATAAACTGGAATCTTGAGAAGAGGGAACCCTCAGCTGACGAACTGCCCCCATTAGTCTGGCCTGTGGGCATGTCCGTGGTGGCTTTTTCTTGATTAATGAATGATGTGTTAAAGTCCAGCTCACTATGTGCTGCTGGTCCTGTCTTCTATAAGAAAGCAGGCTAAGAAAGTGTGAGGAGAAAGCCATTAAGCAGCATCCCTCCATCTCTGCATCAGCTCCTGCCTCCAGGTTCCTCCCTTGAGTTTCCAGTCTTGGCTTCACCAATGACAGACAATAACCTGCTAGTCAGATTAACCATTTCCTCTCCAAGTTGTTTTAGGTCAATGTTTTATATATATACAAAACAAAAAACCTAAGACAGCTGGAATATGAGATAAATAACTACCTGTGGGCACCTTTGCTTTATATCTATTATTATAAACAAGAGCTGCCTGGGAGGAATGGAGGGAGGGGAGGGAGGAGAAAGAGAGAGAGAATGTTGAATCACTTAACTTTCTTTTTTTTCATTTATTTTTTTTTCGAAGAAGTCACACTTTCTATCCTTGTATATCCTTATTCAAGGTCCCTTCCCCCTCCCACCACATCAGGTCATTCTTTCTTCTCCACAACTCCCCATCCCCTCCCTGGGCAGGCAGCAGACAGTACTTTCATAGTTACAGATAAGGACTCACACAGGGTGTTGTTTGGGAGACTCAGAGGCTGTAAACACTGTAACTGTGGATGTCGTAAACTGAAGTAATAGTGAACCATTCAGGAGAGTTCTGAATAAGACCATGTCCTGACACATCGTACCACTGTACTTGGTTATCTGCTCTCCTTCAAGAGTCTGTATATGTTTAAAATATGTGCAAAATATTTTTCATCTATATGTAAAATAGAAGCTTTTTCTATTTTCCTGTTATGGTTTGAATATGAAATGTTTGGCCCTAAGCTGTTTGTCCTACACGGAAAGATTGTGGGAACTTAAAGGTGGGACCCAACCAGGAGGCCACCACTGAGAGTGTACCTCATAATGCTCTTCTTGGTGCTTGGTCCTTTCCCGCTCTGTTTCCTGTCCTCCGTGAGAACAGCCTCCTTGTCTGTGTTCCTTAACTACCATGATGCTCTGCCTGAGTACATTGTGCCTAGCAACAGTGGGGCAAGCTCTCTGGAACCATAGCCAGTTTTCCTCTCAAGGTGCTGTTCTGAGTGCTTAGTCACAGAGACACAAGGTAATCTGATGCCAGAAAAACAGGGCTATTCTCTGATTAAATATGATTATGGCTCTTTAGCCTCTGGAATCAGTCTGTGGGAGGAATTTGAATGAGTTGGGAGACAAAGCCTAGAAAAGCCCTAGACTATTGCAATCAGAGCTTAATAGGCAGTTCTGATAGGTGCTGAAGACGGGAAGTGTCGCAGAAATGCAGGCAGTGGAGGCTAGTATCAATTTCAGGTGGACATATGGACTTCATCCAAGATTGGATTAGAGACGACCTGTTAGATTCAGGAAAGTCATTTGTCTATATTTTGTTCATGCCCAGAGATGGAGACCATAAGTGGAGTTGACTCTAAAAGAGATGAACTCTGGAGCTGAAGAGATGGCTCAGCAGTTAAGAATATATACTGCTCTTCCCGAGGACCTGAGTTCAGTTCCCAGCACCCATGGTAAGTGGCTCACAGCTCCCTACAACTCCAGCTCCAGGAGATCTATGCCCCTGCCACATACAGCCACAGATACATATAATTAAAAAATAAAATAGATTTTAAAGAGAAGCATTTTTCAAAGATCTAATACTTTATGTATATGAATATTCATCTGCTTGTGTATCTGTGCACTAGATGGACCAGACAGCCAGCCTGTCATTCTCTCTGGGCATCCATCCTCACTCGGGAGCAGTTGTTTCTGGTTTCCACGAAGATGAGCTCTCATTGCAAACTTGTGAAGTCACTTACATGCCTTCCCGAGACTTCCAGAACAACTCTCAGAGCAAGGATAGGGGATATAGGGAGGTTTGGGAGAGGGAGAAGGGAGGGCCAGATGGACACAGGGCTATGTCTGTAGACTGAAAATCATTCCTCAAGCCCTGTCATTAAGCACACAGGAAGAACACATGATTGGGGTCTCAGCCATATACCACCAAAGGAGCTTGGAGTATGACTGGACTGTTGGTCTTTGAAATCACCCAAATCACAAAACAGAAAAAAAAAATTAATCAAACCAGTGGAGAAAACAAATATTTCCACAAAGAAAAGCTTTTTATCAGGCCAGCTGACAATCCTAATGCAAATATACAAAGCCTGGGGACCTCTATGGATGTGGGCTCCACTGGCCCCAGCCTTTGACATTTTGTCTATTGATTATCACTCCGCAACCATCTGGCCCATAAAAGACTGAGGTGAGAGGTGACAGGCAGGCCTATTTATGGATGCCTTCTCTCAAGACTCCACCTCTTGTCTCTTGACTCACCTCACCTCCTTACAGCTAAGAGCACCCCTTTATAACTCATAACCTTGAGACTGGGAGGGGTCCTTGAACCCTCTCCTAATTGACAGCTGACTTGAACTTTTCCCTGTCCAATAGATGGATGCCACCTGTCCCATGGGGCAGCTGGGCCTACCATTGCTTTGATCCTTTCCCTGGAGGTAGACTTACTCACCTCTATCACCAGATAGGAAATAGGAGCAGTTCCACATGCAGCAGCACCTACAACGTCACACCTCTGTTTCAGAAAGTTCCTTATTGCACCTAAACCCCTCACCTTAATCCCATAGTCCCTTGACCTTAATCCCCCCAGACCCAGTGCCTCACTATACCTGCCACCTGCCACAGGACAGTATTCGGTGCCCGTCTGTTTGTTTTTTCGCCCTGATTTAATGTATGGCCTTTGCCTTGTTATTAAATAACCAGGATATGAGTTTATTTTGCTCTGCCTGAAGAGTATTGCACACATAACAAAACAATAAAAGTGCCAGCGAGCACCTGCTCCCTGTTCTGCCCAACTGGGCTTGACTAGATTGCCCACGTATTCTGAGAAGTGGCAGTCCCATGCACACAGCAGCATCTGGCTTCTGTCCTGGGCCTCCCTCTGTGGTCCTTGTACTGTGTCTCCCAGGCTAGCTTCATTCACCACTGCTGCGAAACTCCACATCTCTCTAGGGTTCCCCATGGGTTACTCACTCATCAATGCACCTGAAAAGGCAAACAGGAATTTAAATCCCTACTATTCAGACAACAGATATACAACTCACTGTAAATGTTGAAGGTTGGGCACTGGGTCTTGGGAGAAAGTAGCTATTAGGCTTTTGGCCAAGAAGCATTTAGTTATCACATGTTGCCCCTGTCTTTCCTGAGGTTGGGGGTGCACTGACTGCTGGGTATGTGCCTGATTTGAAGGCTGCTGGGACAGAGCATTCTCAATGGCATGGCTTCCACAAAAGCACTGAGAATGAAGAGTAAGATACAAGTCCTCCAGCCTGTGACAGCTTCCCCATCTGGCCTGAAGACCAGCCTGAGCACTATAGCCAAGCGGAGGGTAGTCATTCCCAAAGTATACAGGAGGTCAAAGGTGACCTAAAATATAGTTCATGACTACCATGTTCCCCATTACCAAAGACAACCCATAAGGCAGGAAGCAAACCAGTTGAGGCTGTGTAGAAGGCCCAGGTGCTTCAAAAGCCACTGGTGTGACTTCAGAGGATTGACTTCTGTGGATGAACACACAGTTTCTGTTTCAAAGAAAGGAAAGGTCTAAAGAATAGGTTACTGTAAAGTCTTTACAAATATCTGCCCAACTCCTATTACTTGTCTTAGTAGATCTGACAGTAGCTGGAAGAGTCTGGAAATTTCTCTACACAGTCCTGATGAGTTAGAAAGTGAGCTCTAGGATGAGTGACCTCAACATACTCTAAAATGAAGCTAGAAAGATCAGAAGAAAATAAGCAGGGCTCTGTGCCCCCACTGGTGCAAGAGTGACCAAGTCATCCATTGTGAAATTTCTTTTTTGTCCCAGTGAGCACAGATGTACTAAGAGCCTCCATTCTTGTTGCCATGGTGATTGCTCCTGTTCATCCTATGTGGCTGGGTTTCAAAAGATGGAACTTAAAAATTAAATAAGTAAATAAATAAAGAGTAGGCCTACTTGACACAATGATGAGCCTCACCAAGGAGAGCAGCCCAGGACTCTACATATGGGATCTGTACACACGAGGGGATCCTGTCTTGTGTTTAGCACAGTTGCTTACACCATATGTCCCAGGTTGCCAGACCTTCTTTCTAAGTTCAGAGGTTACATGATGGCCTTCTTATATTCCTAGGTGGCAGGGTATTGATGTGTTTTACCTCCATGGTGGTACAGGTCCATTCATTGAGCCCTCTTGGATGTGTGATCTGTCTAAGGAAGGACTCCAATATAAGTAGCCCTCAGCAGGCTGGACACTGGGACCCTCAGTCACAACTGAACGCATCCTGTAGGATGTGGTCTGATCAACTTTCACTTGACCTCTCTCCATTTTTCCTTCATCTTCTGTTTCCTTTCAACAATGAAATGTCATCATTGTGTTCGATGCCCTTTGAAGGGAAAACTCCATCAAACACCTGACCAGCAGCTGATGACATCATTTTCATCACCATCACTCAGATAATCCCAAGTCTTTTTAAAATTGTTCATTATGTTTATTTATATATGTATAGTGTGTGGGGTGGTGGGTGGGTGGATATGTCCCAAGCCATTTGTGTGGAGATCAGAGGACAACGTACAGGAAGTGATCCTCTTCCTCCAACATATGGATGGAGCTCAGGTCTTCAGGCTTGGCAGTAAGCACCTTTATCTGATGAGTCATCTCATTGACGCCCCAACAGCTGATATGGTTCTATGGGAGATACAGACCTGAACCCAGAATTCCAGGACTAAATATTAAATCTCTAATAAGCAGAGATTTGATCAGCAAGATCCCAGCATCTTAAATAATCATTTAATTTGGGATGAGAAGAATGCAAACCCATCCCCCATCCATTTAAGAAGTCCAGAGACTTTCTTCCTCAAGAACTCAGTGGCTCAAAATGTGGGGAATAAAATGAGGGTGGGGTGGTAAGGACTGTCTTGGGCTATGAAATGCCTACCTGGGTTTGAGGCTGGGGGCTTGCTCCAGGAGTAAAGAGCTTGCTGTGAAAGCCTAGGGACCCAAGTTCAATACACACACACACACACACACACACACACACACACACACATTAATATGCTCACATATGCACATTTTATTTTTCAGAAAAAGAAAGGATATCGTCACATCACAAGAAAAATGGTAGGACATATCCTGAGCCTGTCACACAGCAGCTGGCCCTGCCACTTGGAGCTGAGGTTCACTCCTAATCAAAGGCCTTGGGCCCACAGGAGTGGGTCATATAAATCATAGGAAATCTCAAGAAGTCAACTGTAGGATTCAGAACAAGAGGCAGCCAGAGAAGGAAATCTGATCTTCGTCTACTCTATTAAGTTAACATTTCTCTACCAACATTCATTGTCTTTCACCTAACACCCTGAACACACATAAAGGATAAAGAAATGAATCTATCCTTGGCAAACCGAGAGTGGGTGGGCTGTACACTGCTCCTTGTTCAAATATCATTTTCAAGACAAAGTATAAGAACCCCTGAGTTAACTCCTCCTCATGGGCAATAAATTATAAGTAAGTTGAAGTTCACAGCCAGAGAATTTGACACAGCCCTGATAGAGGCTGGAAAAAAAAAATTACATCTCCAGTTACATTGTGAAAACCCAGCCTGGAGTTTCACTCAGTATTATAGTCGGTTGAATGGTAGCACATTCTTAAGGATGTGCCTTGTGCCAAGGGGAGCATTTCATGACAGCCTAGAAAAATGTGTGGGCACACTTACAGCTGTCCCCTTGTCTCAAAAATGCTAACCCATTGGGGTTTGTTTTACTGGGTTTTTGTGTGTGGAGAAGGTGTTGTTTGATTTCTGAGATAGGGCTCCTTATAATTCAGTCTAGCCTTGAACTTGCTATGTGGTCAAGGTTGATCTTGAACTCCTATTTCTCTTGCTATTATTTCCTGAGTACTGGAGTTACAGCTATGACCCACTATACCCTACCTACTTGGGTTTCTTATGTACTCTTTGTACTCCTTGCAAACTGTACAGACACCATTATTCATTACTGCTAAGCTTCCTTTGCACGTCTATTTTTATGGGGAATTATACACATGTGTGGGAGTGCACTTGCACATCTATGTATATGCATGCAGAGACCAGAAGACACCTCAGCTCTTACACAAGTGTACTCCACTTTTTTTTTTTTTTTTTGACAGATTCTCTCACTAGCCTGGAACTTGAAGTACATTTGACTGGGTTTTAGACATGGGACCCAGCCCCTAAGGACTAGAGTAGCTGGTTCTGGGAAGACACTTAGGCAAATCCCCCTGCTTCCTTTCTTTGATGGGCTTCTGTATGCAATCTGGCTGGCTAGAGGCTAAAATTAGTGATTGTCTGGCAAAGGTGGGTGTAGGTGTGGGTAAGGCCCCATACAACCTGTGAACAGAGCTGATGCACATATGGGCAAGGGGCAGACGAGGTGTTCAGTGTCAGAAATAGTCCCCATGAGCACCCAAACTGGAAACAACCTAACTGTAGGAGAACCTAGGTGCAGAGCATTCCCTGCCTTGGGCCTATGTGGGCTTATGCAAGGCCAAGGGCTCCATAGGAAAATAATAGCCCTTTACATGTCTGGTTCTAAGAAAGGTTTCAAGGCCTGGGAAGCATTACTAACCTACACTATCATTGGAGCCCTGACTCAATACAGTTTGCTTGTTTTTTCATTGAACTCAAGGCATCCCATATGCTAGGCAGTAAATAAAGTTTTATGGAAATGTATCTATGTCTGCTGGTTTCTGCACTGTCTGTGACCACAGGGACTCTCAAAGACAAGTGCTGAGTTGCCTATTCCCACAGGTAAATAGCCCCAAGGTCTGAAAGGCCTGAATCCTATCTGCACATTTACTAAAACCTTTACCAATCTATTTCTGGGAAACACGTAGGTACAATGCTGACATTAGTACTTAGTCCTTAAGGGGCTCCATTCTCAGCATCAGAGAGGGAGACAGAGATACAGAGAGAAAAAGTGAGTGATGCAGAGACAATGAGACAAACTCTGCTGGGAATTGAACTCAGGACCTCAGGAAGAGCAGCCAGTTCTCTTAACCTCTGAGCCACCTCTCCAGCCCCAGCAAATATTTGTTTAACTCTCTTTCTCCCACATAGACACTCATATATATATAATATATATGCTGTTCCTAGAACTATGTCGAACCAAGCAACATAAGATCAAATCAAGTCCAAGAGAACGCTTGGCTCAAGATGCTCCCAGATTATCATAGCACACAGTTTTTCAGTAAATGTTTTTAAAAGATTTATTTATTTAATTTGTGTGTGTGAGCGTTTGTCTGTCTGAGCTTGCATGCACCACAAGTGTGTAGTGTCTTCAGAAGCTAGAAGAGGAGGTTGGATTCTCTGGAACTGGAGTTGCAGGCATTTGTGAGCCACCATGTGGACGTTGGGAACCAGACTAGGGTCCTCTTCAAGAGTATAAGTTATCTTAGCCATCAATCTCTTTAGTCCTACAGTGAATTTTTTTATAAGTAGTAATCCACCCTAAAGTGATAGAAATAAAATGATCAGTGTATAGCCCAGGATCACAGTGATCCCTATCTCTGTCAAGTACTATATACTCCACAGAGTTATACACAGTACACTTTCATACAAGTGCCAGTAGAGTGCATTTGCTGGCACCAACATCACCACAAGCCCTTGAGTCATGTGTTAGGCTATGATGGCCTGATGACTACAATGTCATGAGGCAATAGGAATTTCCTGGCTTCATGGTAAACTTATGAGACAGCTGTCATATGTGTGGTCCATCATCAACCAAAATATTGAGCTGTGCCATATGACTGTTAAGTTTCATAAAATATGAAATGCTAATGATAGAAAGATGAGTTTTTATATGAAAGGAAGGAAGGGAAAACAGAAGACAGGGAGAGAAGAAGACTGGAAGAAGCAGTGGTCACATAGTTTGTTGAAAGACGACATGATTTTTAAAACCCTGACACAAAAAGAACTATGTATCTATGAGCTGGTCAGATACACTGGGTTTCTGAGTGACAGATATTTAATCACTTACACTTTGCTCGTCCCTCCAGGAGATGTGGGTATGAAATGGATTGCAGATGTTTCAAGGCAAAAGATGCCACATTTACTTATTCTCCAGTAACTCCACAGTCACATGAAAAGGAGAATGGCAGTCCATTTGCCTGCATTGGCTGCAGACTAAATAGATACCTAGTAATAAAATATTCTGCTCAACAAAAAAAGTATATGTATGTCAGTGGTTTTGCATTGAGACAATTGGAGCATAGCAGCATATGCCAGAACAAAAATAATTATTATCTGTGGCACATTTAGTATCTCAGGGTCACAGTCATAAACATTGTTGTCCTCTACACAGTGGGCATAAGCAATTCCAAAATAATGAATAGTTCCATTAGTAGATAATATGGGCTACACTGCATCTCAGAGGTTCTCATCATAAAATAAGAATTTCCTAAAATATCTCAGTACTTCAAACCCAGCTTTGAATTCTGCTAACAATATATAGGGTATGAGAACCCAGCCCTTCTATTAGCTCTTTCATCTAGCCATGCTTTGTCTTCTGTGGCTCTGCATCCCACATGCTCTTTCAAACCCCCATGAATTAGCTTTGTCCTCTTGATTGTATCTCAGCATCATGAGCTCAGGAATGGTCTTTGACAGAAAGCCAGCCTGGGTTATTACAGTATCTCTGAGAAGCCACAACTCCATCTTATGTAATGCAAAGCAAATCCTTGGTGCCTGGGTGTTAAATGAGTGGCTGACTCATCCCTAAGATGGGGCCTGACCAGCTCAAGAAAGAAAATGGAAGAGCACAGACTTTTCTTGAGTCCTTTATTTCTCAATACAGCTTACAGTGCACCACATTTAATTCAGCTGTCATAATCATAACCATGCTGAGTCTACAGAGGTCCCCCAAATCCAATATGGGCCTCATTCTCTATTTGTAGGTTGTGTTCCCTGAATCTAAAAGCAGAATTGTATCTGTGCTTTCAAAGGCAAAAGGTACTCAGCTCTTAGACCTAGACTAAGTTGTTGAACCCTGGCTATTTTCAGAGTACAAACCAGCATAAGATGCGAGGTGTAGAACTTCAAAAGCAAGATTCACAGCATATTACCAGCAACAGGAAGAAGCGGATGCCACGAGCAGGTGCTGTCCCCAAAGTTTCCCATTGTACTTTATTAGGTTTGGTCCATTACTTAAGTTGCTCAATGTTCTTGTATCATTAACTGTAGCAGGAGGCCCTCCAAACACCACTGTGGGTACTCTGGAGATAACAAACTATATTCTTGGGCCCATCGCGCCAAATTCTTTTGTGTAGCCTATGAATTAGAAGTGACTTTTACGTTTCTAAATGGTTGAAGAAAAACAATCCAATATAGAATAATATTTTGTGATGAGTTGAGTTGATACACAGTCCATATTTTCACCTCTAAAAGTTGAACTTAGTTACCTGAATACAGCCACACTATTAGTTACGTGTTGTCTGTGGCTGCTTCAGAACTGATGGTATGTCTACCTGGTGTCCTTTAGAGAGTGGCACTGTAAATTCAGATGCCATCCGTGCTCTCTGATTTAAATTATTAAAATATTCAATAGCATAAAAGCAAGAACTGTCGTTGAACACTGTGCATGGTCTGGAGACCTCCATCCAGCAGGGGGCACTAGTCCCTAACACCAGCCCTCCTACCAGTCGCCAGGGGTCCTCCCTCTGTACTCAGTTCCTTTTTCTTTACCTTGCTCCCAAAGCTTCTTGAGAAGTTGTCCAAACATAAGGGTAGTAGGTGGGGTGTGTATGAAAATCTGTGTATCCCATGAGCCTCGGCATAGGAAATATGGCCATGAGACATCCCCTCTCAGGCAGGTAAAACCCTATAACCACACAATTCAAGTCCAACAGTCAGTTCAGCTGAACGATGGGAGTTTCTGCATTAAGCCCCTTAGTTAGGCCAGACATGTCTAACCTGGAAATTCATGGGCCTTGTGAATCTCAGGATAGCTGTGATTATGACCCAACACATTTGCAGATGTCAGTGTTCCAGTGCAATAGGAAAAGACAGGATTCTCCTGTCTCAACCTGGAGAAGGTGGTCTGTAAGTTGGAGCCTTCGTCTCTACTTCCTTCAGACTACGGCTCTCATTGCTCTCCCTTCAAAGCCAGCATGCCTCATTGCTGGAGCCCTAGCCTATTATAAGAACTATTTTGAGGCTACACAACTTGACAAATTAACATCAGCCTTACATAAACCCCCTTCGGATTCCAAGGACAGTGGGAGAACCCTCTCCTGAACTACACAGAGGAGAGGGATTCATTTTCTGAATCAATTATCTTTCATTTCTCCCATGTAACATATCATTTGGTTTCCATAAAGTTCTGGGCCATTGCCTTCTGGAAAAATTCATGGAGCCAGCAAGCAGAAGGGAGGAACTGATTAAAAAGAATTTTTCTCTCAATGCCACAAACTTGTTGAAACCCCTTCAAAGCTCCGAGTAATAGAGCCCTGGTCCTCTCTCTGCTTGGCCTGTTTTTCCATTCATTCTTCGACAGCTGCTGCGCACTCAAGAAACAGTCGAAGTAAGGAGCAGGGACATGCTCACAGGTAAGAGCTCAGGGGTTTAGAAGGCATCCCAGAACATCCATCTGCACACTAAAGATGGCCTCTCCTGAGAACCAGCCACAGAATTCTAAAGTGAAACTTGCTCAGCCCACAAAATCAAAGCAAAAAAAAAAAAAAAAAGTCAGTAGAAATGGTGAGGTTAAGATAGCTACGATTCCCACTCACAGACCGAGTGTCAATGTTTGAACTGCTGAGAAGTGGTGTCAGTGCGGCAGCCTTCGCCCAGGAAGCCCTCCTGGATCCCTCCAAATAGCTGCACATGGAAAAATCACACTGAACACCCACTTCCTAGAAGAATGTTGCTCTTAGTAGCACACTGCTGACTGGTGAGCTAAGTCTTAGCTGATCCTTTGGGGGTTAAGTTGCTGTGGAAATGTTTGAGATTCCTAACACACCTCTCAGAGCACCTAGATGCACACGGTTAATGAATCCTACTTATCCAAAGAAGGAAGCTGCTCTCTCCCTTTGATAAATCTAAGGAGAATATCTGCTAAAGGCAAATGCCCTGTGAACAAGATAGGCATAGCTCCCAAGTGTTTCCTCTTGACAATTGTTAAATGCTATCAGCTTAAAATAGAGCTCTCTGTTTCATGAATGCAGAAGTGATTGACAGCTGTCAACCTGATGGGTCACTGAGATATTCATGCTGCAAATGCTGATGCTGGGAAGCATAGCTCAATTCAACCTATTCCTTCACCAGAGTCTGCGCTATAGTGCACTTGCATGTGATGAAACTATGATGCAGATGAATTCTTACTGAAGCCAGCAATTAAACTATAATGACATTTCCAGATGCTGAGAACCTTTAATCCTTACAACATTAAGGGCCATTTTAATCCTCATTTTTTCTTTTGTTTTCAAAAAATGTATGCATGTAGGTGTTTTGCCTGCCTGTATGTTTGCTCACTACTTCATCCCTAACTGTGCACACAGAGACCAAAAAGGGTATCAGATTCCCTAGAGCTGGAGTTACAGATGGCTGTGAGCTACCATGTAGGTACTGGGAATTAAACTTTCATCCTCTGGGAGAGCAGCCAGTGTTCTTAACTGTTGAGCCATCTAAGGAGCCTCAATCATTTTTCATTTTAACACAAGCCATAACAAGATCAGTGCCTGCACTACAGGTTGTTTTGAAGACACCAGAAAAGGTCACAACAAACAGGAAAAATATGAAGGTAGTTGTGGGTTGTCTGATTTTTATTAAATGTGACTTTGTATTTCATTTCTTATTACTCTTACTTTGGCTTCTTTGGAGAATGCAGCATGTGTCTGCTAAAATTTAAAGATGGCTGAAGCTTCTAGCTCATTAGGAACATTTGCTGGAAATATTAACATATGAAACTACTTATTTAAAGGCACCTGAGAAATGTCATGTCAACCAAGATGATAAGTCACATCACAAAGCAAACGAAAGACCTCTGAAGAGCTGAAATATCTCCAACCCTTTCTCTTTGGGATGTTTTCCATTTGGAAACACGGAGCAAGAAGTGCAGAACAATAAAGGAGGAGACTGGTAAGAGCAGAAAAGTCAGCAGAGTCAGACAATGCCCCAGCTAGAGAGACAGAGCTTGGGATTCAGGGCTGTAAAGTCAACCAGTGAGCCAAGCACATCTATGATCCCAGCACTCAGGAGGCTGAGCTGAGAAGATTGCAAGTTCGAGGCCAGTCTGGACTATATAGTGAAATCCTGTGTCAAAAACAGATTTGAAAGGCAAGATCTCAGAAAGAAGCAAGGTGAAGACGAAGGGGCCCATCTCCAGACAATCTTCCTTAGAATTATTTACTGGTTAAATTATACAGAAAACGAGCCCAATCAGAGAGGGGCAAGGGTGAGAGGTTTTTTTCTTCTATAAACGCAAACTGATGAGAAGGTGGGAACTGAGTTCTCATCCTACCAAGGAGTGGATCTTCTGGAAAACATCTTACATTCTCGCTGGGAAGCCCTCTATGGGATGGATGGCACCATGGAATTTGGGAAAAAACAAAAGAAGGTGAGTTCCTGACTACACTGACAGTTTCCAAACTTCTGCTGTATTCTCAGTAATGAGATGTGTCTTCCTTGGGGCAGAGATACCCAGTACACAATGAAACATAATCGGACAACACTAATCACACCAGAAAACAGTACCAAGACAAATCATGCACAATAAAAGCAGAATTATCTCTGTCCTTGATTCTAGACAAACTCTTTAAAATAATTATAACTAATATATTTACAAAAAATAAGAGATCTGAAATATACATGTATATATATACATATATACATAATGTGCATTGTTGTGAAGGTGTCAGATCCCTAGAACTGGAGTTTCAGACAGTTGTGAGCTGCCATGTGGGTGCTGGGAATTGAACCCAGGTCCTGTGTAAGAGCAGCCAGTGCCCTTAACCACAGAGGCATCTCCCCAGCCCCCAAAGTATATATATTTTAAAAGTAGAAATCACAATATAATAAAAACTCAATGAATAACTTTAACAGAAGAGTAGACACAGCTGAAAGGGGAGTCAGAACAGTGGAAGACACCGCAGGAGAGACAATCGGAAGGAAGGACATTGGGAAGTCCAGAAAACACCACGAAATCAGGTAGAACTTCCTTTTTAGTCTAAAATACTGGCATCTCAAAAAAGGAAAAGAATCAGAAGCAATATTTAAACAGAAATAGTCAAGAATTCTCTAAAAGCAAAATACTATATTCAAAAATGTTATAAATCAAAAAGTAATAGATGCAAACAAAAATCCCACTAGGGCACATGTAGGTGAAGTTTTTGTTCCTGGCAGCCAGTTCTCAAATAACCACATGTAAGGGTTCCTGGCACGCCACATAGCAGACCCAACATGGCACCGGGTGAAATAAAAATTTCTGGCATACAACGGCCATGTGGTAAAACATTGATGTGGCGCTGCATACAGAGGGCACACCCCTACATGTGATTTGAGCCCACCCCTTCTCTTAAAAAGAAACGCCATGGCAGCTCACTCTCTCCCCCTTTCTTTTCTTCTCTCCCTCCCTGTCTTTCTCTCCCCTCTCCTGCTCTTCTCTGGGTACCTACCTCTTAGTAACTCTCTAAAATAAACTCTCATGTGGCACCTGGTAGTGTGTGTGTCTCTCCCCACATGCAAAAAACCAACACCACACACTGATTTATTATCATTTATAAATTCTTAAAAAATAGCTCAGGCTTGTTGCTAACTCTTACATTTTAAATTAACCCATATTTTTTATCTGTGCTCTGTCACATGGCTTGATCTCTTTTCTCAGTACAACAAGCTTATCTCCTTCTCTGCCCTTCTTCCCAGCATCCTCAGTTTAGCTCGCCCACCTAACCTCTACCCGCCCAGCTATTGGCCAGTCAGCTTCTTTACTAACCAATGAAAATCATGTATATTTACAGTGTACAAAGTTTGTTCAACAGCAGGCACATGACAGTAATATCATTATAACCAAAGTCAAAGAGAAAAATCTTAAGAAAAAAGTAGAAAGGAAAAATATGTTCATTATCCTTTGGGGAGTCAGATGAAAAACAAGAAGAACAGACAGCTGACTTCCTAGATAAATAAGGGAAAACCAGGAAAATGGAATAAAATCTTCACTATGGGAAAAGAAATCCCCACACTCAAATTTTGTATGCAGCAAAATAGCCTACAAAAGTAAAGGTTAAGTAAGAAATAACATATAAATTATTAACTCGGGTGTTGGGTTGCATGTCTGTAATCCTAGCACTTATGGGGGAAGGTAGGAGGATCGGAGGTCCAGGGACATCCTCATTTACATGGTAAGTTTGAAGCCATCTTAAAATACATGATACCCATCAAATACTTCAAGATAAAATTTAAAATATGTTGGATCTTTGCACAAAAATATGTTATTAAAAGGAATTATAAAAGATTGTAGTAATAAGAGACATTAGTATCTTTACAAATTAAGAGATTTTTCAAGTTAAATGGAACATCCTTAAAATTTAAAACTTAAGAGCCAGAGACTGGAATATAATGAATTTAAGGTCATGCTGGGCTACATAGCAATACTTGTTAAAAAACAAAAATCAATCAATCAAGAAATAATAAATAGGAAATATTGTAGAGTTCAGATACAAGCTCAAATATATTGACATGTATATGTATAGATGTGTATGTGCATGCATTTCAAAATAGTCTATAGATACAATGTAACCATAAATTCCAGTAGTCATTTTCATGATATTAATATGATAACCAAATAAATAAATTAACCAATGTCAATTAATTTATAATGGCTCATTATAAAGCTATTGCACTTAATATAGAATGTACTGATAAAAAGACAAATGGATACCAATATAGAACAGAATGAGATGTTGTATCAGTGTATCAAACACACACATATGTCATTATTTGATCTATGACAGAAATGCTACTGAAGCATAATGGGACTGGACAATTTAATTGCTTGGGGGAATGGACTATATACCTTCCAAAAATTAATTTCAGATGGGCCTTATATCTAACATAAAAGATAAAAGAGCAATGCTTCTACTTCAAAACAGAATATCTTATGATTTAGGAGTAGTAAACATTTCATAAATAGGTTATAAAAAGTCATAAATAAAAGACTGACACCTGGGCTGCATCCAATAAATATCTTCCTGACATCAAAGCAAGATGCCTAGTCAAAAGGGCAACACAAGGAATGAGCATGTTTGTGATGTATATATTGATGATAGGTAAGAAAGTGGTGGTTAGTAGTTTGTCAACTGACACAAATCTAGAGTCACCTGGGAAGAAGGAACCTCAGGTGAGAAAATACCCCTATCAGACTGGCCTGTAAGCAGGTCTATGAGGTATCTCTTGATTAATAAGTGGTAATGAGGGGTAGGTACCTGCTGAGGGTAGTTCTGCCCGTGGACAGGTGGTTCTGGGTTGTATAAGGAAGCAGACTGAGAAAGCCATGACAAGTGAACCAGTACATAGCATCCTCCATAGCCTCTACTTCAGTTCTGCCTCTAGATTTCCACCTTAATATTATGCCCTGATTTCCCTCTGTGAGGGATTATGACCTGGGCAGCTGGGAATCTCTGTCTCAGGAACCAAAACATGAATGAACCAGAATGATGCTGTGTTTCAACATAAGGAGATCTGCAATCAGCCAGGAGACATTCCTCCAGGGAGGCCTGTGAGTTTCTAGGTATGGCAACTAAGGTGGAAAGGCCCACCTAAGTATGGTCAGTACCACTTCCACACTGAACATAAAGGGAAGGGCAAGAGGAGCTTGAGTGTCTGTCCTCTGATTCCTGGCTGCAGATGGGATGAGACAGCTGTCCTATGCTCCTGCTGCCATGACACCCTTCTGATGGGCTGTGCCTTAGAACTGTGGGACAAAACAAACCCTGTATCCTTAACCTTACTTTTGTCATGATAATGAAAAAGTAACTGATGTTGTGTCTAGCAAAGGACTTCTATTCAGAATCTCCTACAAGGCACAAAGAAACAGAGTCATAATCCAACTTTTCAACTAGGCAAAAGGCATCATAGACACTCAGGAACATACATCATTGCTTAATATGATTGGCCATCATAGAAACACAAATTAAAACCATGATGTGATTCCATATACATGTGCCAGAATGGCTAAAATGTAAAACAAAAACAAAAAACAGCCATTTATACTCGGCTGACAATGTAGGACCCTGATGGTGAGATGTAAAATAATATAACTTGGGGCTGGAGAGATGGCTCAAAGGTTAAGAGCACTGGCTATTCATTCAGAGGTTCTGAGTTCAATTCCCAGCAACCACATGGTGGCTCACAACCATCTACAATAACATCTGGTACCCTCTTCTGGTGTGCAGATGTACATTGATGCATAATGTTGTATACATAAGAAATAAATAAAATCTTTTTTTTTAAAAAAAAAAAAAAGATAATATAACTCTAAAGGACACTAGTCCATGATGTCAGTAAGGTTAAAGACACAGACATCCAGTGTCTCAGATGCTTTATTTTTAAACATATGCAATAAAGAATTGCACTCTGTCCTCCAAAGACCCAGAGGATACCAACAGAAGCACACTTACCAAAGCTGTAAAGTGCAGATAGCCCAAATGACTGCCAGAGTGCAGCAGATACATCATGGTAATATCATACCATAAAATACTATAAGGCAATAAAAACAAACTACTACTTTACACAGCAACCCAGAGGAAGCTAACAGACTGCTAATCCCCAAGACAGAGAAATGAAATAGATCCAATGTAGGACTTTTTTTCTACAGATTTTAAAAAATAAATAAATAAATAAATAACACTATTATACTAACAGTCCAGAGGTCAAGCTACAAATGCTTACCTCTGAGGAAGCAAATTTGACTTTGGGCATAGAAAAAAAAAAAACATTAGAATGCTAAAAATGTTTCTTATCTTAATCTGAATTGTGATTAAACAGGTATGTATGTTTGCAAAAGTGAATCAAGCTATAAACTTCATATCTATGCATTTTATTGGACGTAACTTATACCTTAATGTAAGAGATATAAAAACTGAAATCAAAACTGAACATTAAAACAAAGACAATTCTAGAATAACAACTTAAAAAAATCAATCATCGACTTGAAGAAAATACTAGAGGAAATCAGTTCTGTTCTGCTTCATTCTGTTCTCGGGCAGATGAGAATGATTCTAGATGGAAACTCAGAAATGAGGAAACTTAGAAAAGATTACTATGTGTGTAGATTTGAGTAAGGATAATTTCCCGCCAAAAGGCATAAGAAAGTGGAGATGGTTTGGGGGTGGGGGGGGTGGAGGAACAGAATGGAAACTTGTTCAAAGATCCTAGGATTATTAGGAGAAGGGAAAGTTCTCATTTAAATTTGATCCTAGAAGTGTTTTATATTTTATTTGTCTCTTTCCTTTATCTATAAAATGTCTATGATAGATCTCCCATAGAAATGTGGATAAAGTGACTGTTAACTCTCCAACAGCAATGCTTGCTCTCTGTGACAATGGGCTCAAGGCATAATGTCTCATGTTTTCAAATGAACCCTTTATTTAAAATGACCCAAAATGATCCCTTTATACTACGTTTTATAGCTCACAACAAAATTAAACAGTTTACACCTGACTTTTTTCTATTACTTATTTTTATTTCCTTGGGTGTTGGTTTCCCTGGAACTGGAGTTACAGACAGTTGTTAGCTGCCATGTGGATGCTGGGAATTGAACCCTGGTCCTCCGGAAAAGCAGCCAGTGCTCTTAACCACTGAGCACTAACTCTAGCTCCCTACACCTGACTTTTTTGACAATAATATTTAAAAATGCTACAATAAAACTCAATTTGGTCAATCTGGAACAATCTGTCTTGGCTTTTTTAAGACACCTAGGACTTAGGAAATGGTGTACAATACAGGAAATCTAGTTCACAAACTCGTCATCTTGGAGCATTTGAATTTTTAGTGTGAAAGTTACTTTTCCTTCAAAAATATCTGAATTTGAAAAGATAAATCAGGCATAGTGATCCACGGTTATAATCCTGGCACCTGGGAGATGAAAGGAAGCAACACACACAGAGTTCAGAATCATCCTGTGGCACATGGAAAGTTCCAGACTAACCTGGGCTACATAAGACTCTGGTTCAAAAACAAATAGCAGAGACATGGCTCAGTGTTGATGAGCACTGGGTGCTGCCCTTATAGAGAACTAGTTAGGTTCCTAGCACTCACATTGAGAGGCTCCCAACTGCTTGTAATTCCAGCTTCAGCACTCTCTTCAGGACTATGCAGGCACACACACACACACACACACACACACACACACAATTTAAAATTTTGTAAATAAATAATGAAGCAACAAAGACTTAACCCAACGTCCTCAATAAGCCATCAGGTATGTCTAGGCAGAAGGTAAGAGAGAGGATTTTAGCTCCTTGAGAAGATGAAGACTGACCCACAGAAATAAATACACATTATCCTGCATGCATGAAGTAAAAATATACACACCTCATCATCAGATATTGGAAACACTGAAGTAACTTTTATCCAGCTCTCACACATACATACCCATGATCAAAATGGCCACCCAAACCCAAGGTCACTGTGGTACAGGAGCCAAGATCATTAACTAGGGAGTGAGACCACCTGAGCCCAAATCCAACACATTTACCTACAGAGAATGCCATTGTGTCACCATTCTGGCCTTCAGCTTCTTTGTGTCAAATAAGACTAATGCCGATATTTACCTACTAAATATTAACTACAAAGCCACCATTTAATCTATATCATGTCAACAACAATAGTTTTGTTCAGAACACCAACTGATAATATCCACTATTTCCAAGTCATCAGTATAATTACTTGAGTTCAAAATGATGAATGTAAGAAACTGAATTAAAACAATCCTGAATGAAAAATGAATTTCTATTTAAAGGTGTTTTGATTTTCCCATTAAGTTCATTGGATGCAGACCCTGAACTTCACAGAATGCTTAAGATACTCACTAACCAGACTCTAACTCAAAAGAGCACCAATTGACCATCGGGCTGACTTCAAAGAATTAGTAACAAAGAGAAGGCCTTAAGGAATACACTATCTGATATATCACTCAGAAATTACGATATAAAATATTCAGCATGTTCACATTAGGGCTGTCAAGATGGCTCATTAGATCCTTGCCAACAAACCTGACAACCCGAGTTTGATTTCGGGGACCCACATAGTGAAAAGAGAAAATAAACTTCCCTAAATTATTATACACACACACATGTACACACACTCCTAAATTTAGTTAATTAGTTAAGTGTTGATATCTAAGAACAAAAGAAATTCTAAATTTCTTGAGAAAGTACTAGAAATATGTCACTTTCAGGACCATAGTGACTGTAGAATGATAAGCTAACCATATCAATTAATCACTTCTGACCTGAATGATGTCTTTCCACCAAAGAACTTACCTTCCAAAGTCCTCTAAACCTATATCTGCTGTGGGATATGTGTTGCTACCATTGGTTAATAAAGAAGTTGTTATAGCCTATGGTAAAGCAGGACAAAGCAAGGCAGAAATCCAAGCAGAGATACAGAGGGAAAAAGATGGAGTTGGGAGAGATACAATCCAGCCACCCAAGAAACAAGATGTGACCCTACTAGTGAGCTACCAGTGGCAAAACATAGATTAATAGAAATAGGTTAATTTAAGATGTAAAAGTTAGTAACATCCTAAGCCATAGATCAAACAGTTTGTAATTAAAATTAAGACTCTGAGTGATTATTATAAAAAAAAAATGGCTGGGGCAGGACCAGGCGAGACTGAGTGAGACCAAGAAACTTCCAGCTACATCTATCTTCTCATTCTTTTCCTAATTTTACTCTTCACTGACACACCATAATAAGACACCTAAAGGAGTTGCATCCTGAACTTTTGAGGTATGCATATCATATCATATTTAAATATGTACATATATATGCAATCAAACTCCGGTATTTAGCATATCCATCAACCTAGAATTTATCATTTCTTTGTAACGAGAACAGGTTTTTAAGTTCTTCCTTCAGCCTTTTAAAAATACCCACTGCTAATCATTTTATCCCTGATGCTCAACTGAGCATCAGATCTACTGCTCCTACTGTACCTACCTCTATGTTCTCGACCAAAGTCTCTGCATACGCTCTCCTGCCCTCCTCAACCTCGAGGCAATTCTCCTTGCCTCCTCACTTCTATCCAATCATGTAACATTTCAACTTCTTTACATTTCATGTATGAATGAGGCCATTCTATGCCTTCTTATGTTCCATAATTATCTACTGCCAACAACTTTATATACTTCTTTTAATGTGCTTCCTATTTTTTTAAGAAATAGCTACCTCCCAGTTTAAGCCACGCATCACTACAAGTCTTCAATATTAAAAATAAGATAAGATATGGTTCATTAAGCGTTGTACACACCTGCTGGGTTTTAGAAGCCTTAACTACCCTGTCTCCTCTCATTATCTTCAACTGGTAAATTATTAAATTCCAGAGATGGCCAGGTTTTGAGGGATTAGGGAAAAGTCATCTGAAATCAAATATTTCTCACATATGTGCCATGGACCATGTAAACTGTGGAGCATGTTTGGGGAGCTTAAAAAGTGATTGTCTTCCCCCATACTGGGAACCTCTTTGTATATTTTATAAGCAAGCAAACCCTCATGCTTTGAAGTTGTAAATTGCTCTATTTATATGGTTCTTTTACTCACCATGGCTTTTGCCATAGTTTCTATAAGCTGATGTCCTCTGCCCTGCTCATCAGTATCTTAGTGCTTTGTTAACGAGGTGGTGATTCAAGATAAAAGAAGGAAACTAATTAATTATACAGATATTAAAAGACAGACATTGTTATCAATTCACTGTTCTGCTTACAAAGCTATGGCACAGGAGTTAGCTCTCACTGGAAGAGTAGAGGGCTAAAGAACAGAACCAAAGTGGCCCCACCCCAATATGCTACACCAGGTAAACAGACATCAATTACAAATTCTGAAAATAAAGAAGAAATTTGAATGGGATGGATGAAGATGAAACCATTTCTATTACTGTATCTCCTTTGTCACTGCATAGAGAAGAATCCACTCATGTGGTCAGGGATAACCTTTGTGTCCTGGAAGATGGACCAGCAGTTATAATCAAAGGCATTTCCAGACAGAGTGACAAGTGTGAAGACACTGAATCAACTGTGATTGCAGCCAAAAGGTCCAGTGTGGCCCATGACCTAGTTAGAGAGGTAGGTCAAAGGCCCATCTTATCCATGGCTGTCTCAGGTCTACCCTCCATGCCTGGCAATGGCACACAGTAGCTAAGGATGAATGCTTCTTAAGTTGTGCTGTGTCTAGACCTGTTTAAGGGTTCTGTCATTGTTGGTGAGAAAGGACAAGAGGATTGGGACTATTTAGGATCAGAACATCATGGCTCTCACTAATTCTCACATCTACACTGAGCCTTTTCATGCAAGCCAGGAACAGCACTGACAGCTGGTCACATACTCCACATCTGGTTTACTTCCAGCTCCAAACAGGAACTTTCCATTGCCCACAATCACTAGAGTCCTGGAGTCTCCAATGGGTTTCAACCATCCAGGCACTCTAATTGGATCAAGTCAGAAACCAAGGTTTCTGTTAAATCAGGCCACTCTGCTTCGTGACAGCCTGTGTGAGTTGGTAGTCTCGTGGTGTGCTGTGTCTTAAAATAAGTACTTCCAGGATGAAGTACTTCATCATTTGCCTAAGCTGTACTCCTCCTGGGCTCACAGGAAATAACAGTGACCTCACCTGGATGCTTGACTCTTCCCGTACAGCTCTGCTCACGGTAACCCTGTCAGCCTGTGACCAACTCATATTATTCATTTTTGACCTTGAACATATAGAACCCTCTCCATCCTGGAGCTTCAATCACTATTTTGCAAACTTATCACTCTTGTTTGTTCTCTGCTGACGCCACCCCTCAGGTCTCCCCAGACCAGGGCAACCAAGTCCCCTAGGGACCTCAGCAGCAGACAGGAGGCCACATGGAGAATAACACGACCTTTCTGTTCACCACTTCTTATCCATCTCCCATTGCCATCTCACAGGATATGATGGTGCAGCCCAAAGGCTCCCTGAGAAGAACTCAGCATCTTCCATTTGGTACCCTGACCTCTCCTTCTTAGAGGAACACAGGGAGTCGAGCATTTGAAGGCCATTGTCTTGATTTATGGAACTCGTCTCTGAATTGAACTGCTAACTGCTGTAGCACTTCAATAGTAAAACCAAAGTTAAATAAACCATCCCCAAACATGTGGAAGATCTTCACACACTCACCCTTTCCCATACACAGAGGGGTTTCCCAAAGGGCTTGGGGGAGCCCAGGTCTCTAGGAGTGCTAGGGAAGATGCAAGGTGATGGCTCTCCATGGCAGAAAACATCCTCATCACAGGGTATTTGGAAGCAAAATGGACCTCAGAAGTGTCTCAGTGTTAGGAAAGCAAGTCCTTCCAGAATATTCTGATGTATTCAATATGTTGAAGTACATCCTTATGTCCTTATACTTTTATTTTATTTTATGTATTTGTTTTGCTTTTCAGCAACTTGGCTGTTCACAGAGTTTATTTCAGCCTCTGCCTCCCCTTGTTCGCCTTCTGTTCACACACAGGACTAAGCTGGTGATGGATTTGTGGAGTTGTACCTCCGTGTTATTTTAAACCAGTAAGCCAGGTAAACCCCTTTATTGAGCTTTTCTTGCTGTTAGGAATGAGATAAGTAAACTGGATTGAGAAACAGACTTCAACACCAAAAAGAAATTTTTTTCAGGACATTTTTTAAAATGCAATTCTGACATAATTTATTAATTTGATTAGCAAGGGTGTTTTGTTGACTCTGCCATGCTCTTTGCTGCCATCAAGAGAGAGCAAATGGAGGGGCATTCTTATTGATTTCCATAATTGATGTCAGAGAGTCCTTTACATCTCTGGGCTCTTAAACTTTTTTAAAAAGCACTGCTTTGGTTTCTTTGTCCTAGGAGAATAACTATTCTCTCTTTACTGCAGTGAAGAAACATTCTGGATCCCCTGAAAAACCCTTAATGACCTGACAGCCTTAAAAACACAGCCTCCCCACTCTTTAATTATATCAAGCTACTGTAGTAGTGAAATTAGCTAAATTGCAACTCCAGAAGGAGCAACCTGGACCACAAGGCGGGTGGGTTTCAAGCATCTGGCTGCCTTCCCTGGTAATTTATGATGGATAGAAGTTTATTAACACAAAACAGCTGAATGGGAACGGGGGCTGCTTTACATAGTTAATGTGTGTCCTAAATGAAGAACAGCATCTGGCCCTTCCCTGCGTGATTACATAAGGACCTCCACCATACACACACACACACACACACACACACACACACACACACACACACACACACACGCCACACTTTGGTAAACCTCAGATTTGCACACAAAATTTATTTGGCTTCTTTTAACGATTTACCTACACGAGATTTTAACCTGCTAATAAGCCCCATGCTGATGCAATTAGTAATTGATTCTAAGGCTCTTTCTAAAATAAGATATGAGAAGATGAATTTTAATTCAGAGTCCCTTCCCTGGTGTGTTTCTATAAATGACAGAAGCATGAACATGGAACTAATTAAGTTATTAAAAATATATTTAAAAGAAAAAATACTGAGCTGCTGGATATGAAAATATATTAACCAGAAATAGATGAGTTTTAATCTCTTAACTGTTTTTTTTAAAAAAAAACTTTTATTTATTTTTATGTGAATTGGTGTTCTGCCTGCGTGTATAACTGTGTAAGGGTGTCAGATCTTGGAATTACAGACAGTTGTTAGCTGCCATGTGGATGCTGGGAATTGAACCCAGGTCCTTTGGAAGAACAGTCAGTGTTCTTAACCCTGAGCCATCTCTTCAGCCCCAAGTTTTAATCTCAAGCAAGATCATACAGAGTAAGTGTTCCACAGATTGCTTGGGATATGTCTGATTTTGTAGTGGGACTTGAACCTGGACCCTCTCTCTTGTCTGGTAAGCACTTGATCCCCAACTCACACCTACTTTGGCTTTTTGCCTTTTATAATTTTAAGGCAGAGTCTCCCTAGATTGCTTAGGTTGGCCTTGAACTTACTCCATAGGCCAGTGTGGCTTTGCATCTTGGTATTTTTCAGTTTCTGCCCATGAGAATTATAGGGATTATAGGCCAGCCCCACTAGGCCTGGCTGGGAATATTGTAAATGTAACAAATATGGACAATGTGTGTTACTGGGTCCTAACAGTTCCCTTAGGGGAGGAAGCAAAAAGGTGCAGAGTCAATGACACAGACCCCAGGAGAAAAGGACTAGTCAGAAGGACACAGTCAGAAGAAAAGGACTAACTTGTTTATTCAACAATGAGGAAAGCCTTATATACCCTCTTTCCAGAAGCCAGGCTGTGTCATAATTTAGTGGTATTACATGGCTATTCCTCATTGGCTGGGCATAATCCGGAGATCTGACAGCCCTTGTTGCTAGGCAGATTCTGGGCAATCAGGAATGTTGGATATCAGCTGTTGCTAGGCCCTCAGACAGAGTCCAGGTTGGCTCATAATGATGTGTATTATGTGCATGCCTTGAAAACTGGTTTGAGCCAATTTCCTTGGTCCTATGGGCCTGTCCTACTACAAATGTGAGTCACAGAGATTGTAAGACACTGATCTACCTAGGTGTTTGGGCTTTTATTTTTGCAAGTATTCTGTGTTTTTGTTTTTCTCAAAACTTCTCAGACAAAAAGCAATTTTTGAGTTTACTTAAATACTCAATAGCTAAATTCCCCATGCTTTATCACTTCACTTAAAACATTTCTTAACAGATATCCACATAATTGTGTGTGCCAGCAACAGCTTCATCTATCCAGGGGAGAACAGAATAGGATGGTTGATATCTCATACTGGAAATTTGAACCCACAGGTTCCTCAACACAAACAGGAGAAGCAAATCCACACTGGTTGAGCTCAGGACTTGCCATGTGAAGAAATGGCCCTACTGCCTCCATGCTTGTCAGCTCATCAACAGAACAGGAAACCTGGGCCCTTCTGAACTAGAGAAGGCTATTAGCGTAACAAATTAAACAGATAATTCGAGTTTTTAAAACCCCATTTGCCCCAATTCTTTGACTTTCCCAAGAAAGTCTAAATGGAATTACAGGGATATGGTTTCAGTATTTTCCTTTCTTTGTGAAGAACAAGCAGCACACAGGCCCCAACTATGCCTGGGCCTCTCCTATCTTGAATTTATTTTCTTAAGTGTGCTAACAAGAGTAGCGAGTGTCAACATCTGTCTCCACACAGTCACCAGCTTTATTTTTGCTAGGAAACATTTGCTTTCCAAACGCTAATGGGTTGAATTGGGCTTTTATTTATTTTCTGTCTGCCCATCACATCCCACCACAGGGAGACGGACCATTTTCTGAGCTTGGGGACATGACGAGACCAGTTAGCTTATTTTGATTATGTGACTGTTAGTGATGCAATCCAGGACAGCTGCCGGCAAAGGACTCTGAAGTAGGAGATGCAGACCACAGTGAGGGATGGCGCTGGTCCACACAACTCCCGGGTGGGAGGCAGCCACCTCCATCAGGACTGAGGTGTCCTGTATAGGATAGTGGAGAATGACATGTCTATTTTCTTCACAGGAATCCCAGTGGCTCTGTGTCTGGCTTAATGGAAAATTTTTTTCAAAATCCATTTTCAAAGCTACAGGCTAAAATCATGTAACAATGCCACTGACTTAAAATTTTAGAAAGATTTAAGATATAGGCCAAGAATAGTCTCTTCCTGCCCATCTGTTTGTTCAAGCCTAGATCAGAGTTGACTACAAACTGGTTGGATAGTAGAGGTGAGCAGTGCTAACACAGAGGTGTAAGGGATCACCCGAAAGCCTTGGGAAATGTAGGCTCTCGAGCTGGACATGGTAATGCACACCTGTAATACTGTCCCTAGAGAAGTGTCCCTAGAGGAGCATCAGGGGCTTGAGGCTAGCCTCTGATATATAGCAAGTTTGAGGCCAGCCTAGGCTACATGAGATCCTACCTCCAAAATGAAAATTAAAGGCAGATTCTCAAGCTTCAGAAATCAAAAGCAACTGGTGACGTTTCCAGGTGGTTCCCATACGTGCGTGGGCTACCAGACCACACACTGATCTAGATGAGGCTTTGGAGATGAAAGATGAATGAATTTTTATTGGTTTATGTCTGTCTTCCTTCTCTAGACAGGGCAGAGGTTGGTGAATTTTTTTTCCTATAAAGAGCCAGAGAGTAAATATATTAAGCTTTGTGAACCAAGAGACCACATACTTTGCCCCTGTGGCACAAACCACACTAGACAAGTACACAAACTACCAACATGTGGGCATCCTCTGCCAGTTCACTTGAGTGCAAGCTGAATCTGGCCCGGATCTGCAAGTTGCAACTCCTATCCTGGAGTACTGCACTAGTGTTCTATGCCTGGAGCCCCACCTCTGCACAGTGCTTGGCAGATGGTATCTGGTTGAGAAATGGTGAGGGAGTGTTCCCAGTTCTTGCCTTGGGGATATGTGTTCTGGTGTCGTGGAAAGGAGGTGAAATAGCAAATGAGCATGATGGAAGAGGTTCATGTTCCATGTGTTAAGGGAACATCAGGGTAGAAGGAATATCAGTGAGTGGAGATTCCAGACAGAGCAAATAAAAATACAGGACTCCCTATTAACTTTGAATTTTCTAGGAGACAGTGAACACGGTGCTGAGAACATACAAGAAAAGTATGTGATGGGTGCCAGAGAGACAGTTCAGTGGGTAAAGTGTTTGAGGACCAGAGCAGATTCCTAGCTCCACATAGAAATCTAGTCATGAAGGAGCATCTGTAATCTGGGCACTGAGAAGCAGAGGCAAAGGGTCCCTGGAGCTTGCCTAGAGAATCGTGTGGCTCCAGACACAGTGAATGATCCTGTCTCAAAAACTACAGTAAAAAGAAAAACAGTAGAGGGTGGCACTCAATGCCAACCTCTGCATTCAGCACCTGCACACACATGTGAAATGCCACAAAATTGACATTCTAAGGGTTAAGAGCCACTTCACATCCAGGCCTAGGTGTGGCTGTGGAAGATGAGTGAGCCCACAGGCAGGCTGGAGATGGGGGGCACAGCTTTTATCCCAAAAGGCCAGACTCAAGTGCATCCTGTAGATAACAGTAAAAGAGTCAAAGTCCCTAAACAGAGAAGTGACAGTTACCAGGGGCTCCTGATCCACCATATACAAACTCTCCCATGGATTTACAGCACATTAAATTCTGGCCTGATTTTAACCTACTTTCTTTACTAGGCTGTGCAGGTTGGAGTTCTCTAATTATGAAGCTATTCTCACACACATCCCATATGTACACCCAATACAGTACAAACATATTCACACATACAGTAATACATGCACACACATGCATAGACTTACATACACATTAATATATATCTTTTGTAGGGCTTTCCTATCAGAAACTATTCAGTAAGAAGCTGGAAATATGTCTGTAAAGCTTAGAAGAGAGACAGATGGACAGGTAAAGAAGCCATTGCCTGGAGTGCAGCCCAGACGTTATATGAGTGGGAGGGTATATAAAGAGGAGGGGAGTGGAGAGATGGCTCAGAGGTTAAGAACACTGACTGTTCTTCCAGAGGTCCTGAGTTCAATTCCCAGCAACCACATGGTGACTCACAACCATCTATGATGACATCTGGTGCCCTCTTCTATATATATAATAAATAAATAAACTTTTTAAAAAAAAAGAGGAGAAGAGTGGCCAAGAAGGGAACTGGGAAGACCCCAGACTGAGATAAACAAATTAGACTGAGATAGACAAATTAGACTGAGATAGACAAGACAAGGTAACGAAAGGACAGAAGACAATTTTGCTCTAGAATTTAACCAAAGAGAAAACATGGAGGTAAAGAAAAAGAACCTCAAGAAGACCAAACAAGGACATTAACCTTGTCAGGATGACTGCCATATGAATTGTGTCTACATAAGAATGAAGGTGAGAGATTTGGAGCTGGGTGGCCTCAGCTTTGTCCTATTTAATACATTTGATTAGTGCATTGCTCGTGAGGTAAATAAATATTCCCTGCACATGTACTCTGTGCCAGGCACATCCTAACGATGGCTCAGAAAGCCTCGGAGGAGGTAAAGAGAGGAAGGTTGGAGATTAATTCTGATGGAGGAAGTTTATGGTGGGTGGGATGAAAATGGCTCCCAGTCTCATAGTTAGTGGCACTTAAGGGGGTGTGGCCTTGATGGAGTAGGTGCAGGCTTGTTGGAGGAAGTTTGTCACTGGAGTGGGCTTGAGTTTCAATTGCTCAAGCTGGTCTCAGTGCCATTGGCTCTTCCTGCTGCCTGCTGATCTGAATGTAGAACTCTCAGCTTGCTTTTTTTCCATTATAGATTTGTGTAAGACTGGCCACTGATAACCACCTAACACAGTCAGTACTGGACTGTCTTAAAATGTCCTCTGCTAACCCTGTTGATTCAAAACTCTTCTATTTAGCCTCAAGTGGATTTCTTGGACCAGGGCAAAGAGTAGCCACATTCTTCACCAAATACTAATACTTTTTTCCCCTGAAATATCCTGAATGGGCTCCCACAGTTCTAGTCATCCTCAGCACCACTGTCTTCCATGCTCCTGCCAGGATGGCATTCTTAAAATGTCCAGTGTCCAAAGTCTCAAAGTCTACATTTCTCTAAACAAAAGCATGGTCAGACCTATCACAATACCCCAGTCCCTGGCACCAACTTCTATCTTCGTTACGGTGACTATTGCTGTGAAGAGATACCATGACCATAGAAACTCTTATAAAAGAAAGCATTTAATTGGGCTTCCTTACATTCAAAGGGTTAATTCATTATTATTGTGTCAGGAAATGACAGCACACAGGCAGACATGGTGCTGGAGAGGTGGCTAAAAGTTCTACATCTGGATCCAAGGGCAGCAGGAAGAGAGAGTGACACTGGGCCTGGCTTGAGCATCTGAAACCACAAAGCTCATCCCCAGTGACACACTTCCTCCAACAAGGCCACATGTCCCAGTCCTTTCAAATAATGCCACTCCCTATCAGCCTATGGTGGGGGGTTATTCAAATCATCACAGAGCTGAAGCCATCATAAGCTTTGATCTATAGATCTAAATGAAGCTATCCTACTGGCAAGCCAAACTGATTGTTTTTGTGACCAGATGAGCTAGCCAATGATGGCAAATGCTAACTCGGTACTTCCAGGAAACATCCAGTATACAGAAGAGAAACATCTGAAGAAGTAATTTGTTTTAGTGGCAAGTAGCTGAATAACTCTCAGGCACTCAGATATTTATACCCTGTTCACATCACTGCCACACTGAGCCTCTTTAGGAAAAACTAAAACTATAACTATATAAACTGACTTATAACTAATATATCAGTAGGCTAGCCATAAATTGTGCTTGTATGCTAGTAAATCATTTGGGTCCTATGCAGATTAAATATTTTCTCTGCATCATTATTTATTTGCAGTTTTCATTGGCTTTGAAAAAAAGCCAGCAAGGGTTCAAATCTTTATGTACCTGATAATCAGAGATGAGTCCCAGTTTCTTACATGGTAAATGGGAATAACAGCATCTGTCCCCCCCCCCAAATTAGTAAAATCAGATTAAGTAATACAGCATCAGGGAAGTAACCACAGCCTAATGTCACTCACTTTGACAAGTTGCCTCAGTCTAGTGTCTCAGTGCTGGAAGTTTTTTGGGAAGTTCCAAAGACAGTGGGATCTGAGCAGAAAGAGGAATATGAGATGGCAAAGTCCATGGACAGTCTATTGCTGAAACATGTGTCATGGGGGTAGCACTAAAGAGACCTTCAGTTAGATACTGGAGCTCCAGCAGAATCAGCCACTTTCCTCAACCCCGAGGAGTCATGGGGAGCTTTCCTGGACCACAGGAACAGTAGACAGAGGATACCTTTCTAATTGCCACACTAAAGATCACAGCTAGCTTCCTCATGGAGATGGATGAGCCCTGCTGAAGAATGGAAGGTCAAGCTGTCTTCTTTGGCAGCTAAAGCTCTCCTCCAGGTGAATGAGAGGAGGCCATGGCATTCATGTTCTATGGATGGGAAATACTTGCTCCAAAGATGCATGGGAGCTTCTAAGCAGCCACATCCCTGTGAGCCATGAGATAGCAAGAGTCTAAATGCCCCTGACCATTTTAGGATCAAGGTAATTCACCAAAGACAAGTATACCTCATCCTGATCAAAATATTAGAAAAATTATATATATACATACCTCTAGTATGGTCTTTGTTGTTTTAAATGGAGAAAACTAAGTTCCTATTGGATAGGACTTTAGGGTACTCCAGTACAATTTTTAATTTTTTAATTACTCTAAATGTATTGAGCATCTAAAATGTTGAAGTCCTTCTTGTAGGCAGAGAGGGGGAGAAAAATGAGAAGCAGGGGCAGGGGGAGCAGGAGGAGGAAGACAGAAGAATTCCCTTCCAGTTACAGATGGAATAAGCCACGAAAGCAGTTTGTAACAGTTTAGTAAAGATCCACAGATCATAGGCAGACATTTGGAAAGATAGGCCAGGAAATGGCTAGTGCCTGTTCAACCACTAGGCAGTGCTGGGCCTGGTCACCTCTGCCTTGACTATGATGACCCTGGTTAGTTCTGGATGCCTCAGTGAAGAGGAAAAGGATCCCAGTTGCCCCACCGTAAAGCTTCTCAAAAGGAGGGGAGTGTGTACAGGACAGAGAGCTACCAATAAGAGGCAGAGGACATGTTCAAAATTAAACCACTGATTAGTCACCATAATCATTTTTTTCTATTAAGATTTTTACTTAGGGATGGAGATAGGAGTTTAAAGAAGCAAAGGGATTACTGGAGATGTTCAGGCCTCTCTAAGGTAAAAAGCAAATCACGTTTGTGCTGCGCAAGGACCTGGACACTCATTACTCTCTGAGTGAATGAACTAAGGAAGGAATTAGCAAATGAGATGCACAGCTGTGCTTAGGCACCCAGGAAGACATGGGCACAGGAAGAGATGGGGTTGCTTCTCAGTTTGCCACTGAGAGTCCAGTGTGTACCAAGGACACAGAAAAGCTAGTCACAGCCTTCTCCACAGACCATCTGAGTGAAGGTTCATCTCGTTCTACACAGGGAATGACAGAGCCATGCAGTGGGACTCACGTCATGGCAGATGACAACAGAGGCAGAATAGGCTGTGTGGAAAGCCAGTCTCCTGGTGTCTTCTGAGGACAGGAGGTAGGTACCAGGGCAGCTAGTGCCCTGGACAGAGATGATTCTGGAATACAAAGAACATGAAGTAGGACTCAGAAAGGAGTCCTGCCCCTGGAGAACTTGTGGTTTAAAAAATCTAAACAAACTCTTTCTCCCACTTAGAGAGTTGAGGCCTGAGAAAAAACAACATAAACATCAAAAACCAGTGTCTAAACACTAATTTACAAAGGGCTCTGCCCAGCACACATGTTTCCAGGATGCAGAAAGGTCCCAGATGTCATTTAGACAGAAAGACATATTGCATATTCACTCACCAAGTCTCTACCTGGAAATCTCTGGACTCAGCCAACGTGTAGACTGAATTGTTGGGATGTTGCCTTCTGCATCCCTGAACACACCATTTGGAAGGGCTGACATAGAAGGTTGGGCATTAAATCTAGAAACGCCATTGGAAAAGTTGCCCAGGTGGGTGCTTTGTGTAGACATGCAAGGGGGCATGTTAGTGTCAAGGCAGCAAAGAGCTTAAGAGCATTTGTGAGGCGCGGAAATGGCCAGATGGAATATATGCCTAGGAAAAGTAGATGACAATGGACCCCAAGTTCAGCTGTCTATTAGAACACCCAGGACACTTGTTAAGAATGGAAGTCTTAGCTTCTTCTTGGTGGGGGGAGCACTCATTTAAAGATGATGAGGAGAGCATTTGTTCAAAGGTAATGCGGGACCACAGTCTGATGTTGTATAAGTGCTGTGGGTGGCTTCTCAGGTGGCTGGTTTTCTGTCTGGGACAGGAAAGACTGGGATGGAGGGAGGGTAGCTTGAAGGCTGGACAATGAACTCTTGTTGATGCTAGGATCAGCGTGCTCTGCGATTCAAAGTTATAAGCAGGGGAGGAGATCTGTGGTGACAGACAGTTTATGGTTCTTGTGCCCTCTTCCAAGTCTAGTGTATATTATGTACTTATGGCACATTTTGACCTGCGTTAGCCACAGTCTGGATACTCACAGGCCAGCTGGAACAGTTCCAGATCATCCCTGTGCCCATATGGAAGGACCTTCCATTACTAAAGGAAACCTGATCAGATTTCCTCCAGCACCGAAGCAGATTTCCATTTCCTCAGTTAAACATCACAGTGAAGATTGATAGATGATAGAACCAAGGTCCAAGATGGAAAATTACCTTTAAACATCAGAATTTCTTATGAAGCAATCTGTGTATCTGCTTTCTAGAGACCCCATCGCACATGCTAGGGAGTGACAGAGCTTCTACCATACCCCATGTGCTCAGGATCCCCCAAAATTAATGGGCAGGTTGCTCAGTGTGTATCTCTGAACATGAAGGTTAAGTGCTGAGAGTATGCATATTTACCATAAGTGTGTGTCTTAGTTTGCTTTCTATTGCTGTATGAGATAGTAAGAGGCAAAGAGGTAAAGGAGCTATTTCAGCTTATGAGTACAGTCCATCATTAAAGGAAATCAGGACAGGAACCTGGAGGCAAGAATTGAAACAGGTCACGGAGGAATGCTATGTAATAGCTTGCTCCCCATGGCTTGCTCAACCTGCTTTCTGCTATGGCCTAGGACCACCTGCCAAGGGGTGGCACCACCACACTGGTCATCAATCATTGATCAAGAAAATGCCCCCCACACTTGCCTGCAGGCCAATCTGATGGGGGCAATCCCTCAATTGATGTTCTTTCTCCCTAAATGACAGAAAACACTAACCAGCAGCATGCTGGGGTAAAATTCCAGCTCAGACAACTTGGCTGAGTTCCTAGGTGGAAGAATCTAGAAATCACAAAGGCAACAGACTTCTATCACTTTTGATGAGATTAGATTCCTGGGACCTGTGTCTCCCCATCACACACAAAGGTATACCAGTTCTCCATTCAGAAGGTTGTTCTAGGAGGAATGAGTGGAAGAATAAGAGAACAGAGAGCACTGGATTTGCTTTCTTGTCTTCATAGTGCTGAGCCCTTGGCTGTGGGCAGATATTTGCTGCTAAGCAGAGTTCTGAGCAGGGCTGGCTCTCTATAGGTGCATGAAGGGAATGATGATACCCTGCCCATCCTTCTCCACCACACCACATCAATTTCTAAAATGGCCATGGTGGAAATCACCATTTGAGTCAATGTCACTCACTCTGGACCTACCATTAAAAAGTGGAAGAAGAGGCTAGCTATATGCTTTAGTTGGTGAAGGCATTTGCTGAGCAAGCCTGGAATCCTGGGTTTGATTCCCAGAACCCATGGAAAGGAGTAAGGAGAGAACTGAGCTATCCTCTGACCTCCACATACATACCATGGCTTCCCCCTACACATCATATACATACACACAAAAATGCATCAGGGGGCTGGGTGTGGTGGTGGTGGTTTGTGTCTTTAATTCTAACAGAGGCTAACACAGGTGTATTGCTGAAAGTTCAAGGCTAGCCTGGGCCCTATAATGAACAGTAGAATAAGCTGGGATATAGTGTGCAACCCTGATCTCAAAAGAAGAAATGAACAACTAAGACAAGACAAATATTATTTTAATTTTTAAAAAGGAAAGAAAACTAGAAAGGAAATGAGCTCAAGTCACTAGTGTGCTGGCATGAAGGTGTTTTCTTGTTTCTTTCTCCTGCCTGGAGTAGCCTGGGGGATCAGTGGGGATCATATTAGGCAGGCATAAGACACAGAATGACTGCATGGCTGCACATACATTAGCTCATGAACAGCAGTCAAGCTGCTGGACAATATGGAAATGGCTCAGTTTGTAAAGGTGTGTGCCTTGCAAGCATGAGACTTGAGTTTAATCCCCAGGACTCAAGTTAAAAAAGTAATCAGGCATGGTAGTTTATATGCTTATAATCCCAGTGCCGGGGGAACAGAGGCAAGTGAACCTCTGGGGATCAATATCCAGCCAGCCTAACCAGTCAGCTTGACAAACCCAAAGCCACAGAAAATTAAAAAGTAAAGAAGTGGACGGCACTCCAAGGAACAACACCAAAGATTGTTGTCATCTGGCCTAAATACACACACACACAGACACACACACACACACATACACACACCTTGCAGAAGAAAGTCCAAACCCACCCATATGTCAGCCTAATTCTAAACAGTGTAGAGGTTCTAGTGACTTTGGACAGCATTCTAATCTGTTTGTCAAAATGTTTCTCTTCCGAGAAAGGTAAAAGCTTAAAGGATAATTCCTCACCCCAAACACACCTTTTTTAACCACTAAGAAGAAAGTTAACCTGGGGCAAGCATTATAAAACACTTGACAAAGACAGGAAGAAAATCAGCCCAGGCCTGCAGGATCTCGCCTGCCTGCGGGTGTGAAGGGATGGCTGCAGCTGTGCTCGGTGACTCTGGAGTGGGGGGTTTTATGGGCTAGGTCCACGCCTCTCCTGAAGGGAGGAAGCTCGCTTTGTGTTTCTGACTGCACTGTGCCCTGGAAAAGCAGTGCCAAGGAGTGGAGTGCCAAGCAAGAGAACATTTTGCTGGCTGACACACTGCTTCTCCTCCCAGCTCTCAGGCCCCCTGTAACCTGCAGAGCAGGAGCCTTGCACCTGCTCCCTGGGCTTTGTGGGATGTTCTCTAGTATCCCTAGCCCCGGACCACCACTAAATATCAGTGTACTGCCTTTGCTTGTGACAGCCAGAATTGACCCCAGGCATTACTGTGTCCCCCGGGAAACAAAATGATCTCTGGTTAAGAACCTTTGGTCCAAGGAGGACTACAGCAGCCTGCTCTTTCTGTTTCTGGGGTGAGGAGCCATGGGACAATTCTCTGATTTCTGAACCCCAAAACTTACTATCGAAAGCCTGAGTCTCTCCCAGCTTTTTTTTTTTTTTTCTCTGCTAGCAGAAGGACACTTGAGTTTAGAAAAAGTGATGAAGAGCATGAAACATTCTGGCAGTGGGGTTTCTGAGCCAGATTTGGCCTTCCTGGCTTCAAAGATCATGAAGCCTCTCATTTGTACTCCACAAAGCAGCAATTTCTCACAAGGATACTTTTTTTTTTTTTTACTCTTTTTAAAGTCAAGTACAGAGTGGTAACCACAGAGTACAGAAAATACAGGCTTTCTGCAAGAAGCCTGTTCAAAACCAAAACCAAAGACAAAAAAAAAATAAAAGGAGCGTGTCGAATCACGTCAGTCAGAACACACAAGACAGTGATTTCTTTACTCAGAAGCAACAGAATGCTCTGGGTTTGTTTTCCCTTGAGACTTTGATTATTTCTTAGAGACTTAGCCCAAGCTGCCTTCAACTCCTGACAATAGGTTGTTGACCTTTTTAGTGAAACCAAGAAGGTCTAGGTAGGGTATGTGGGGTTTTGCTTGAAATGTTCCATGACCATTGCAACCATAATTAGACCCTGTGCTGGAATGTACTAGGATCTGCCTCCCAGATCACTTACAGGGTCGGGAGAAGCCACAGAAAAACTGAACACTTCAGCACTGGTAAGATATTTCTGGGCTGGCACGAGAATACTCAGCTCATGGAATACAGATCAGCAACCATATACCCTAATTCCTACCCTTCACATGTAGCATGATTATCCACCCAAGCTGTGGAAGCATCAAGTCAAAACTCGAGGTTTGCTTGCCAGGAAGAAGCCAAACCATCAATTCTGTGGTTAATGCCACCTAGGGATATAATTACACCAGCTAATATCATCTTTCTACTAGAAAGGAAGGAAATAGATTCTCGTGGCCAACGTTCGTTATAACTTAACCATTTTAGGTTAAGATCAAATGCCTAAGATATTTATATTCAGAAGCCTAAAAAAAGGAAAACTTGAGCCTTAAGATGTGCATAGGACATCTTCTCTTGCTTAGTGTATGTTCATTTCAGAAATGGTCTAGAAACACTGTATTCTCATAATTAAGAAGCCCTTTGCTTACAATGAACCCCTTCTTACTGTCATTGCGTATGTAGCAGGTTTGTGGAGTGATCAAAAATTTGGTGACTTACCGGTTCTCCTCATGAAGACTCAGGAAGCAACATTAGTGTGTTCAATTAGGCAGGCATAGAAATCATTTTTGTTAAAATGCTGAATGGGGTATTTATTGAGAAAGCTTCATGAATGAGATAATTGCTTTCCAATTCAAAAGCTAATCCTCAAAAGTAAATTGTGCATCTAGAATGAGATCTGTGCATGAATAGTGTCAAAACAAAGGTGCTTAAAATATGAAGAGAAAGGTTGACAAGATGACTCAGTGCAGGGGTCTGGAGAGATGGCTCAGAGGTTAAGAGCACTCACAGGCAGTTCTTCCAGAGGTCCTGAGTTCAATTCTCAGCAACCACATGGTGGCTCACAACCATCTATAATGAGATCTGGTGCCCTCCTCTGTCATGCAGGTAGAACACTGTGTACATAATAAATAAATTTTTTAAAAAGATAGCTCAGTGGGTAAAGACCCTCACCACCAAGCCTGAGGAAGTTTGATACTTGGGGAGCCACACTGTGGAGGGGAAGAACTGATCCTGCAAAGTTATCCTCTGACCCCCATATATTTGCTGTGGAGAGCATGCAAATGCACACACACACACACACACACACACACACACACACACACAAATTTAAACTGTGAGGAGGGAATAGTAAAATAAACAGCTCATTGTGGGAAGCTGCAAAGCTGCCCCTATCAAGCATTCTAGGAACAGTGAAACTTCTCCCCCTGCTTTCTCACTGCCTCGCCTCCACACACTGACGCACTAAGTGAGAACTTACCCACCTCCCCATGCAAGCCACAAATACTCATAGACAGTCCCTCAAAGCTAAACAGAGTAGCCATAGTACTCAGCATGTGTGGCTAAGGAGACAAAAGCAAATACCTATCAGTCTTAGTTGAAGTTTCTGTTGCTGGAAGAAATGACCAAAATGCAACTTAGGAAGGAAAAGGGTCTATTTCAGTTTACACTTCCAGATGACAGTCCATGACTGAGGCAAGTACTCAAACAGAACAAGAACCTGGAGGCAGGAGCTGATGCAGAGGCCATGGAGGGGTGCTGCTTACTGGCTTGCTCTTCAAACCAAGGATCAACAGCCCAGGGATGACACCATCCACAATGGGCTGGGTCCTCTCTCATCAGTCACTCATTAAGAAAATGTCTTACAGCTGGATCTTATGGAAGCATCTTCTCAGTTGAGGATCTCTCCCTGCAAATAACTCTAGTTGACCTAAAACTAGCCAAGACACTATCCAAGGCTTATATGTAAATATTCATAGCAGCATTGTTCAAAGGAGCCTAAAAACTTCATGCAACCCAAATGTCCATCAGCTAGTAAATGGAAAAATAAAATGTGGCATATGTACACAATAAAATATTATTTAGCAATAAACATGAACAAAGATCTGATCCACACTAAAGCATGCATGAACCTGTAAAATAAGGTCTCCCATGTTATTAAAATGATTTTGCTTAAAATAAACCATTTTATTGTAGCCTTCATACAGAATTGGTTCTCCACATTTATTTCAAGGAGTCAGCATTAGGCTGGTAACTGAAGGCATGAAAGGGCCTTCATTAGGAAGTGAAACACAGTAAGCAGAACCCAGAGGGCCATGTACTGCACAGATGTCCAAACAAAAAGTCCAAGTGTTAATAATTTTTGCAAGAAGTGACAAAGTTGGAGAAGGAGAATAGAGGGCTGGAGACAAGACAGGGTAGTTTGGGGTGAAAAGAATCAAAGTTGATGCACCTGTGGAAACTTCACAATAAGGCCCACTGGTTTTATAGTTAATATGAGTTAACATGTATCATTTTAGAAAACCACAGTAAAAAAAGGTAACAATTGTTCTAGACTAGAATTCATTCACCTACTTCTTCCTATTTAATGCCTAACATCATGTTTTCAACTTACTTCTTACCACACATTTTTCCTTGTGCCCCAATGAGAGCTGCAGCTTATTTACTAGAATCCACTCAACCAAACAGACCTGTGCCACATTAATGCCCTATAGGAAACTGTGAAGGCATAGGTTTACTGTTACAAAACTTTATTTCAGGGAAAGACCATTTAGTACCTGAGGGCAGGGCAGAGATCTAAGAATTTAAGAAAAATCTCAGGAGCGCGCCTGACAGCCAATAGATTCAAAACTTGAGTTCACATCAAAGGTTTAGCCAATAGTTTCCAGGAATGACTGTACTCCATACCCCTTTACCCAATCCTGAAATGTCAAGACATGTAACATCCCATTTATATGTTTTCTTTAACATCCCTCTGACCCAAGCTTGGGGCGAATTCCTCCACTGCACCAGAACAAAGGGTTTCGGCCAAGGTTCCTTTGAACCTGTCCAAAGGAATAAACTGACCCTCATGTGTTTGCACTGAATTCAGCTCCCTGGTGGTCTTTTGGGGGGTCCCTTGACATGGGTCCAACAGAAGCCCCAAATGCTGTAGTAAAAATGCAAAAGCAGATGTTTAAAGTGACAGGGGCTGCACTATCTGAAACCTTAATGCTGAACACTCTCACCTTGGGACTCTTCCTCCACACAAAGCAAGGAAATGAAGCATCCACAAGGCTCTCAGCATCGTCAAAGAGCCAAAAATAAATCCAATTGCTCCGTAAGTGTGAACTGTGTTCTTTTTCCATTCTTGGTTGAAAAATGGCTGCCGAGATTACACTCAGATTTTCCAAGCTATAAATCTCTCTTGAGCAAGGACTAGGCAAGGACATTTTTAGCCCCAGAGAATATTTTTGTCAGAAAGATGTGACTGAAAACAAAAATCAAGGAATCCTGATGGCATCTGTGTGCTGTGTTGGCTGCAGAGGTCATCACTGGAAGCCAGGTCATTACCAAAGAATCAAAAAAAAAAAGTTTGAATGCAACAAGAACAGCATGCACAGATAACTATAAAAATGTTTATGTTCTTTGGCTCAGTGATCCTGTTTTTAGATATTTATCTTAAAGAAAAGCAAACCACAGCAACATGATATAAAATGTGAAAGAGCTCAACACTCAAGAATAGGAATTAGTTAATTAAATTACCATGCATCCTTTTGATGGAAGGTTAAAGCTCCATAAAGACATGGAAGGCACTTGTGAGGTAATAGATCATGACTTATGATATATAATGAGAAGAGGATTATAATGTAGACTGTTATAATTATGCAAGCAAGTGTATCTGTGTGGAAAGGACTAGAAGGGACTGTGTAAAGGGTATAGCTCTTGGTGGGCTGTATTATTTACTTCTAACTGCTCTAATAAAACTTCTGATCAAAAGCAACTAAACAGTGGTATTGTTTAGGTGAGATTACAGTCTGAAGGTGCAGATCACTGAGGATTGGATGCCTTGCCAAAAAACAGCAAGAATGTAGAGTGGTGGGGGCATGAGATAGCTTGCCACAGTTTGTCACCCATCAGGATGGGGCTCTGCCAGCAGCCTCCTTTTTTCAGTCCAGGACCCCGGCCCATGGGATCGTGATGCCCATGTTCAGGTAAGTTTTTCTTCCTCAGGGAAACCTCTCTGAGAACAATTTCATAGACATACCTAGACGTGAGTTTCCTGGGTGTTTCCAAATGCAACCAAGCTGACAGTGAAGAGGGAACTACCACATAGTTATACCTATCCTTCCATGTTTATAAAATGCAAAACCTTTATCCATCATATAATCTAGAAAAAGTTAGACAGCATACAAATTTTATGAGAAACAATTCCATTAGCCAGGGTATGCTGTCATACCAACTACACTGTGTGCTATTGATGACAAAACCATGCTCATCAGAGAGACACAGGCAAGAGGAAAGGAGAGGAAAGACAGCAATAGCTGAGGTATGAATGCAGTTCTCTATGATGTTAGCCATGAGAACAATCTTTAAACAACAGAAGTTCCTGAATCCCGTGTGCAAACCCTAGGTACTGCTGTTAACTTCCTATCTTGTCTTCTGGGAGGAAATTGCAGACAGATTATCATGGTTAATTTCACCAGTCAACCTGGCTAAACTGTGTTACCTTTTCATCTGGTCAAACACTCTACAGGTTTCTAAGAAGGTATTTTTAAAAATGAGATTAAAACTTCCGTCAATAGACTTCTAGTAAAGATTACTATCCACAATGCTGATGGGACTCACCCCAAAAACGAAGTCACTAGTAGGAAAAAAGATTGACCCCCCTGGAAGAATAAGAATCCTGTCAACAGATGGCCTTGGGTATGAACTGAAGCATTGGCTCCTGCCTGGTCCCCAGTTTCCTGGTTCTCCCTGAAATTTGACTTTACCAGCTGCCAATTCCTTTAAAATCTATTAATTGGCCAGTCAGCCAGTCTTTTCACTCTGTCTTTCCTGTCTCTGTGTGTATCTCTTTCTGTAATATTATACCTACATATTGCAGGGAGCTGCGTACAGCCACACCTTAAGATGGCGTTGGCCTTGAGTGCTCTCCCTGGTAAACAACTCCATATTTGGCTAAGGCCAAGGATCTGGCTTGCTTCTGCGTATCTGAGCCTATTGGTGATGCCCACGTGGCTATCTTGGATTGGAAGCCCTGAGGGTATTTCAGTAAGAGCAGGCTTCCCACCGGGGTCGTTCGTTGTTTGTGAGAGAATGGTTGTTCGTCTGAGTGAGTGAGCGAGTGAGTGAGAGAATGAGCGAGTGAGTGAAAGATAAAAAGAAACCAGATTGTAAAAGGCCCGAATAAACTGCAGACAGAAGGATCCGGTGTTGCGTGTTCCTTGCGAGACAAGGTGACGCGCGACAACATATCACATATATGCATGTATAAATTTATATATATACATATATACTTTAAATACACACACAGAAACAAAGAGACAGAGACAGACAGACAGACACACACATCTTTTTATGTCCTGTCAGCCAGCTCCCAAATAATGACAGAGACTTCCTATTAAATATAAAAGTTCAGCCTATAGCTTAGGCTTGTTCCTAACTAGATCTTATAACTTAAGTTAACCCATTTATATTAATCTACATTCTGTCATGTGGCATTACCTCTCTTTCATCTTGGGCCCTGTTTCCTCTTCATGTCTCCTGGTATCTCCTACATGCCTAGATTCTTCCTTCTCTTCCTTACTCTCCCTGGAAATCCCACTTATACCTCGTGCCTAGCTATTGGCTGTTCAGCCTATTATTATACCAATCACAGCAATAGATTTTCACATAGTGTACAAATATCCCATAGCACACACACCTTACAGTCTCTTTCTTTTTCTCTAGGAGAACACCATCAATACCAAGGCCTGCTTCCATGGATGTGTGTATGCTATCACTATACACAGAGGAGATGCTGTCAGAGGATGCCTGTCAAATAAGAAAAGGAAGAGAGGGCCACTGTCAGGTCCTGGAATGGAACTCTCTCCAGACAACTATTCACATCTCTATAGAAAACCCATATAAATTAAATAATCTGCAAAATCCTCAGCATTAATAACTCACAGATCAGCAAAGAGCCAGGCTTGGTGGCTCAAAGCTGTTATCTCAGCACTTGGAAAGCTAAACAGGAGGATTTCTGTGAGTCTGAGGCAGCCCAGGCTACAAAGTGAGGTCCTGAGATCTTGTCTCAAAAATCCAGGAAGGAAAGAGACAGTGGATATTAGAAAAATATGTGCTGTACATTAATTATTTCATAACAAAGCCCATTAATCTACACAATAAATACAAGCTGAAAAAAAGCCCACCAAAATATAAATTAAAGGAATCAGGCCAAAAAGAAAGAAAGAAGAAATCACAGTTATCATTTCACTATCAAACCTGCTCACTTGAGTCTGAAACTGCTAAGCACACACCTGAGCCCATCACTGAGGTCTCAGTGTTCAGATGGCTTAAGAACTTGCCATGAAGTCACATGACTCACAGGACTGTCCTGTTCCCAAACTCCACCTTCCCTGTGAACATTCAAAAGCAGAAAGCAGCGTGTTCCCTGTTTTTCTATCTTAACATGGAGAGCTACAGACAAAGACCACACTATCTTGTCAGTGACATGTGTTAAGAATTCTCACGTTTCTAGGCATGTATAGAGCCAGGCATGAGGCTAATGCTCATCTGTGATCTTAGCACTTTGCAGGCTGAAGATCATTGCGAGTTCAAGGCCAGCCTGCTTTACATAGTGAGTTCCTCTCTCAGATAAACAAGCAGACAAGACACATATCTGCCTGTGCTTGAGTTACTATTTTATTTTTTCATTTCTATTCTTTCTCAAATACTTCAAATTCTTTAATTTAGTCATAATAGTGTTTTTAAATTTTTCCTATAGAGTGCTTTTCTTTTTAGGGGATCACAAAAGATCTGCTTTTAAAACCACCTTTTACACAACTGTTTTAAATCAATAAAAATGTACTAGAAGTATACTGGTTGACTCTTTCAACACAGTTTTACTGAAATGAATAATCCCCATTATGTGATTAAATACTCACTTGTTTTAGTGTCCCAACACCAACCATCTTAGCAACAGGCACGAATACCTTGGTCCCCAAGAGGGCAGCCATACAAGGTGAGACCTAAGGCCTCACTTGAAGCTCAAGATGTGAGTACCTTCACAGGCAGAAAATGAAAATCTCTGCTTTTTTTTTTTTTGTCCCACCTCCACCCACATTCTTTTTATTTTCCCTTCAGTGGAGCTCTCCTGAATCTCAGTCTTCAGAAGCAAGGTCAAGAGTTAGCCTGCTCTGAGATACTTACTCCTTCCGAGTACAAGTGAGAGCTGATCTCATTTACAGACATGTTCCGATTGTGCTTTGAGGAAGCCTGTCTGTTGATAACTGGCAATAAGAAACCTGCTAATGTCTTAATTCCCTGTGAAAACAAATCCCTGAACCACAAAGTACCAAATACCAGTTTCCATTCCTAGTTATTCCTACAACACAGCCTTCTCAAGTAGCCTAAACAACCTCTCAGGACATCAGTCAGCTGCGCCCACTATTGGATTTGCTTCATTTTATTTAGAGCCTAGAACCTCACACATAGGAGGCAAGCACTCTGCCAGCAAGCTGTGTCTTCAACCTTGTGCATGCATGTTTGTGTGTGCGTGCGTGTGTGTGTGTGTGTGTGTGTGTGTGTGTGTGTGTGTGTGTGTGTTTGTATAAACATATATGTAGAGACCAGAAGTCAATCTCAGTTATTATTCCTCAGGCAGAGTCTCTTACAGGTAGCCAAGTAGGTGAGGCTGGCTGGCCAGCATGTCCCAAGCATTGATCTGGTCCCTCCTTCTCAGTGCTGGTATGACAAGCTCATGCCACTCACTGTGCTTGGTTCTTGTGCATGGATTCTGGGGATGGAACTCAGGTCCTCATGTCTGTGACAAGTACTTTACCAAATGAACCATCTCCCTGAGCCCTGGCCTTCAGTCCTTTTTAGCATCTCACTAGCTGCCCAGGCTGGCTTGAAAATAGCAATCCTCCAGAATTACCATCACAAGTGGCTGTGATTACAGACATGTATCATGACAGGCTCATGGATCTTGAGCCTAACTGCAGTCTGTCCAGTTGCAGTCAGATAGAGAATGGTCACATCCCAGGATTCCTAAAGCCCACCCTAGACCAGTTAAAGCAGAATGGACAGGGTGGAGCCTGGGTGCCTTGTATTGAATCAGGTAGAGTCAATGCTCACACTCACTGGACAGACAGGCTTCCTGAAGAAAGTTTTGAGAAAGTAGTTGAAGTAACTTCTCTGAAAGCTTCCTTTTAAAAGATTCCAGGCCATATGCCTCAGGCAACTGAGAGGCCCTAGGCTCCAGGGTTCCATTCGAGGAACGCTCACTTTTCTAAAATGGCAAGCACTGTGGGCTCCCCAGAGATTCGTGTGTCCAATAGTTGAATCTACATTGTGTTGGGTTTTCCCCCCCTGAAAACACATGTGTCCTTTTGTTCCATGGTCTCACTTGGCACAGAGTCCCCAGTTCATGTGCCCATCAGATTAGCTTGAATTCCTTGCTTTCTCTGCTCTGACAAGCTAATGCAGAGACCTACAATTACCTGTGGGCTGGTTTGAGCCCTAAATGGAACTAATGTCTGCCCTGACCAAATGCCTCAAGACCCACTTTTGTCCCCCTCCTGTAAATTGCTGTTTTTATAGGCTGTCTTCCAGAAGTAAAGCCCCAATACAAGTTAGAGCTGTAAGCCTACTAGATTCTGCTCACACTACTAGATTCTGCTCACACTACTAGATTCTGCTCACACTACTAGATTCTGCTCACACTACTGTTGAGTCTTTGCCACATGCTTGTGCCACATAGTTGTTCAAAAAGCTTAGCAAAATGAACAGTATCATTCTTACAAGAGGAGAGAGGATTGCTACTTCAGTATAATCTCATTTCATATGTACCCGAAGTGAGAAGTAACCACTGGCACCCTTGCCTTCAGTAGTAAGGATCTATGGTCCCGAGTTAGGAAGGTACATCCTCCCCTGTTGGGATCTGCTTCTTGAAGCACTAACCCATTTTTCTAAGGAGAAAGAAATCAACTTGGCACTCACATTGAAAATACCAGAAATATTAGAAAATTCCAACTCCGGTTCTCAAATGATGACATGGCACATAAATTTGTTCTGGCTGGTTCGAGTTTTGCAAACTTAGAAAACAAAATTTGAATGGATCATAAGCCTCAGGTCTTGCTTATGGGCCCCCAGGGAAAAACAGCATAATATTGGTATCAAATTACCTTCCATTTCCATCAGCAATGTGCTGTGTGTCAATCCTGAGAGGGACAATCAGATAAAACCCTACCAAGTGCCTGTGGAATTTGCTGCTCCTGGCGTCAGAACAGAAAGGGCAAGAGAGCGCCAGGCAGAGCCAACTGTGCCTGGGGAGCAGGAGGGTGGGGTGTGCGCATCTACCTGGCTCAGGAGAAATGAGCCTCCCTGACTGCTGCTGTCAGGGATCCCAGTGAAGGCTCTCAGCAGTGGAAGTGGAAGCAAGAAATAGGCTCTCCCTCGGAAGTGGTTCTGCTCTTCCCTGGCACTGAGACTTTCTCTTCTGTAATGGCCTTAGTGGAATAATATCCATTGCTTCCTCGTTAATCAACCATTTCCCTGGGTTCAGTTTTGTTCTTGAACTTTCCATTCTGGATGCATGCCCAAATGCTAGATTACATAAAAATCAAAGATCCCTTTGATTCTTGGTGGATAAGCACCTTTGTGCCATTTTGGAAGCCTCCTTTCCTTTCTCAGGTTAGAGCTGCAATGCACCTCAAGTGGTAGCTTCTGATCTCCAGGGACCCATAAGGCCACTTTGTTAGGAAATGTGGTCTGGGTTACATGATCACATTGTTTTCACCTCATAGACATGACTGTTTTTCAAATATGAGCAGATAGTGTTCCTAATCACATCAGAAAAATTAATGTAAAAGCATGTCTCAGTTTAAAGTAGTGTTTTGGGTTTTGCACATGTCATCGACATTTGACACTAAATACCCAATGATAGTCTGCAGAATTATTGGACATTATGAGGAGGTCCACCATGTTGGGAATCGCTGAGCTGGGAGGCCATCAGATGTAATTAACATCATCAATGTCACTTTCAAAATCCCCCCAGATATGATTGTGGAAATTTGGAAAAGACAGTGCTGCAATTCTATTGTCCCCTTTCACACACTGGACGTGCTATCCCATAAGACAGCAATCATCGTGGCATCTGGGACAGCATCTAGAAACAGGAACAGCTGGCCCTAGGGTGAGCAGATCCTCACCTTTAGAGCTCAGGTCTCCTGACCTTCTAACACCCTTTTACAACCCCTCCCAGGGACTTGCTGTTTTGATAAGATAAAATTCAGCTTTGTTTAAGAGCTGCTAAGAAGGCAGGCTGTGCCCACTTAAATTATACCTCTCATTCTCACAGCTATGTAGGTCTTACTCAACTTACCCTCTCTTAGCCTGAGGATACTCACACAATAAACAGGCCCCCAGTGAGTTCCTGCTGTGAGGTGGAGTGAGGCAGAGCCTGGCCTCAGGGCCTGCCAATCACCCTAACCTTTTTTTTTTTTTCACCCTAACTATTCTTAAAATTCCAGCCCATATGCTGATCAGGTCATTGTGCATTCCATCATAGGCTGTTTTGGAAACACCTGCTCCAAGTCAGGTACTGACCCACAGCTTCCAGAACCTTCCACATTTTAATTTCTCTGTGTTTGTATATGTTTGTGAGTGTGTGTGTGTTCATGCATGTGCAGGTAGGTATGCATATATGTGTGCATGCATGTGGAGACCAGAGGACTATAATTGTCCATGCTGTTCCTCAGGAACCACTCACCTTGGCTTTTGAAACAGGTTTCTCATTGCCAGCAGTTTGGAGAACAGGCTGGAGTGGCTAGCCAGTGAGTCCTAGGGAGCCATGTGTCTCCTTGTCCCCAGTGCAAAGATTATAAAAATGTGCCTCCATGTCTGGAATTTTTTTTTTTTTAATGTGGCTTCTGGGAGTTGAACTCAGGTCCTCGTGCCTACATCACTTTACCATCTGAGTAATTCCCCAGCCTTAAGAAAAAAAAAAGACTTTGCTTTTGGTAGCCTCTATTCCAGTTTATTCTTAGTCCTGATCTTTACATAGGTAAAGGTAGAAAATAGGAGATGTATTCCCAAATTCCCAATTAACCTGAACCTGTACTTAGGCTCATGTATACACACATACATCACCCACACACACACACACACACACACACACACACACACCATTGTCATCACCATCATCATCACCACCCAGGTACAATCACAGTCTCACAGTCCAGTCATCCGGAGCTTATCTTCCTGCTACCTTTGCTCTTCTGAACTCCCTTCCTGTCCTTCACGCAGCTGCTCCTGACTCTCAGAGCCCCTGGGGCAGCGGACCTGCTCAGCATTTCCATCCTGCCTCATCTTGCCCTTATAAAGATACACTGCCCTGAGCTATAGCTATACAATTTCCAGAACAAACATGTAGGATGCTTTGCAGCCCAGCCCACTCTAGGAGCATAAGTCTATCTTTCTGTTCCAACGACTGTCTTGTTAATTAGTATTTTATCAGCCAGGCAGGACTTGCCCAGACAAACTGGGACTATTTTTATCCAGGCTGTCACTGTGCAGGTGTGGCCAACAATGTAGCCAGGATCTCAGTCACATCATCTGACACAGGATGCAGAGAACATTCAGGTGTCCCTGGCTGAGCGCAAACACCTGTGTGTGGCCACTGCCCCTCTCTACTCTGTGTTCTTCATACCACGGGGAAGAACAATCCTGGAGGGATAGGAACTAAGCCAGGCAGGAGAGGTTATGAGGTCAGGATTCCTGGGAAGAGAGGACCATTAAAATGTACACTTCCTGATGATGGTAGAGGAAACGTAAGCTGGAGGGGACTAAGTGGTTCTGCAGAGCTGGTCCCATACCAAGGAGGGGCCTCTTGGGTCACCAGGTCACTGCTCCCACTGCTAACCAAATTGTGTCAAGGTTTTGGTCCCTGGGAGTCATTCTTCAGTCCAGCATTTGCACATGGCTGAGTATCTCCAAATGTGATCTTGCTGAAGGAAAATTGTTCTCATTTGTCACTTTGAGAATAATAAACAACTTCAAAACTGAAGTAGGAGGGCCCGGCAGCTATTTCCAAACAGCTAAAATATCATGCTAGAACTCATATTTTGAAGAAACAAACAAGTGTGACTGTTTCCATCTCAGCCCTTCTCCTCTTCCCCAGTTCTCAGATAAGGAATCAGATAGACACTACTATGTCTGTTTTTATTTTATTTTTCATGCTTTCAGAGATCTCCACTAAAAAGCTCAATGTGTGCTCAGGACAAATGCACCCTTGTGGCTACTTACAGGAGAAACAAACACCAAGGCTCTTCTCCTTTCTTATATAAATAAATCTCCAGATGGCTCATTTGTAGGACTGTGTTTACTAATTCTTGTTTTCTTTCTAGACAATCTGTTCCCAGTAACCATCTTATCATGAACACTCTGGAGGTAAGGCTTCCAAGTTCACTCAGTGGAACATCCATCTGAACACACAGCCAACCTGATTACCACATCAATGCCAATGTTACTCTCACACAGCACACATATAGCACACACACATCACACATACACACATCACATATACATTACACACATGCACCACATAGATATCACACACACATACCAGAACATACACATATCAAATATATATAACATACATATTTCATACATACACACAACATACACAATCATATACACATGCACACACATAACACATATCACACACATCCAAAACACACACATGCATGCATATACCACACACAATACATGTGTGCATCACACATGTCACACATACACCATATACATATTATGCAATATGAACATACAACATACTACACACACACACTATCATAAACATCACACACATAACACACATACATCTCATATCACATTCACACATACATTGTAACTAATGAGAGACTAAAATACTTGTGCTATTGTTGTTTGGGTATCAGATCCATATTTTAGTCTTAGATGATAATAATTTCATATTCACTCAAATATCAAAACTAGTAATAAGTGTCTAGTTCAGGAATGGAAATCTGTGCTCAGATCTCTCTCCTCTCTTCCATCTAGCACCCACTGAAGACATTACAGTCATAAGTTATCAATTCCACTTAGGATCAAGGTGACCACATGAGTGTTTCCAACCAAGTCATTTCCATTGGATCACAGTTATATGTAAGGTGGGTGACACACATTTGCCCTTTGTTTTACCATGAGTCATTGGAACCGGGGGTGGGAGCAGTAGTAGTCAGTGTCTCTCAACCACTTAAGAGCATTCATCATCATGGGAACTCACACAGGGGTCTCTGGTGTGAGATGGGAAGCTATGTCTTCATTTTCACTACTCTTGACTGTGGTATTACAATGTTGCCTAATGACATTCTCCCATAGTGTCATTGTATCTGGCTTTGTCACCATAGAGATCCTGGAGATTTTCATATGACATTCCACTTTTGCAGAGTTCTCAAAAACGTCACTTCTGCTTATTGCTAATTCTAGATTATAACAACTATCAGGCCTGCAGCTCAATCTTATCTTTTTGATGCATCAAGAACTTGTGTTACTACCTCATAATTTAAAATAATACTTTGCTAAATACATTTCAATATATTTGACCTCCTTTTAAGCCTACATATTTCATTTTATGTGCTTAAACCATCACCTAAGAAGGGATCCAAAGACTTCACCAAAGACCATGAGACTTCACCCAGTAGGGTCTGTAGAACACACACACCAAGACTAGAAACCCCAACTAATAGAATGCCAGGCCCTCTAAACTCTTCGGCTCATTCTTCATACACATAAATGGCCTTGCTGTAAGAGCCACCATCTTGGATTAAGCTAACATTTACTTCCACACTGATAAGAGATTTATTAATTTAAAAAGTATTGTGTTAGAGATAGGACAAGAGGAGAGAGAAAAATAGGTATATGAAGTACAAAGCTTAAGTTCCTGTGTTCTGATTCTCAAGGTCACTATTGGGATAAATTTGACATAGAGCTTTTTACACACTGTACTCATTACATAAAAATAAGTAAATAATACATTTATTTACCTACAGCTAACATTTTTCACTTAATAAAATAAAATAGAACGGTACCTGGACATCTTTCCTCTTTAAAAGTCGATCATATTCTTTTTAATGACTGAAATATTTTAACAGATTAAAACACCTCCAATGCACTTAAGTCCTAATAAAGGAGAATCTCCCCCAGCTAACAAAAAGGAATCCTCATTGGGGCCTGAGTATTAGACACTTGGCTTGAACAGCTCTGGGCTAGTCTATCATGGCTGAATTAGTGGCTGAGACAGTCATGTGGCAGAATTAACCACAGCTCCCAACTCTCCAGGCATAGGAATGGTCTCTCTGTCCTAGGAAAGCAGCTGTGGTCACCTAAGGAGTCACTGAACCTTTGAGGACACGTTGGAGCAGAAGCAACCATCTACTGACCCCTGAACCTGAGTGAGAGGGTTCAATCCAAGGGTAAAGCCAGGCTCTGGCGGTCACACAGTCTCTGGGACCCTGTATTACAATCAGTACTCCATGAAGCTAGCCATAAACCCTTCAAGTTCCACCAGACTCCATGGCACATCTGGAAAGGATACATATCTTAACAGTGGGACAATTTCCCTCAGTGCTCAGAGTCTATCCAGTGTGTGACTGGCACCACTATGACACAAACCTTCCCCTTCAGAGTCACAACAGATGTATTCAGGCACAGAAGAACATGTTCATATGTAGATTCACATACTCTGTGAACCACAAGATCACATGGGAACACATATGTATATGGACAAACACATGCATCACTTTTACAGTTAAACACAGAAACCATGAGCAAGGCCAGTGTAAGGCCAGAGGCTCCAACTCGAAAGGAGATGAGGAGACAGAGCAGCTCATGGCAGGTAGAGACTCCAAGGGAAAGCAACTCTCTCTTTCCTGTCAGCATTGCACATGAAACCTCAGAGTACCAGCCACGTCCCCCACCCCACCCCCTGTCTACACCTCATGTTCCCACCACCACAACCACCCTCGCCCCAGTCACCATCCTGTGACATCAGGTGGTCGGCCCTGACTGCCTTGTCTACTCCCCAGCCATCATCAGATCAAGGATTGCAAATGAGAAGCCTGTCCACTGCCCCCTGTTCTTTGAAGCCACAAACCCTCGCCCAAGTTAGTCTCATCCAAATGAAGCAGGATCAATGAGGAATCTGGCTCCCAGGAACTACCTCTCTGCCTTTTTGAGTTTCTGTACTACTGAAAAAAACCTTCTCCCCATTTCTAGCGTGGAGGTCAGAAGGTCTGCCTCCCTCTCGCATAGCATACACATTCCCTTTCGCATCACATCTTGCTGTCTCCTTTCTGCTTTGGGTTTCAGCAATTTTAAATTCCCTGGCTCCGAGTCAGCTCTTCTATCAGAACCACCAAGGCTCCAGACTGTTCTACCTCTGTGCAATGTAGGAAAATCAAACAAAGCCGGACTTGTTCCCAGTTTGATAGGCTACAAGTTTAGGGAACTGGGGCTTCAAATGTTTCCACTATTCTGTTTTGGCACCAGAGTGTCTGTGTTTAATTCCATGTCTCCTGCCAGACTTGGGAAGCCAAAGTGATAATATCAACATGTGGAGAGATGGAGAGTACCACTCACCATCATCTCCTTTCCAGGCTGGCATGGAGTAAAGATCGGGGATCATGGACGTACCCAGACACATGTTCATACACAAGGAAGTCAGGGTAGGAAAGGAACCTGGAGGCAGAAACTGAAGAATCCACAGAGGAACACTGCTTACTGGCTCGCTTATCATACCTTACTTAGCCTGCTTATACAACCCCGGACCATTCACCTGGGGATGGAATCACCCACAGTGAGCTGGGCCCTCACATATCCCTCTTTAATCCAGAAAATGTTATATAGATATGCCCAGAGGCCAGTGTGATGGCAGAAATTCCTTTGTTAAGATTTTCTCTTCTCAGATACGTCCAGGTTTGTGTCATGTTGACAAAAAAGAGCCTGCACACTCATGGATGCGCAGACATCTCTCACACTGACACATATATTTACACCCGATACATATTTACTCACATGTGTACACATGGACGCATACACTAATACACATATCCCCAACCACACATAGACACTCTGTCACACATAGAGGCAGGCACATGAACATACCTGTATGTACACTAATGTACACACAGAAGCAAAGCGAAGCGTGTATAATACCCAGCAGACTATAAGCAGGCTATAATGATATTAACATATGAAAATGTCATTTAAAAATTTACTATTTTATATGTTAACTAGAAGGTGTTTTAAGTATTTAAAAGATCATGGCCAGCATGTAGAATGGCTTCATCAAAGTGGTTGATGTTCTCACAGTATTTGATATCCTAGTGCTGGGTGCCTCAAGGAGAACATGTCATACACTAAAGAAAGGGAAATTCAACACCCCGGGAAAGGGGGTGGGGAACGGAAACTTGTCACTATATGATCCAAAACAGAACAATACAGAAGCAACTTGAATGTCCTTTCCTTAAATGTGTCATATATAGAAATATAGGAAGGGAACTACTACAAATACACGTTGAATAAGCTTTATGGGATGGGCTGTAATCAAGTGCAATCTTTTTTGAACAACGTTCAGTGCCAACAGGCAGCACTGCTCCTGAATAACGCAGAGCATGAGTCCTACAAAGGAGCGGTAACTAGTAGCCTCCACTGAGCTTGCTTCTGTCTTTTGGTTAAATGGGGCATTGCTCTGATCTCTTGACCTGCTCTCTGAACCTCATGGGCACAGAGTCTTGCCTTGAACTCTAGCCTCCTGTGATCCTTGCTGGCAGGAATGCCAGGTTGTTGAACAGTATCTGCCTATTCTGAAAATGGTGTCTAGCGCTGACCCTGGATTCTGACCAACCCTTGACTAAATTCTGTTCTAGCTCTTACTATACAAATATTGCAGGCAACTCCAGCATCACTCCCAGTCACCTCTGTATCCTCATATCTGCTGGGGAGATTCAGAAAAGTGATGATGAGAAGATGCTGTGAAACCATGTCAAGGCAGAGCAGGACAAGCTTGCTATAAATGTTAGTATTTATTGATTTGCTTCTAGTCCACCATTTTACACAATAAAGATGTGTATGTGGTGTGCAAATGTGTGCACTGAGCTGGGTGAACTGTATGTATAGGGGAAAATGGATAAATAAATCTGATCCAAGCATCCTGTGATGACCCACAAGCCATAAACACAGCTGAAGCAGTTGATCTAAGAGCTGCCCTCACGGTGTCTGCATCAGGACACAGCAGTTTTTTAGTAGTGAGCATGTTACATTTTGTACTAGGGAACATAGGATGGAAATTTCTTCCAGGAACACACTTTAAAGAATATTATAAATACATTCCAGTCAATGCCTCCTGATCAAAATGGAATTCAAACTCCCAGTCTCGTGATGGTAATCTAGAGCTTATTAATCACGGTAAATTATTTTGACACCCAAGTGGAAAGTCCTCTGTAATGCTTTCAGGATCCCATTTTTATTTAACACTAATTAAAGGCTACTAACCGTAAAGTATTAATGAAATCAAATTCCCAAAAGGAACTCCCAGCTCACGGACTCTAGCTCTGAGCAAGATAGGGACCCAGCAAAAAATTCAGGCCATAATAAGTTTTTAACCATGGAAATGCATTCAGCATGACTATGATCAAGGGAGGGCCTCACTGAAGAAGATAATAGATATTCTCAATAATAAATTTTATGATCATCATTAGCCTCTCTCTAGCAGTTTATGGCTATTGAGCAAAAGCTTTCAGAATCAACCAACCTTGCAGAGTTGTGATATATACTGTAGAGGCTCTGTTTGTCCAACAGATGCTGGGCCAGGGTTTGTGTAGTAAAATAAAGAAGTTAACCCTGTGTCCTCCAGGAGGAAACCCTGAGGCTAAGGTCACAGGCATCTCTGAACAGAGGTGAAGGCTGCAGTTACACTGTGAGATCATGTCCTGAGAAGCCTTCTCTTTTAGCACATTTATTAGCATATATGATACTGGTTTTTATTATGAGCTTCTCATACACCTATATAGTGTATTTTGATCATATTTGCCCTCATTACCCTCCACATTTCTCTCCCACCTACACTCCCCCTTTTTTCTCCCAAATAATTCCCCTCTACTTTCAAGTCTTCCCCCCCCCCCAGGGAGTATCATTAGAATTCTTGCAGGAGTGTGAGGGAAGGGTTATTTTCAGGTGCAAGGGCAACTTACCACCAGTGGCTAGAGAAAATGTCTTTCCTCTGAACAACCATTAACTACCCAGAGACAGTCAGGGAGGGGCAGACCCTCCAGACCCTTCCCCGGCTAGGCTACCTCCCTTCTTTAAAAAAGAGTGGCTGCTGGTTGTTCCGTCATCCCCTTAAACTTGTCTTCAGTTGGATGATGATGAAATTCACCCCAGGGCTCAGCTACCAGTGACTGGATGGAAAAGAGAGCTGGTCTGTTTTGGTGGCCATTTCTGAGGTTTTGTCATATAGCCATTGTAGCAATAAATAAATAGATAAAAACTATAGAACTGACATAGAAGCCCCTAGGGAAGATGTGTGTAGAAGTTCAAGTGTATCTGCTCAGGTTCAGTGACTTCTTCTAAAAAGGGCTAACCTATGGTTTTCTCAAGTATTATCATGAGTTCTGGAAGAGGTAGAGCCTGTAAGAATGGGACATTGAATTATTAGGATCATAGCTCAAGCTTTCTTCAAACTCCCTGTGTCAAAGAGATTGCCTTTGAACTCTTCACTCACTAGCCTTTGCCTCCCAGGTGATGGGATTACTGACATGCACCACCGTACACAGCTCTAAAGACGTTCTGTGGGACTCTGTGTTGGTGCCCCCTGAGAACAAGCCTACTCATCCCTCAGCCTGACGTTCTCTCTCTAGGCCCGTGGCCTCTTCAACTCATGCATCACACATCACACATTCCTACCACAGACACGGTGATAGTGGTGTGTCCTTGTCTCTTCAGAGCTGGAAGCCAAATAAACCTCTTCCATTATAAAGTTAAACAGTGTCAGATATTTCATGCATCTTAGAGCATTTCTTGCTTTAGTTCATTTCTGTCTGCAATCTTAATGGTCTACTGAAACCAAAGTTGTTATAAAGCTAAGAGCCCCAAAATTACCCTCACCTTTAAATCCTAGGAGTTTGTTAGCATTGACAATTCTCTTCAGCTGTAGTAAGCCCTTCCTCTGTGTCCAGTAGCTTGAAGGTCCTGTGAGCATATATTCCAAAACCTTTCTGACTACCCATCCCTAATAGGGGCATTGTCTGAGTTAGAAATAACCATTGTCCAAAGACTGGTGTTCTGTTTTAACAGCTAATGGCCTTCATCTGCAGCCCACAAAAATGGAACATTTATCTTTAGGGCCACCTCTAGAGCTGGGGAGGGACAAGATTGAGACACTCTAGATCTTTATAGAAGGTAAATCAGAATACAATGGATATCAAATCACATTTCAGCTGGAGAAGAAACAGATCTGGCCAGTATTCCTGGAAGAAGGGAGGCCATGAAAGCTATTTAAAGATGCAAAAGTCATCCAAAGTCCCTGCACCCACAACATCACCTCCAAACATTACAGTCTCTTTGCCATCAAAGTATCCCAAAGCACCATTTCCCTAATGAGAAATCTCAAGAAAGCATGAAGACTTCATTTTTCAGAGATAGCTCTATCCACTTAGGTGGGCAAAGAGATCCCCCAGTGTTGCATTGGCAAGCTTAACCAGCTGAGTAGACAACAATAAAAATGAAGAGCAGATGGGCAACCCCATCTGCTAGAAGAAGTGATGACAGCCCAGTCCTGAGGGGGGCAGACACCAAGTCACTTGAGATGAGATGAGATGCTACGGTCATGTGACTGGTGCTTTCACAAACCCATCAGGACTCATTCATCCAAATGAAGGCTTTTCTCGGTAAGATCACCTTAAAAGGAAGTGTAATTGCTCTTTTCTTCATAACCACTCAGAAATCCACTCATTCGAGTCAGTTTCCAAGTCATTCGGTAACAAGGAACCTTGAAGACTAAATGAGAGGATGGAATGAGATAGGCCTGAAGCACGCTTCCCGTGGTGCTAAGTGTACAATAAGCATGTAATGGGTGATGATTTTTATCATGGTTATCCTCCCAAGTTCTTAAGATGTGGTTAGATTCCCTTTCATGAGCAAAATATCAGTCTCAGCAAGGAGAGACTCCATCATCCGAGTTATTTCTCATCTTTTTCCCATGAGGCATCAAGAGCATATGATGAGCATTAAGGGATAAAAACCACAATCCTGAGCTAAATAATGCTACTGAGGTATGGAATACTGACCAGGAAAGCTAGGATCAGTGTCTTTGAGTGCATAATGGAAACTTCTATTTAAATTCTGAAATTTGCTTGGCTATACTATGGCTAAATGTGTGGCTCCTGCCTCTACATCCCTGAAGCTTGAGGTAGTTACTATGGCAGGGATAATTCATGTGATCATCAAGCCTGCTCTTTCTTCCCACCCACATGGGAAGACTGCTTTCTCAACATCCTTTGCAGTTTGATTGACACCATATCTTTCCTGGTGCCATATCCTGTCTTCATACTCTTGCCCTGCTTCTTCTAGACCATAAGCATAAACTCAGAAGTAAAAATGGAAGGGTGGAAGAAGCCTAGTCATAAGCTCAGAGATGAGTCCTCTCTCCATGACAATAGCCAAACCCAGAGCACTTACATGGTACTTTCTACAAGTAAACTATGCAATTTCATTGTATTCCACCACCATTTAAAAGGCTGCTGATAAAGGAGCTAGATACTATACTAATTAGCTGATTCATCTCCCTACTACAGTTTTAGAGACTTCTTGTGTATTAAAAAAAAATCTCAAGAATACACCAAAATGGAAAAGTGGATAGTTTAGATGTAGGTCAGGATATCAAAGATTTTTTTCTCCATCTCAAAATAACCTGAAGCTCTAAGCTACAATCTAATAAATAACTAAAATTAATCATAATTCTACATCATGGGGATGAGTTGAATGACTGTACAATAGTGAAGGGTACTGTAATTAACCCAGAATCATCAAGTCTTAAGCAATTTCACTAAGTAAAGACCCCTTTTCCAATAGGACCATACTTACAGATGTTGTACATATCTTTTGGGGGTTCATTATTCACACACATACCCAAGAGTCATGCAGAGGAAATAGAGTTTGGAGTCTAGCAATGTCCAGCCATTGGTTGGATTGGACTTAACAGCAAGCAGGCCTGTACCCCGATAATCTGATAAATACTAGAGTTAAAGTATCCATCTTAGAAACTGAACTTTAGGGCTAGAAATGAACCATATAGACAAAAGAAACATCTGATTCTTCAGACCTAAAAGAGTTTAGACCATTTTAAAACAGGGATAGTGACATATCTAATGTCACTAACCAGTTAGTACAGGGACCAGGACCCTCATCTTCCAGATCTAACCAGTTTTGCCCTCTCCCTTTAGAATCTACAGAACTAAAACTCAGACTCTATTTACATTGTAGTATTAGGTTCCTGTTCTGTCCAGCCTGTGGTCCAGACCTGCAGACCCACAGTCCCACAATCTTGTAGTCCTACAGGTCCATAGGAACACAGAAACATTATATTAATTTTATGCTGATCAGCCTATGGCTCTGGCATATTGCTAGCTAGCTCTTGCTCTTAAACTAATCCATCTTGTTCAGCCATGAGACATGGCACCTTTTCTCAGAGCAGCATTTCAACTTCTTTCCTTTGCATCTGCTAGTGTCTCATTGGGGTGTCTCCATGATATCTCTCTGGCTTCTCTGCATCATCTCTGCTCTGCTCTTCTTGTTACCAGAGTTTTCTTAGTCTGGTAGCCCCACCCACACTTCCTGTCTGCCTCAAGCCAATCAGCATTTTTATTAAACCAGTAGGCAGGCTAATTATTTACAATGTAACATAATACCACTACATTACATTACTTTTTAAATGTATGGCTTATGTTAGGAGAGCCATGCTTAGGCAATGGCTTATAAGGACAGGTCTGAGGACAATTTGCATAACTATGTTCTTTCCTTCTACCATGTGAGTCTGGGGATTCAACTCTGGTCACTCTGGCAGCAAGCCTTTACCCACTGAGCCATCTCTCCAGCCCTAAAGCCCAGAGTCACAGGTAAAAGGAAGATGATAACTGAACTCTGTTTATGTCATGATAATGATGATGAGCATAATGGTGACCAGATGATGTTGATGATATAAAGAAACAAAAGGTATTAGTGGGCCATACTATAAACTTCACCATTAAAAAGGCCTTGATTTTTTTTTACTATTTTACTTTTTTTGATATTATAAGTACAACATTTCTAACTTATATTTCTTCCTTCTAGACCCTCTTAAATACCCCTTCCCCATCCTCCATCAAAGTCATGCCCTCTTTATTCACTAATTATTACTTAAATATACATACATTATATAATTGTATATTTCTAAATATAATCTGTTTTGTCCATATAATGTCACTTGTATGCATGTTTTCAGGGCTGACCATTTGGTGCTGACTAACCAATCGGTGTGTTCTTCACTAGGAAAAGCTACCAGCCTCGCTCTCAGCTTTCTTCAGTTGCTGATAGTTCTTTGTGTAGGGTTAAGATCATGTAGGATTTTCTCCATCCACTTTGTACATCTAACGGTGTCATCCTTATTCAGCTAATGTTTTGATAATCGTGCTGGTGAGACTTTATGGGTGTAGATTCTAACATTACTAGGGAACACAATCTCAGCAAACTCCCTGATCCTCTGGCTCTTTCAGTTTTTCTGTTCCCTTTCCATAGTGTTCCCTGAGACTTAGTATTCAACTAGGACTGAGCTCCACAACTCTGCATTTTTGATTGGTTCTGGTTTTCTATAATGATATCTTTCTGTTGCAAAGATAAGTTTCCTTGATGAGTAATGAAGACTACACTTAACTGGGGGTGTACAGACAAATGTTTATAGATTATTGTTAGGGATAACAGTGTTTTACTAAATTAGTGGTCATAGATTCTGCTCCAATTACCATGACTTCACTAGCACTCAGTAGTTAGCTAGGTTTCCAGTACCAGGCACAGTTTCCCTTTTGTTAAATGGGTCTCAAATATAACTAGAGAACTGTTAGTTACTGCCAACGTCTGTGTGCCAGTACTGCACCTATAGGGGTTTTCATGGCATGTTGGTTATTGATGCTCACAGGCATAATAACTGGGTAGGATCATTGACTGCCTTCATCCTTTGGAAGCTTGTATGGTGCCATGAACACTAACCCTTTGTAGTAGAGGTTTCTGGCCTGGCCTAGCCCTGTGGTCTAGACCAGTAGTCCCAAATATTCACACAAAGTCTTCTATTAATTACATACTGCTTGGCCTATGGCTCAGGCACATGGCGCCAGTCCTTGCATCTTAACCCAACCAATTTCTATTAATCTGTCCTGCCATGGGGTCTGTGGCTCGTCTTTCCTGACTCCACATTCCTTCCCCTTTATCTATGCTCAGATTTTCCACCTGCTTCTAAGATGGCCTGCAATAGGCCAAAACAGTCCCTTTATTAACCAATGGTATTCACAGCATACAGAAAGACATCTCACATCATGGGTCAGTTCCAGCTCAGGAGTCTTTGGGTCCTGTTTCTGAAGTGCATGGTATCTTCAGACATAGGAATTTCTACTGCTTTGGGCAACCAGAGGCAGTAGCAATATGCTGTAAGTTTTGTGACTGATTGATTATCCCTTCACTGTTCTGAAGCTTTTTAGTTCTACATAGTTGAAAGGGCCTTGATTTGACATGGACCTTATAAGAATCATCTTAGGAAAAGAAAATGACGTTGCTGTTCCATCTGTGGTGAAGTAGTTCAAACACTGGGGTAAAGCAGACATTTTTCACACTGTCTCTACAGAAATCATTAACATGTGACTAAATAATGGCTTGGTTAAGAAGGCAATATTTTTCAGTTATGTATTCACAAGTAGTGGCTAATGCAGGCACCCTACGTTTTTGAGGAAGAGTCTCCTCTGTGTTAGAACAGGTGATAAGGACTGCAGGAAAAGGCACAGAAGAATGAGGTGCCCATCTTCACTTCTTTGCATAAAAAATATATATGTTTTTGATTGAAATAGAATGACATCACTTCCCCCGCTGCCTTTTCTTTCTCCAGCCCCTCATAGATGCTCCCTCTCAAAACCCTCAAACCCCTCACATACCCCTTCATTGATATAGCCTCTTTTTCTTTATTGTTACATGCATATATGTTCAAATGTACCTGTCTGTACAAATACATGTAAATATAACCTGATGAGTTTGTTTTCGTTGTTTGCATGTACTTGGTTTTATCTCTCTCCATTGACTAACCAAGAAGAGATTATCATCCCTGGGAGAAGCTAATTTTTCTTTTCCCAGTAGTCCTTAGGTAGCTGAAGTTTTTTTGCCTAGGAATCCCTGAGACAAGTTTCTCCTTCCATGTTTACATATCCATTGATATTACTGCTGTTCCAGTCTTGCTCTTGAAACCATTTTTAAGAACGATTGTTTCACAGAAGGCTTCCTGGTCCTCTGCCTCTTTCCATCTTTGTCACCTCTTCCCTGATGTGCACCGAGTCACAGATGCAGGAGCTGTGATATAGAGATGTCCCTACTTGAAGAGTGGATGGAGACGGGAAAAAGCATGTGAGACCAGCTTGCCCTGATTGTGTCCTTGGCAGCACTCAGCTCCAATCCAACCAATAACAGAAAACTATCAACCCTTCAAATCTCATTTGCTCCACACAGTTTATTGTAGGGAAGTTGAATAATAATCTCCCCAAAAATAATGATCACAAAAGCATGAAGGGGCATTACCTTCTGTTATTTAAGCCACCCCCAACTAAGCTTGTGGTAATTTGCTGCTGCTGTTCTGGAAACAGATACAGGGGTCTCCAGGAAAGAGTTCAATGGAGCACTTGTAAACATCCTCAGACCAAGCCAACATGGCCCTGCTCCCTCTCTTAGAGTCAGTAGGTGTGGTGTTTGATTCTCATTGCCAACATAACTAGATTTAGAGTCACCTTGGAAACACAGTTCTGGGTGTGTCTATATGGTGTTTCCAGAAGAGTTTAACAGTGGAGTGAAAAAGCTATTCTGAACATGGGTGGTACCACCTGCAGGGGTCCTGGACTGAATAAGAAAGCAGATGAGGACCCAGCCTTCATGCTTCCCATCAATGGACTGTGCCTCCACACTCCTGCCTCACCTTCTCCACAGTGATGTACTTGATCTCCTCTTGCACTATGAACCAAGGGTCATTGTTACCACCCTCACTCCCTTAAGTGTGTCTGTCAGATATTTGGTTGTAGATATAAGGAAAGTAACTCAGACACTTAGAGACACTCTCCAATAACAACTTTAACATTGATTCACTCAACGAACATTGACAGAGATGCTTTCCTTCTGCTGGGGGAGGGCAGGATTGAGAAAACAAACAGAAGGACTCTATAACACACTAATGTGGACAAGAGACTGTGTTCCAGTTTCCGAGGATGCCTCCAAAAACAGTAGCACATGTGTTTGTCACCTGGGGTCCAACCAGGGTGATTTTTGTAACCCACGAGCACCGGGTTGTGAGCAATATGGATCCTGCATATTTGTCCTTTCTCTTTCCTCCACACCCAAGGCAGGACAGGAGGAAGTGTCCTTGGTCTCAGTGTGAGGAGAAGGCTCCTTACAATCTCTCAAATTCTCTTTGAGTCAGGTTGAGACCACAAGTGCCATGAGCACGGAGAAGACACTAACACCTTTTCACCTCCCAAAAGGAATGGATGTTTGGTTCGATGATTTGGAGGCCACATGCCTCTGTCGTCTGCAATGCCCATGCAAACGGCAAAAGAAGAAAATCCAGAAAACCCACAAGCCCCACTTGAGTTTCTCTGAGATTGTAAAATCTTGTTTAATCTGCTAAAAATAACCTGCTGGAGGAATTTACAGAGTGTAGGCATAGAAGAGAAACGGCCACAGTCAAGGGAACTGGGGTGTTTAACCGGAAAGGAAAGGTTCACATTGCAACCACTCAGAACCCACTGAGTCTGCGCTTTTGTGACAGGAAGCCTCCAAGCTGAACGCTAGAAATGTTCATTCAGGAATCCAGTCTCAGTTTTTAATGGCTCAGATCCTTCAAAAATAACAGCAGGGGCCCAGAGAAGCAGGAGGAGAGAGGGCGCCAGGCTGAGAGCAAAGAGGATGTGTCCATAATGTGGGCAGATGCCCACATGACCTCCAGAGTCAGGGTCAAGTATGGCCCAGAGTCAGCGACCCCACTGAGATCGCACAAGTGGTCAGCAGCCCCTGACTAAAGCCAGTTCTGGGAAAGAGGCAATCTCCCTGGAATTGTTTATAACATACGCTGGCTCCATCCCTTCCTGCTCTCCAAGGAGGACTGAATCCATTTTGCTCAACACAGCATTTTTAGACAATGTGGGTTTTATGGTTTTTGTGAAACAGAGGGAGGGATGAATTGCAAAACCAAATATAACTAGAAATGGCTTTGTAATTTTAAAATAAAATAAATGAAAACATTGCAGACCAAGGCTCACCCTCCAAGAATGGAAACCCAAACACAATCACTTTTTGCTGAAATATAGAAGCAGCAGCAGAAATAAATCCAAAGGGATTGAGATCCAAAACTGAAACCCAATAAACTCAATGGCAGAAATTAAAGACAAATTATTAAAAAATTGTACCAAGCCTCCAGGCTAAGAGTCCATGCACAAAGAAATCTATTGTCCTTCCACATTTTCCTAGGCAAGCATCAAATTTAGACTCTGAAAGCTTCCCACAGCTTTGGGAATCCAGATATTTATGTTGTGATAGGCATGCCTATCTGAGCACTCCTGTCTCCAGAAGCAAATGAAGCAAATGGTTGACAAATGCTTTATAAACTCCCCACAAATGCCAGCCTTAGCGCTGTCTGCACCCCTTTCTTCCAGAAAATATGTGAGTATAAGACTATTTGTATGTTTACTCAACCTGTCTAAATGTCCAGGAGTATAGCCAAGTAAATATTGAGTAGTCACTTAGGAGATAATAGACAGCCCTTTAGAAGATGGCCCAGGAGGCTGCATTGCATAACTGTGGCTTATTGTGTAATGTTTTAAGTGAATAGTGAAGTTTAAAATCCATGTGCAGAACTGGCAAATCCATGCTAATATGATTGGAGAAGGAATCAAGCCAAAATGTTAATGGGAGCTCTTTTTTTGGGGGGGAGTGCTGTACCAAGATCAGTTTTAATTTCTTTCACTGTTATGTCAAATTTAAAAACAGCAATTTTAGTGACATATGTAATGAGTAGTCAGGTAGATAAAAGATGCTTTTAAGTATCTAGAACATCTCCTTACATTTCTGTAGTAGATGGCTCTTTTTAGAAAAGAATGTCAGGTGGAAAATGAAAACAAGATAAACACCAGGGATCATTTCATGGCACACCCCTTTGTTCTGGTCCCTAGGAGACAAATTTGGGGGAAACTAAGTGTCTCCAGTACTTTGGGCCTAAGGTACCTAGGAAGATTTTAGGTAGCAATGCCAGTTACAGGGGGTGCTTAATATCTTTAATAAAGAAGGTTCCCTGAGTGTATTAACTTAAATATTATGACCAAGAAACTATACATGGGGAAATGTTTTCAATGTTTAGTTGATTGGTCCTTTGGCCACTTTAAACATAGGAAACAATAATGCATTAAGAGAGCTTGGCCAACCTTCCAGATCTCTGTTTGAATGCACTATGAGTCAATCTTTTCATTTCCATCCAAATGAAATTCTGTAAGTAGAAATATCATAGTGAACCAGGATTATACCTGCTGGTAACGGAAACCAACAAGAGCCATCCTAGGAAAAGAGAGACTAGTGGATGGAGCGGAGCCCTCAGAACTGAACAGAACAGTGACACAGGAGGTATAGGGCAGAAGAGTCAGAGGCTGAGCAGAGAGTAGGAAGCAGGAAATAAGATCAACTTCCTTGGTGGGCAACTGCTACACAGAATCTCCACAGATAGCTTCCATCCTCAAGGTTCGCATACAGGTTTATGGGAAAGGTCATTCCATCTGGCCTCACATGGTCATGAGCTCCCAGCTCAGTCCAAAGGAAGTCAAAAACCTTGATTGACAGCATATGGAGACTGCACAAATGTAGCAAAGAGGACTCTTAACATAAAAGGAAGAAATAGATGCCCAAAGGGAAGATGGCTAGCAGCCCCTCATCTGCCAAGCCCAGGAGCATGTTCCAAGTGTAGCGTTCTATGGAGGTAATCACTGCTGAGCAGAAGAACATGGTGTCCGACAAGGATGGAGCACACGCCACTATGGTTCAGAGCCTTAGAAGAATCAAACAAGAAATGCTTAACAAAGACAGTGGCTTTGCTGTTCTGAGTTCAAAGCTAAATGAGAGGAACAGGGGAGGCATGGCAGCTTTTCAGAGTAAAATGCTTCAAACAGGAAAAAGAACAACAGAAGCCTCATTGTGTCATGAGGCTCTTTATTGATTTATTTTCTGACTTCAATTCTAAACACAATGAAAGTTGTGTGTTTTTCATAAAAAAAAAAAAAACAATTTTTTTTCCTTTCCCAATACTACATAGAAACCTCCCGGGTAAAGCAAATTAAAGCTTCATTATGTCAGATTCCACTCATTCCAGAATTATAATAATTTGGCCTGGGCTGCATTGAAGCATGCCTTGGTACTCTTCCTAAGTAGTGGTTTCTCTAAACAATAATACAAACAAGATTGCTAGGAGTCCTGGGGAGGCTGAATAGCGGAGGGAAGTTCAGCACACAGTTTGCCACAAGCCACATCACTCCTTGAAAATGTGTCTTAATCATGGTCAAAGCACAAATGGAGGACCTGGCAACAGCCAGTTCCCAAAAGGCCCCTTATTCCTTTCAAAATCTGCCACCTATCACGATGTGTCTTGATCCTGTTAGTCTCATCCAATGTGGTTTGAGCTGGACGTGCTGATACACAAAATCATCTTCTCAGGAGCATGGCAAGTTTTATGCAAGGTAGAGAAACCTATCTTATCTAAATAAAAAGTCATTTGCCCCATGCTGCCAATGCAAAAAGATAGCATGTAGAACCTTGCTTGTCTATTAGTCTTACAGGAGGAAGAAAGGGAAGAGGAGGGGCAGGAGGAGGAAGAGGAGGAGGGGAGGGGAGGAGGGAGGAGGAGCAGGAAGGAGAGGAGGGGGAAGAGGAGATAGTACAGTTGGTAAAATGCTTGCTACTCAAGCTGGAAGACCTTGGTTAAATCCCAGATCCCATATAAGAAGATGTGGCTTGCGATCTCAGCACTGGGGAGGCAGGGACAGCAGGTTCCCAGGGCTCATTGGAACAACTAGCTATTTGGAGAGTTCCAGTTCACTGTAAGTTTAACCATCCACTGAAATATGAGCAACTTAACAAGGGCCACATCCTCAAAGAAATGAATTTTCTCACTCTGGTCGGGGGCTGAGCTGGGCTGGGAGGAAGTGGATGGGAAGAAGTGAGAGATTGATTGGTCATAACACAGATTATACTTTTTTCACACTATATATATATATTTCAAAATAAATTATGTATGTACATATATATATATGGGGGGAATAATCAGTGGGGAAGAAATAAAGGTGGTAAGTGATGAGAAATGACATCCAAGGTTGACTCTGGCCTGGACATATTCATACAAAGACAAACACATACACACACACACACAAGGGGGGGTGTCTTAGAAACTGTTTTTACTTCAGTCCTCTTAATCGCTGAGCCATCGCTCCAGCCCCCTTTTAAAAAAAAAAAAAAAGATTATTTATTTATTTGCCTTGGTGTTTGCCTGGAACTGGAACTACAGACAGTTGTGAGCTGCCACATGGGTGCTGGGAATTGAACCCCAGTTCTCTGGAAGAGCAGTCAGGCTGTTTTTACTTCAAATACATACAACATTAGAGATTAGTGAATGTATATAAAAACAGCAACTATATCTGAATAAGCATGTCTTGAATGAACTAGAGAGTAATATGATCCTGTTACATAGCACAACTCAAAATGTTCTTTAACATGTAGCCTCATTTGAATATCATGGATCCCATAGAGACCCATGCTCACAGAGCCATCCATGTACTCCCCCAGCCTTTCCCAGTACCCAGCAGGATATGCCCTGTGAGTGGCAGGTGACAGGAAGTACCGCCTCCATATCCATGTTTTTCCTGTTGTCTACAGATCCCTGGATGAGATGGTAATAATAATAGTAAGCAGCTCACCCAGAGCAGCTTTCTAGAAGACAGACGCTAGAGAACAATACCAGCCAGAAAGGCTCAAGAGTGAAATAGAAAAATTGTGCCCAAGGGGGAAATTAGGCAAGGAGGCTAAACTAAGGAGGCTTAGCTTAGGGGGAGCAGTCTGTGGTACAGCTCAGCCTGTCCAGATAATACTCTGCTTCGTCGTCCTGTCTCTACCTCACAGACTAGAAAACTGAAGCGGAAATAAATGCAGGGGAGGGTTGGAAACCATGCCGAGAGGTAAATGGTAGCATTCAAGCTTTCCAGTGAGCTTTCCCTAAAAACTGAGGCGTTTTCTGCTTGACAAAAGCTTCTGGCTAGTTGATTTTTAGTAACTTTGCAGCAAAAGCAGAAGAAACATGCCTCCCAATCATCGGCCTTCTGCAGAGTCGTTGTGCGCAGCAGCCCAGAACAGGCTATGGACCTCTGTCGAAGTGCATCCTTTTTATAATGGCTACTTCATGGAATCAAAGGAGTATTGTGAGAGGTACGCGTAGTGAGAATAGACTGGGGAACCAGAAAAAAGGTAAATATAAGTCCAACTTTTCTTTCTGCCAAACTCAAACAAACATCATTTTAATGACCTGGCAGCCCCCACAAAGTCAGCAGCCACCAGTTAAAGAAAAGACCATTCATTTAAGAAGAGAAGTGTCAACACAGACATTTAACATAAGTCAGGTTTCCACAGCAGAGGGACCCTGTATATGGTGACAGGCATATGTGGGCTGGAATTGCTAAACAGCAACATCACCCAAAATAAGCGCAAGGAGCATGTTGAGGGCCCCTTTCCCTCTCCTGGTCCCACCTCCTACTAACTGCACTTCATAGACTTTCACAGGTCTTCATAATTCATCATTGAGGGAGGCCACACTTCATCAGAGCTTGTCGGTAATAAAAGTACCAAGTACCAACTTTTTCTAGGATGAAGTGTGAACTGTTCTAGGTGTACAGAACCACACGGCATAAACCTCATAAAAATCCAGAACTCACAGGAGATGTCTTGGGGATGCATCTTTATGACCCTGGGGGAGGCGGAGATTAGAGGAGACACAGAAAGTCATGGACATCAAAGAGAGAAATAATTGATTGGAAGACTTAAATATTTACCTTTTTTCTTGTTGCCAGATACTCTAGATGAGTAAGCAAGCTAAGCAAGCCCAAATGTGAACAGTCTATTTGCCATGCATAGAGCTGGGAAGGCTTGATTTGAGAATGCATAAGAATCCCTACAACTCGATGGCAGAAAACAAGCAAGCAACATTCTAAAAGTGAAAGCAAAAGATCCAGACTTCACACACACACACCACACAAACATACACACACACACACACACACACACACACACACACACACACACACACACAAATGTTCAACAAGCATAGGAAAACTCAATCACCATTAGCAGTCTGTGGGGAAAAGTAAATTAAAATTAAAATAGAGGGTTAGGGAGATGCTCAGTCAGTAAACTGTTTGCCGTGCAAACATGAAGAGCTGAGTTCAATCCCTTAAGACCCAAACTAAAGAGTTCAGTGTAGTAGGGTAAGCCTATACCCCCTTGCTGTGGAGAAGGAGACAAGAGGATCTCTGGGGTTCCCTGCCAGCCCACCCAGCTGAATCAGTGAATGTCAGGCTCAAAGAGAGACCCTGTCCCAAAAACTAATGTGGAGAGAAGGGTCCGCAGGCATGTGACAACCTCTGCCTCCATCACACATGAATAACAACTGCAATAGAATACTGTGGAGTGCCCGCCCCCCAGGATGGCTGAAATGGTGACATGAGTCCTGGAGGGATGGTACATTGTCAGCCGGACAGTGGCATTTAGAGCCACCTTTATTAGACAGGTTTAATTTTCTTAAATTGGGGTTTCGGAGTTTTGGATTAGATGTGCTCAACCAAAGTCTGGGCAAATGGTAAAACAAACAAAACCCTCAAACCCCCCCCCCAAAATCTGAAACACATCTGGTCCCATGCATTTTAGATAAGGGGTATGCTGCTGAATGAACGTCCATCCATGACACAGGAAGGCATCTCCACAGAAAGATTTACTCATAGCAGCTTTATTCAGACAGGCACAAGCTGGACACCACCCAAGTGTCAGTCAGCAGTAAGAAGGAAGTTAAATGGGCTAGGGTCACACAATAGACTACCACACAGCAGCAAAAAGGTTCAAATTGCAGAGACACAAGAGAATGTGGGCTTCTAAGACATAATGTTGAGTGCTGAAAAAAATATCATACTGAATGTAACCAGACACAAAATGACATGAACCAGGTAATTCCATTCATACCATTTCATTTGTATATTTATACATAGTTTCTACACTAGAAAATTAATATATGATGATGGAAATCAAACTAGTGTTTCTAAATCGCTCCCACATACACACACAGGATGGGGGGCAAGGGGGCGGGGGGAGAGTAAGAGAGGGAAACTGAATTGGTGACTGCCAGAGAGGAGGAGGAAGAGGAGGACGAGGAGAAGGAGGAGGAGGAGGAGGAGGAGGAGGAGGAGGAGGAGGGGAAACTGAGAAGGATGGGAAGCAGGCAGGACTCCCCCTTGGGGTGGCTAACCTGTTTCTTTACCTTGCTGGAGTATGGGTTCTGCAGTTACATACATCTGTCAAAGAGAATGAAATAAAACCCGTGGAAATCTGTAATTTTATTATATATAAAGTATGTTCAATTTTTAGAAAGGACTAAGGAAGTATCTTCTCTATTAGGCCAATATTAAGGACAGAACTGTAGGAATTTACCAGAACCATTAGAATACAGAAATCCCACTAGAAAATAAAGATCATTTCCAGACCAGGGAAGGTGGCAGAGTGTTTATGTTGAACCGTTTTGAAGCCTTGGGGAAGCCTGGTTGTGACAGTGACAGTAAGTGCTTCTGATGGCATTCATTAGACCAGGGGTAGTGTCAGACACTCCCGGACACGTGTAACTTCAGATCTGTTCTGTCAGGCTCCTGCTCCAGATTCCCCTTTGACAAGCCTGCTTGGTCTGGCCTCACTCAAGGGCAGCCTGACCTAACCCCAACCTCTCACCTTCTGCCCTGTAGCTTCTCTGGTGCCCTGGTGTAGGGTGCAATTGATCTACAGATATCCAAGATGGACATGTAAGTTGGGATCCTTTGCCTGAGAGCTTGTGGGTGCACACAGTCATCTGTATCACTTTAGCAGATTCACTCCTAAGGCCCCTCTGGCCCTCCCTGGGGTTAGAGCATCAGTCATCTGCCTGGTGGTCACCTCAGTGACAAATCCCTCTACTGGCCTGTCCCTCTATTTTGCTGTCCCTTCTATCACTTGCTCCTTTTCTGGGACCATTTTTCAAATAAAGCATTTATATGCAAACTGTGTCTTAAGCTCGACTTTCAAAAGAGATGAAGCTGGGAGGTGGCGGGGGTTTGTGGGTCTATCCATACACAGTGGTGCACATCTGCATACAGATGTTTCCCTGGATGCTGAAATTTTATGTAATACAGATCCCTGCTCAACTGGCTGCTGGCCTGGATGCTATTGTATAAATGTGAAAGAGACTGATGGCCTCCTGCTAACAGTCAGCTCTGGCTAAGGTAAACCACTTGATGGGAAACATAACTACATAACCTGAAACCCCCTCCAGATCCACTGCCTTTCTGTGTAAGTAAGGAACCTGTCACTAAGCTGAGTTCAGTCCCAAAAACATCAGATCACTGTAGTTACAGGCTATCCTATTAACTCTGTTGTCAGTAACAGAGTAACTGAGGGACTGTGGTGATATTTTGTGTGTCCTCTAAGAATACCAGCTTGCCTGAAGATCAGAGAACAGAGCCAGCCTCAGAGTCAGCCTTAGAGGTCAGGCAGTGGCAGCACACACCTTTAATCCTAGCACTTGGGAGACAGAGATCCATCTGGATGTCTATGAGTTCCAGGCTACCCTGGACTACATTAATTACAGAGATTAATCCAGTCTCAAAAGGGAAACAGAGCCAGGCAGTAGTTGCACATACTTTTAATTCCAGCACTAGGAAGTTTGAGACAGGAAGTGATCTGGCTGGGCTGAGAAAGGAATATAAGATGGGAGGAGACAGGAGTTCCTGTTCCCTTACCTCCTCTTGCAGCTGAGGACCAGGACCATTCAGTCTGAGGATTCGTGGAGACAGGATCTAGTCCTTTAGGCCTGAGGATTCAGTAGTGGAGAGAAGTTTCTCTAGTGGCTTGTTCCTCTGCTTCTGTGATCTTTCAGCTTTACCCCAACTTTTATTATAAGACCAATTAGGATTCATGCAACAAGGGACAGGTGAGACAGAATCACCACTGAGGGAACGTACCTACCTTATAAAAGACAAACCGTAAAAGGTGTGACATTAATTTCGAATGACTGTTATCTTACAGTTGGTGAATTATGGTGAAATGCCAAAACAATACAAAAAGTGCACTCACTAGCCAGCGTATGAACACGACTGTTTCCGTTGTGATTTTTATGCTGATCCTCAGCCACTTGACTGCTGTTGACGTTCATGCTCACATTTCCCTCCTTTAGCAAATATACACTCAGAGTACACAGCTTCCGGCAATGAATTGTGCCCTTAGTGTGCATGCTTCTCCAATTCTCCTGCCTTCCTTCCTTCCTTCCTGCCTTCCTTCCTTCCTTCCTGTCTTTTTCTCTTTTCTTCTTGCTTCCCCCCTCCCTTCCTCCACCCTCCTTCCTACCTGCCTCTCCCCTTTCCTTTCTGCCTACTTCCCCTTCCTTTCCTTCCTTCTTTCCCTTTTCTTATGTCTGTCTTTCCTTGATCTCTGTCCACGTCTTTTCATTCCTGTCTGACTTCTTCCTTCCTGTCTCCTTCCTTCCTTTTTTGGGAGGAAGGTAGGTAAAAAAAGTAGCTAGTGAAAGGCATAGTATAAATGTGATGAAAACCCAGTTCATTCAAATTAAATAGTTTGTTACAACAGGTTTTCTCCACTAACTTGCTGGATGTGTTTTATAATTTTTTTAATCAGGCATCTGCCAAGATTTAGCCAGAGTGGATGAATGGTCCATGTGTTCGCTTTCTACTGTAGGGGAGATTCAATTAAATGGGGCTAGGATGTGAAGTCAACTACTTAGAAACATGTTCGTAAAGCCTGGAAAAATACACGAGGAGCTAATTTAATCTGACACAATGGAGCCAGGCTCCAGCTAGGAGTGGAGAGAGCTAGGCTTAGACTCCACCCAGGCACTTAAGATCAAGAGTCACCTGTGTCCCCTTTCAGCCACTTCTCTGGGCTCCACATGCTTCTTGTCCCAGATGCAGGCAGCCCAGAGGACGGCCAGCACAGAGAAAAGCATCTGTGTTGTAGAGTCCTTGTATGTGTGAAGGAGGAGATGATTGGCACCCCAACATGGGTGATAGCCTTTCTGGCTTATAGATTATCCCAAAAAGACTTTGTAGTTTCATTTCAACCACAAAGGGTAAACATCCATCAGTGAGTGTGCAAACTGTTCACAAATCAAGCAGCCCAGACTTCAATAGTGAGAAATGCCAATGGCCTGGCCTCCCTGGCTGCAGCCACCTTCCCTGAGCAAACCCAATTTCCCCGACCGTTCTCTACACACACCAGGAGGTTTGCAGCTCTGACTTTAGTCATCTTTCATAGAGCCCTTTGGTCCTCCTCTTTTGTGGCTTGATTCTCAAAGCAATTCCCACCCCAAGCACTCCTATTCTTCTCTCTTTTTATGTCTTTTCTTCAGTGTTCCTTCCCACTGTACTAGAAAGCAAATTCCTCAGGGATAAAGGTTTGGTGAATAGTCAGGCATGGTGGGATCCACCTAGAATCCAGGCACTTAGATGATGGAGGTGAGAAGATCAGGAGTTCAAAGCCAGCTTCAGCTAGGTAGCAAGTTCAGGCCAGCCTAGGGCACATGAGAACCATGTCTCAAAAAGAAAAGGAAAAGGTTTTGGTGGGCAGGTAAGTTGGCTCAGTGGATAAGGTCAGCTGCCAGAAAGCCAGATGACCAGCATTGACTCCTCAGGATCCACATGGTGGAAGAAAAGAATTAACTCCACACATGCATGTGGCATGAGCACACCCACATGTATGCATGCACTCCCCACCTACCACATACATAAATAAATAAATACAATACATTTTTAATTAACAAAAACATTGGCATAGTTGTTTCTGTACCTTTGCAATATTTACCTCAAGGCAGTTCACTTGAGAAAGAAAATGGTGGCAGATTACTGCCTTGAACAAAATTTGCAAGAATTTGGGGCTATATTCATGGAGACACTCCAGAAAGTTGTACCCTGAAGCCTAGCAACACCATTTAGAAAGTACACTCTGTAAAATCTGCATGCTTTCCCCTCCTGAGGATCCTAAGCTGACCTAGCCTCTGCCCCAAGCTGCTTCACAGGCAGGTAGTCTTCCTAAAGCAAACACAGACCACATTTCCCAAAGAAATGCTCAAGGCAGTTTACAAATGAGCAGGCTAAGAAAAAGCTGTGCACAGCCAACAGCCAAGGGGTTTCAAGTCAGGACTTCTCAAATATTTCTTCTGGAATAATCTTTTGAGTTCAATGCTTTAATCCTAAATGTGACCCTCTTTGGAATCTGAAGAGTAGTGCTGGAAACTGCAGAGTTCCTAATGACTCCAGACACACACACACACACACACACATACACACTCACACATTCCTTCATGCTCTGTCCATTTTTTCCTGTCTTCTTTCTGTTTACACATTAAGACTTATTCAGAGACAGGGGATTTACCTCCAGTAAAATCCATAGGTAAAAAGAAGGACCAGTAGAGAGGCAAGCACAGAGTTTAGAAATTCGTGCCCTCCTGTTGGTAGAAAAAGGATACTCTGCAACATTATAAACAATGGTCCTGGCAACCAACAAAGAAGGTGGTGACTCCATCACTGCTTTGGCCTGACAAATGCCTAAAGGCAAGGGGAGCTATTTCCCAGCAGGCCCCAGGATGGGATCTGGCTGTACACTCCACAGGGGGAAATGCTAAATCAACCAAAAAAAAAAAAAAAAAAAATGGAGCCAAACATTTCCAGAAGGGTTCGTGCAGACAAACTAGCTAATTTTAACTTCAGATACAGCTGGACTGACCACTAAACTGTCACCTCACGTCGCTCTTGTAACTGAGAAACCACAATTATCCTGTTGAGCGTGTTTATGAGGAAGCACAGGGAACTTGTAACATTATGGGTGAGACACTTTGAGACAGGTGGATAGGACCACAGCTGAGGAGTGCCACGTGTGGACTCCTACAGAGACAGGAAAGGGATGCCAGCCAGAATGTGGCAGCCCTGACTGGAAGGGGACTGCAGAAAGGAAGCAGGGACAACATGTGAGTTCAAAGATGAATAACAAAAGAAACAGAAATCAGCCATTAACTTCTTCACACCAGTGAGGCCAAGAGGAGACCAGAGGGGTGAGGGAGTCTGTGATTGCCTTTACCCTCCTTCCCTCCCTCCCTCTCTCTCTCATCCCCCCCTTCCCCCTGCACAATGTGCCAGGTAGGGTTTTTGTTTGGTTGGGTTTTTTGTTGTTGTTGTTATTCTGCTTTGTTTGCTTGTTTTGTTTTATTGATTTTTTTTTCCAACTTGGAACAAGTTACAGTCATCTGGGAAGATGGAACTTCAGTGGAGAAAATTCCTCCACTGCATTAGCCTGTATGTATGTCTGTGGGACATTAGTCTGTATGCATGTCTGTGGGGCATTAGCCTATATACATGTCTGTGGGTCATTCTCTTGAGTGATTACTGATGTTAGAGAGCCCAAACCACTGTGATAGATGCCATCTCCTGGGCAGGCAGGCTGAGCAAGCCATGAAAAGCAAGCCAGTGAGCAGCATTCCTCCGTGGATTCTTTCAATTCCTACCTCCAGGTCCCTACTTTAAGTTCCTGCCCTGACTTCCGTCAGTGACGAACTATGACCTAGGAATTGTGAAATGAAATAAGCTGTTTCCTCCACCAACTTGATCTGGGTGAGTGTTTCCTCATAGCAACAGAGAGTCGAAGTAGGACACTCAGGAAAAGTTTCCTCTGAGCTAATCTGATTCTCCCTTTCCAACCTCTAAGCCTCAGGCAGTAACACCTGCAATTTTATCTATAACTGAATCCAATATTTAACTGCAACTTCAGAATATATTTTCCCAATGCTTGCTGATGCATTTTGGATTGTTAAAGATACTGAATAATTTACATTCTATAAATTCCTTTAAAATGTCTCCAAAAAGTCATTTATGGATGCAGACACCAGTTCTGGAAGCACACAACACACTCCTGTGTCTGTCTGTCCCTGTAACTCCCTAGCCCAACTGTAGAAAGATGACCAAGCTATGCCAGTCACTCTGCCTTTCACTAGCTTGGCCTCCCTTCTTCCCACTTAAAAACACACTCCAGGAAGGGGAAATGTCCGCAGATTTTGCCTTAATCATAAATACATTTCAGAAGCAGTTTTTAATGGCAGAAGATTGATACTCTAAGACACTAGTTTGTTTTATTCAACCTGAAGAGACTGTGTTTGAAGCAGTGTGTTTGAGGTATGGCAAAAGGTTCTGGTGCCAATTTCTATGAATGAAGCCAGGCATTAAATCTACATATTGTCAGACATTAAAAGGAAAAAAAACCCCAAATTTGTGATGTTTGGTTGATGTCCCTGGGAAGCCTACTCTTTTCTGAGGAGAGGCAGAGAGAGAGTGAGTCTGGAAGAAAGGGAGAGCCTGGGGGAGGGGAGGGAAAGGAAACTGATATCGGGATGTAATATATAAGACAAGAATAAAATAATAATAAAAAACAAAACTTGCCAACAAAAGGGTACATAAATTGTAAGAATGAGCTGTGAGCTTATATCCCAGCTAGTTCTACAGCTGGTCTGCAGAATACAAGGGATTTCTTTTGAGGAGTGAGGTACTCAGTGGTGAAGCATGAAAAGGCTGGGAGGTGACATCACAGACATGGAAAATAAAGCCGAGGTCCGGGGCAGTGGCTCAGTGCAGTTTTCTGCCTGTGTAAGAGGCCTTAGGTGCAATCCCCAGCATTTCCCAAAGCCCCCACCTCCACTCCTACCCTCAAGAAAATAAGGCAGCACCAACCTCAGGGTCCCGTATCAAGATACCAAGAGCAGGCAAGACAGTGACCTCTTTCTTACCTAGGTTCTATTTAGTTCCAGAGAATTCCACTCCAGAGAATAATACTCCTTTGGCACCACAAGGTCCAACAAGCCAAGATAATCTACTTGTACAGTAATTTTCTTTTATATTCTTTAAGTTTTGTGATATCTGGGTTCACATTTAAAACAAAATTAATTCTCTGTTAGCCAGGTGGATACAGTCGAAGATACACAATAAATGGCTGAAACCACATACTGTACTTAACCCTACTTACAGTGTGTTTTTCCTGTCTATACTTTAACAATTATGCACTCTAAGGGATTAATAACAATAGCTAATAACAAAATATATCAATTATAATAATAAAAGCCATATGTATATGGCCCCACTCATTATATTGTAGATCTTAGCAACTTCTATATATAGTTTTTTCCCTTTCTTCATGAAAGAATCACTTTATGACTTCTTTTCAACATATACAAATTGTTTATGCTTTGTGATCTTTACTAAGTAAAACTAGAGTGACCCAAACACACAGCACAATGATACCACGACAGTTGATCTGATATCCCAGGCACCTTTTAAGTGAATAATGGGGCAGTGAGGTATAAGGCACGGACAATACTCAATGGATGATGTATGGGCAAAAAGAGGGATGCTGTGAGATTTCATCATGCAACTCGGAATGACATACAATTTAAAAACTTATGAAGTGTTTATTTCTAGAACTTTCCATTTCATATTTTCAGATCTTGAACTCAAGTAACAGAAACTATGGAAAAATGAAACTGTGGGTAAATGTGGGGGGATAACTACTGAATCTTTCATAAGCTGCTTTCTCTCTTGAATGGGACAAGACAAATAAAGCATGCAATTTTAACCCTCTTCCCTTTTCCCTCAGTTGACAAAGCCCTGGTGTTTCTCATCCTCTGTCACTGGTGCTGAGAATGCACTCCCAAGACCTGCAAGCATCAGAATCACCCAGGAATTTGTTGACTATACCTTCCCAGGACTCCCCCTACCCATGCTCAACCCAACCAGGAGTTCTGTAGATAGGACAGCAGTACATGTCATAAGCCCTCTCAATCTTCTCACACTTGAAGGGAGTGAGGATCACTGATCCTGGATGCACTGGCTGCTATCTCTACACTAAGGCAGAGAAGGCACCAGGCTTGCCCCTTAACAGCTATTTCCCCTTGTTCAGGCCACAGGGCCATTTTGTTCTTTCTATGTTTTTGATGGGTATATGTTTAACTTATAAGAATATTTCTCTCCAAACAGCATGAACATCTTGTGGTTGTTTTTATTATTTTATTTTATTTTAGCCATTTCAGGTAAAATTCCCCACATGGCCTGTAACTTCAAGAACTCTGGTAAATGTTCAGACTGCTTTGTAGACAGGAAGTGACTGCAGCATTAACACTATCCAGAAATAAGTGGTGATAAACTCTGCTATTGCTACAGAAAGGAGAAACCAGGCCCAGAGATGCAGATACTCAAAGGATATGCAGTGGAGAGGAAAAACCCACACAAACTCAAAACAAAGCCAGTTCAAATAAACCTCGTCCTTGCCATGTGTAAACACAAGGAGTTCAAGAGAGAATCTTTTGGCTTCAACATGAAGCATGGAATGAGATAAGATGTGTTCTTTTATTTTTTGTGTGCAGGCTGCAGGGGAGCCCCATTATAAAGGCATTTCAAATATCTGTTAATGATTTAATTGACTGAGTCTCATTCTCCCCATATTGGGTTTATCTGGGCAGAGTTTCCTGCTATTATCCAGGTCTGTGGGGGCTTAATGAAGGCTGTGTGTCAGCAAACACTGATTTTTTTTTTAAAGCTCCTCAAGGATAAACTTACAGGGAGCTGACATTCTATTAGATATGGCGAGGTCACTCATGCCCTAACTTGACTTGGATGTCTGACACAGCTGCATCAGGAGTCTGTGTGGCTGGAGGCAATGGAGCTCTTAAACCATGTGCAGGGGCAGCCATCCTTCCGGCTTGAAACACAATCTAGCTAATGAATTTACCTTGTTCATATCCCAGGTCCGTGTCAGCATACCCCAACTTGAAAGCTTCTTGCCCTAATATTTTCAAATCCAAATCCTATCAGATTCCTGCAGGAAGTCAACACTAGGCTCTGTTTCTCTTTGAAAGGGCAGTCTCTCTTATAGTGTATTGTGATAGAGGCGAGCTGAGCTGGGAGACTGGGCTGTGTTTTCCAGAACAATCACTGGAACTCACTCTAAATCAACCAAGCCCCTTTTAACAGAGTTCAGGAGAATCTGTGTGTTTGTATTGGCCTGCCTAGCTTTCGAGGCACACGGAGCTAGCTGGCCAGCTCAGGCCTGACCAGCCACTGGGGAAGGCCTTAGTCTCCCTCACATTGCTATGCAGCAAGCTTCATGGCCGAGAGCGATGCCAGGGAGTTCAAGTGATTACTTGCTTTAGGGAAACAAAAGCCAGCAGCCTGAGACTCAACGTCCCCTGAAAAAGGTCAATAATCCTCTGTACTGCAATGGCTGTAACAAATATTTAAACAAGGATAATGTGAAAATGTGTTCAGTCATTTTGATTTATTTCCAATCACTTGGCTTTCACAGTACTAAGTCATTTGCAAATTCAGGCTTGATTTCTGCTGACTTGCTCAGCCACATCACTTATATTTTCCTTTCTTCCATGTACCTTTCAATCACAGCTCATAGTCTCTTCCAAAACAGACCACAAGGTCTAGCACCACAGATAGTCTCCGTCCATCAAGCGGCTACATACTATGTGGTTTCCACAGCAAGAAAGCTAAGCCAAGCTTCTGTATAAAGCAAGGAGGAAGCCAAGCCCTAGACGGACAGAGTCAAAGCCACAGAAAAAGGCCAGGCCTAGTTAATTCCCTACCCTCAGAACTGTTTCTTCCATTTCCGGGCTGTGAGTCCTATGATGGTGAAGAATCAAGAACTACCTTGAATTGAGAAATGAATGTTTTAGTTGGAGGAACCACCAGAGATTCATTCCATCAGGCCCATGAGGCAGAGGCTGGACCAGAGGAAGTGGACTACCCAAGACTCTAAGAGAGTCAATATGAAAAGACCAAACACAGAAGAAAGAGACCTGACCCAAGATGCTCTGCCTCTCACCTACAGAGCTGCGTGCAAGTATGCTTGCACACATCAGATTGATCCAAGTATGCTCAGTGACAGAGAGATACTGCTAGGGTCCTGCCTGTTGGGGCCAGTGAACTCCAGTGTTCTTTCTACAAAGAGTGGTATATGTGGAGTGAGAGGGAAGGGCCCTGCAGACATGTATTTCTGCTCACCTCCACATCAATATCAAAATATTTAGCTTTTGATTTTACTTTAAAATTTCATGCAGAATGCAAGTCTCATTATAGACTTGGTCTTGCTTCTCTTATTGACGGCTCAGTAAATCAATGTCCAATGTAATTTTTTTCTAATATTTTCCTTGGACATGCTAGTACTACTTCCAAAATCACTGGCAATATACTTATCACCAGGCCCACTGACCTTTCAAGGAGAGGAAAAGTTACACCCTTTAACCCCAGCCCTTATTTTTTTCTGGGCATGCTATACACCAGAAAGTACAGAACTATAATTTTCCCACAACTGACCCTTGCACCATCTATCTAGTGAGTCTTCTAACTCCTCTACAGAGGATTCTATGTCACTCTACAACATTTATATTTAGCTTTTGATTTTACTTTAAAATTTCATGCAGAATGCAAGTCTCACTATAGACTTGGCCTTGCTTCTCTTATTGACGGCTCTATTCCCGGCACCTATAAATGGCATCTCACACTACTTCATAAACACTTACCTACTGAGTAAAAAGCTCAGGTAAAGGAACTCAAAAGTGGACATATGACAAGGAGATTAGAAAGTGTCAAGACTCTGTACAGAGTCTAACAAAGTCAGTAGAGCACACAGGTGTACTCTTCAATGTCCCTGACCTCCCTGCCCCTTGAACTGGTTTTAGTGAGAACTCACAGTTCAAAGCTCTTGATCAAGGGAGCATTTTACCTTAATGGCCTATTTTAACTATTTCAGGAGATGGTCAGTTGCTGGGCAACCTCATCCACAACATACTTGACATGGCAAAGGCTGGAGTAACTCCAAACCCACAGGAGGAATGCTGGGTCCTCCAGAGACGATGACAAGTTCCGCAGGCACCCTCAGCGGTGAGCTGGGCTATCAGGAACGCTGCACAGGACCTAGAATTACAACCTTCCACAGTAGTGTTATGGTTAGACATGTTGATATAACAGAAATTGATGGGGGAGAGAAATAAAGACTGCTTGGGGAACAGTTAATAGGCTTTGAGTTCATGAACATTTATGGAACAAAGGATGTTTTCCAGATGTAGTGTCTTCACAGAACCAAGTCCTAACTGGAGCTGAGCTCTGTAGCGTGGAGAGCATGGAGCTGCAGTAAAGTAAAAACTCCCCCTCAAGGGACCACATAGTTCAGGACAACAAAACCAGTCCACCAAGAAGCTGTGCCTTCATTTACAGCACAAGTTAAATGAACTAGCTCATCATAGGCACAGCAATATTTTTTTTTAATTTAAAAGAGGTTTACCCTTCTGAAGACAAAGTTTCTGGAATTCATATAATCTACTTTGTACTGTGTTAAAAAAATAAAATCTAATTTAAGGGATCTAATAGACTCTTAATGAAAAAAAATAAATCTTCAGAACTTATTATCTGAGAACCCTGGACATTGTCTGTGGACCTGGTTACCTGTGACAACCTATATTTGCCAGCTGGGATTGCCAGGGGGTCAGATATCAGCCCATAAACTTGTTACCATAATTGATCAGCCCAACGGGAAGCAAAGCATCAATCAGTCAGAAGTCAGTGCAGGCACTGCAGAGGTGGGGGGGATGCCTACCCGGGAGCCCTGATTCTGAAAACAGACTGTGTCCTGGAATTTTCCTGTAGGCTATAATAGGAGAGCCAAGCAAAGCCAGGTGTTTGGAGCAGGTGATGAGCACTAGCTTGGAATCCTTTCTATGAAGGATGCAGATGGCTTGCTTCCTCCAAATGGCAGCAACCGGAAACAATGCTTTATTTCAACAGGAACATCGAAGTCTAGAAACTTCTCACTGCAAGTTGTTCATGTTTGGTGGCAAACAGTAAAATGTGTATGGATGAACTGTGGAAGCATGCTGTCATTCTGCCTCAATTTGAGGATTCCAGAAGCAGAAGGTTAGGTTTACCATATTCCTGGGCTCATGGCTCAGTATCATCATCAGGTAGACAAGGCTGTGCTCCAGTATCACTTCATTTATGTATTGCCTCTCTTTTTTCTAATTGACCTCCTTTTCTCTCTCAATGCATGCAACAGTTCTAACTCAATGTAGAGTCTTAAATGTGTATGCATCCTTATAAAATATGTTGTAGATATGTTTATATTTTAATTTATATTGGTAGCCTTAGACTGAAAACCATATTTTTCCTTTTAATTTCTTAATTTTGTTGTCTCTCTGTGTGTATGTATATGTACGTGACTACAGGCATATGTGTGCCACAGTCTGTATCTGGAGATCAAAGAACAGCCTGATTGTCCTCCCTTGCCTTCCGTTTTATTTGAGCCAGGGTCTCTTGCTCACTGCTGCATATATCAGGGTAGTAGGCCCCGGAGCTTCTGGAGATTTTCCAGTCTCCAACTCCCATCTTGCAATAGACCTACTGATTACAGCCACGAGCTCTCCCAGCCAGACCATCTTTAAAGAGATCCTGAGAATCCAAATTCAGATTCCTATGCTCCTGCAGCAAGTGTCTTACCCACAGATCCTCATTCTTCCCCTTCAATATTCAGCTTCATGAGTCAGTTTCCCCCTTCTATCTTATGGGTCCCAAGTATTGAACTCAGACAGTCAGGTTTGGTGGCAAGCTGCTGAGCCACTCACTGGCCCCATCAGTGGTTAATTATCCTCTCTAATAGAAATACATTGACTGCATCTCTTCATGGTATTGGTGGCATGCAGCAAGCATTTGCATCTGTACCTTCCTTTAGACCAAAGATTTTTACCCACAAGCAAGATAACCCTGCCTTGGTTATTCCCCTGGATGCTGAATCAATTCCTTCCCACAACAAAGGACAAAAGGCTCCTGTTATCCAAACATACTGCCAGTCCCCTGGATAGAAATTAGATATAATTTTGTCAGTTGAAATATGTAGAGAATTTTATCTTGCCCCTGTTTAATTTTAACATATCTGAACATTATTGAGTTTGGGGACCTCTTTGGAGGGTTCCTGACCACTCACATTTCTCTCCTATGAACTCCTGTGGTTAGCCTTTGTACATAATTGTCTGGAGGCTGCTTTTTTTTCTCATCTATTGGCAGAATTCTTAGCATACTAGTCTTTCATGGCTTTGGTCTTAGAGTTTGATTGTTGGTTGTTTGGGGGAGTTTCTGTTTGTTTTGTTTGGTTTTCTTAGCGAAGTAGATCTTACAATACAGCCCAGACTCATGATCCCTCTGTCTTAACCTCCTGAGACAGTACTGGGTTGAGTGATTTGTTTTATTCCCAGATCTTACAGTGACCCAGAAATTTGCAAAGTGTTTTCCCAGCCCCTGTGTTATGTGATAACTTTGTCTTTATTGCCTTTTGTATGTTCATGTATGTTTGTGTCACTATGTGAGAGCATGCTGGCCTACAGCATTCTGATTGGACAGGCTGGCTATCCAGCAAGTCCAGGGATCTGTCTGTTTCTGCCTCTCTAGTCCTGGCATTTCAAGATTGTTCCACAGCTGGCTTTTTATGTGGGTTCTGGGAATGGAACTCAAATCCTCACGCTGTACAGTGAACACTTCACCAACTGAGCTACCTCCTTAGTCCTAAGCTGTCTTTGTACAAATTTCTCTCTCTGTTGTGTGGATCACAACAATCAGTCATTGTTTGCGCATGGGGGGAAAAGATCAACACAAAGAGATGCCTTCAGTTGTCTTCACCTTATTTTTTTGAGAGAGGGTCTCTAACTAACCCTGGAGCTCATTGATTTATCTAGGCCACTAGGCCAGAAGGTTCAGGTACCTGGTGGCCTGCTAAAGAAGGCAGTTTTAACTCTAGGTCCACTCTTCCTTCTCAGCATTCTAGACTAGTTTTCCATCCATCCAGGGTCACTTTGTATGTGGCATGGCTCAGATTTCTTTCCTTTGGATAGTGAGCCCATCTTTATAACAATTTTGGTTAAGTCATTTTTCCCCCTATTATCCATTGACCTTTGATCAAGTCATTTAAGGACTAAGTCTCTTGGTGGTTTCTGTTCCATGGTTTATTTCTGGTTTTGTAACAAGACACCTGTTTTCTTCCTGTAGTTCCGTACTGTTCCAGTAGAGAATCTGGGTTTTTGGTATTAGAAGGTTTATTTTCCCCCATCTTATTTCAAGGTAATTATCTATTCATAAACCTATACCTTCTGTATAAGGACTAACTTTTCTATGCTCTTCAAAAACTATCCACTACTTTTTTTAATCATACTGAAATTGTAGATTTGTTTAGAGTGAATTTTTTTTTAATGTAAAGCCTCCCTGGCAAATGCATGAAGTGACTCTCAACTTCTTGCTGTTTTTTTTTTTTTTTTTTTTTTTTTTTTTTTTTTTTTTTTTTTTTTTTTTTTTTTTTTTTTTTTTTTTTTTTTTTTTTTTTTTTTTTTTTTTTTTTTTTTTTTTTTTTTTTTTTTTTTTTTTTTTTTTTTTTTTTTTTTTTT